>JARQOC010000004.1:203679273-204010377 GCA_033576535.1 Allobates femoralis | reverse complement strand
TTTACGACCAGTGTACCTGAGGCAAGGTGGTGGCATTCTTGCAGGCTAAGGAGTTTGGCTTCATAGTGGAACATGATAAGGGGCATCAGTGCTTAGTCAATCAATCCAGCCTACTGCATGACAATCTTCCCCAAAGAAAATGCACCTTGTGTGTCGGGAAGGAGGTCACGTTCATGAAGGTGTGGGGCAACAAGGGGTGGTTCACAGTTGGCATAAGTCAGGTTGGCACCACCAACTTTGAAAATCGGTAAGAGGAGGACAATCTGTGGAGAATGTGATGTTTGGTGCAGTCCAGGTCTCTATTGGTTGGCCAGCCAGCTGCACCCAAACCCAGAGGGCCTGTCGATGTCTCCCCAAGCTTGACCTGTCTGTTCTATAAGGCATGGTCATCCCCTATTTCCTCCATATTCTTCTCCACTAATTGTTATGATGGAGTGTGCTGGGGCAGTGGATGGCAGATAATACCGCATCAGTAGTAACCCTTGTGAGCCCCAAGACTGTCTGGCAGTGGAGTATCATCACCAAGACCGACCTTCGGCTCGGGCAATGCTGAGAAAGCTGCAAGAGAGTTTGTATGAGAATAACAGTGGACTTTCCTAAAAGAAGTCATATTCTTTGGTCGATGACCTATCTCTTGGTTGGGATTTTGGCTAAAAAAGGACTTTTTTGAGTTGTTTATTTTTTCAATTTTTCCCTGACCAAGGCCTGTGTTTTTTGTTAAAGTTATATTTCCCCTTTCCATGCTATGTACCGTTTACGTTTCCCTCTACTGGGCATTAATGCAACTTTTGGGTCCAACTCAAAGACCTTATGTTTGTGTTTGAGACTTATAGTCTGTGTTAAAGTTTTTTTAGTTTACTCCTTGTGTACTGTTTCTGCTAACAGGTGCTTTGATACTCCCTGCAGAGACTGGTGAACAAATCGCAGGACTCTGACCTAAAGATCTGAGATATAGAAATGAAAGACACTGCACACACACTGGTAAAACAGGGTTAGTCAAGTGCAATTCTCAAGAGACGCAAACTGTGCATGTTTTCAGGATTTCCTTAGCATTGGTGCTGGAATCATCATCTCTGCAGGTCATGAAATTAGCACCTGTGTACTGCTTTGGAAATCCTTAAAACTTGCACTGTTTTTAGACTTTGAGGATTATAGTTGGCCACCTAAGCCCTAGAAGTCTCCATGGAAGTAGCCAGGGGACAAAGGGAATCCTTGAGCCCTTTCACCACAACTGCAGCTCTTTCTTGACCCTCTTAGGCCCTGGGCCCATTTTTTTAATGCAAATTTTGAGAATCTACATCAAAATCTGCATGTTTATCATGCAGCCAGCAGAGTCTATGACAAGTCAGAAGTGCTGTGCCCACGTGCTTTTGTTTTCCTTGCACATGTGGTTCAGATTTCTTTTTTCTGCCCTAAAATCTGCACCTCTGCAACAAGCAAAAAAAATTTTGGCACAGCACTTCTGAACTCACATAGACTTTGCTGGCCTCAGGATAGACATACAAATTTTGATGCAGATTCTCAAAATCTGCTTAAAAATAAGCATCAAACAACGTATTGTGGGCACAGCAGGATTCCCTGCTGCATAATACCTGCTGTGTAACCTGAGACAACCTCAGAGAAGTCATGCTGAGGATGTCTGAGGTTTTTGAGCATGCCGGCAAGGATGGTGAGTGTGACAGCGGCACTGAAGCTTGCTAAGTACGGTAATTGTGTATAAAGATTTGTTGGACGAGAAAGATGCAAATATCGTCTTATCCACAACAAGTTATGGTGATAATGATGATCAGAGGCTCACCTGTATGGATTGTGAAAGCCACAACCAACCATAGAAGCATGTACCCCTGACCTCTGGAGTGACCACAAGAAGATGAAAATAAAATAGGGGATAGAATGTTGTATATGCCGCGTTGTCCTGAGGCAAAGATCCAGATTCAGTAAAAATAAAAGTGATTTATTATGCTATGGGTTTTAGAGCTTAAACTTGCTCCTTCCTCAGACAAATCACAAACCTTTGGTTTTTAATCTCTGAAACGTGTAACATAATAAATCATTTTCATTTTTACTGGATCTGTATCTTTGCCTCCGGACAGCGCGATTATACACCATTCTATCCTCTATTTTATTTTAAGTAATTATGTAGGAAGATAATGTCTATGCCAAAACAGTGGGGCTTCACTGTAAAATGGTTTGAGCTGTGTTTGGCAGCTTTTAGGCCCTTTTAAAGTGTTTTCTAGGCCCTAGATTTTGCCTCCCATTGCTTTGAATGGGTTTCGGATATTCGACGAACATTGCCTGTTCGGCGAACCAAAACCTAATTTGAACTTCCAAAGGTTCGCTCATCTCTACTGAAAATAATGTTCTTTTAGGCAAACAATTTATCATTTCACCCAAAGAACGAGAATTTTACATGTCTGTTGGGTGATTGGCAGCATGTTTACAATTTACAATTATCATGAAAGGAACATTTATAGGAATGCTCATTCCCAATATTCATAATATATACAATTAGGTCCATATATATTTGGACACTAGCAAATTTTGTTTTTATTACCTGTTTAGTAAAACATATTAAAGTTACAGTTATATAATGGACATGGACATAAAGTCCAAACTTTTAGCGTTCATTTGAGGGTATCTACATTAAAATTGGATGTAGGGTTTAGGGGTTTTAGCTTGTTTACACATGCCACCCTTTTTTAAAGGGGCAAGAAGTAATTGGAAAATTGACTCATATGCTATTCCATTCTCAATTAAATACTGTACAAAAAAGGCCTGGTGTGGATTTGAGGTATGGTGCTTGCATTTTGAGGACTTTGCTGAGAATTAATCATGCGGTCAATGGAGCGCTCCGTGCAGGTTAGACAAGTCATCCTTCATCTGTGAAAACACAAAAATATCCATTTGAGAAATTGCTACAATATTAGGAGAGGCAAAATGTACAGTTTGGTATTTCCTCATAAAGAAACCACTGGAGACCTTAAAAATGCAAAAAGACTTGGATGGCCGCGAAAGACAGTTGTGGATGATCGCAGAATAATTACCATGGTGAAGAGAAACTCCTTTACAACAGCCAACCAATTGAACAGCTTTCTCCATGATGTAGGCGTATCAATATCCAAATCTAAAATAAAAAGAAGAGTGCATGAAAGTAAATACAGATTGTTTACTGCACGGAGCAAGCCATTCATAAGCCTCAAGAATTAAAAGGCTAGATTGGATTTTGCTAAAAAAAATCTTAAAAAGCAGGACAGTTCTGGAAGTACATTCTTTGGACAGATAAAACCAAGATAAACTTCTTACAGAATGATGGAAAGAAATACGTATGGCAAAGGCTCATGATCTAAAGCATACTATATCATCTTTCAAACACGGCAGAGCAGAGTGATGACTTGGTCATGTATGGCTGCCAGTGGCACTGGATACATAGACATACTATGTGCTCAAATCCAGACAAATGCAGCCAAACTAATTGGTCGGCATTTCATCATACAGACAGACAATGACCCGAAACTTAAAGACAAAGCAACCAGAGTGTTTATTAACCTGCCTAGTGGTATTCCCGAGTGTAGTTCGGGGATAACTTTCACTGCCAGAAGCGGTAACCCCGAGTCACACTCGGGTTCACCCGCAGGCAGTGCCGCAGCTCATTGTGAGGAGCGGGGGGGGGGGGGGGTTTGGGTTGTGCTAGCAGCAGTGCCCTGTCCCCTGCTCATCCTCCCTATCCCCCTGCAGCTTCCCTCCTCCCAGCTCATCCCCCTGTGCTCTGCCACTGACCAGCCTCCACCCGCCGATTTCTCCTTCTCACCCCATCCAGCTGCCGCCGCCGCCGCCTCCTCCTGTGCTCCAGTCCCCACCACTAGTCTTCCTCCTCCTGCAGTCCCGCCGTCACCGCCGACCTCCGGAGAGTGCCGCAGCTCATTGTGAGGAGTGGGGGGAGTTGTGATCGGCTCGTGCTGCTTGCTTGTGCTGCTTGCTTGTGCCTTGGGGAATTTGGGTGTCAGCAGCAGTGCAGCTTGCTGGAGCTGTTGGGTGATGAGCGCTGGGAGGGGGGGGGGTTGTTGGCAGGTGCCAGCTGCAGTGCTGGTATCGGTGGGTGAGGAGGGGGGGTGAGAGCAGCAGTGCTGGTGCCGGTAGGGGTGGTGGTGGGCCGGAGCAGTGCTTCTTACTGGTGCTGGTGGGTGAGGAGGGGGGGTGCTGGTGCTGCTTGCTTGTGCCCGTGGCTGGGGGGGGGGTTTGCTGGTGCCAGTGGGTGAGGAGCCGGGGGGTTGGGGGTGCTAGCAGCAGCAGCAGTGCTGGCTGGTGCCGGTGGGTGAGGGGGGGGGGGTGCTGACAGTTTACAGCCCCGCCGCCCCTGCAGCCTTGGATGAGGTGCGGGGTGTGGGGGGGGGGCGGAAGGGTACTGACAGTGAGCAGCTCCGCACCCGGGGACGGCCAGGAAGGGAGCGGACACCTGCGGCTGAACGCAGCTGTTGTTTCAGGACCGCGGCTAGCTCCATGGTAGCCGCGGTCTTGAAAAATCAGCAGCTGCGGCTGCAATTACAGCCATCCTTCTGCACACAGGACCGGAAGGCACATTTGGCCCTCCAGTTATGTGTGCTGATCCGGTTCCGGGCTGTCTGGGTCATCCCGGACAGCCCCGGATCGGATCAAACCATGGTGTGAAGCCAGCCTTACATTCTCCTGGTGATCCAGCGATGTCCCCGCTGTGATCGCCGGTGAGAGGCCCTTCGGATGCCTCCATATGACTTCCTGGTTCCGTCTCTGTGAGCCGCAGCGGCTCATTGGAGGCGGAACTGGGCGGGAAATAAAAAAATATTACATTTCGGCCCATAAAAGAAATTTTTTACGAAAAAAAATGGTACCGCTTTTAGCACAAAATTCCTGACATAATCATACTGCCAGGGAGGTTAAAGCAAAAAATGGAATATTCTTGAGTGGCAAAGTCAATCACCTGATCACAACCCAATAGAGCATGCAAACTTCAGACAGAAAGGCCCACGAACTAACAGCAACAGAAAACCGCTGCCGTAAAGGCCTGGGAGAGCATTAAAAAGGAGGAAACACAGTGTCAAGTGATGTCCATGAGTTTAAGACTTCAGGCAGTCATTGTTAACAAAGGGTTTTCAACCAAGTATTACAAAAATAACATTTTATTTACAATTATTTAATTTGTCCAATTACTTATGAGCCCCTGAAATGAAGGGATTGAGTTTAATAAATGCTTTAGTTCCTCACATTTTTATGCAATCATTTTGTTCAACCCACTGAATTAAGGCTGAAAGCATGAAATTAACCTGCATCTGAATTAATTTGATTAAAATCCATTGTGGTAATGTACAAAACAAAAATTGGGAAATTGTTCTCTCTCTCCAAATATATATGGACCTAAGTCTAAATGCAGTTTTATAGGGACCCTGTTAAATGATACTGCCCAAACCTCATGTAACATGAATCAGTACCGTATTTGAGTGTGAGACTACCTTCATTTTGTAGATAATCATCTTGTCTATCTTACACTTAAATTTGACTTGCAACTATGATTAGTTATGCAGATTCTTGTCATGTCACTGCATTGTTACTGTTTTACTCCTAAAATATTAAGTTTACATTTTTAACTTTATTTTATTGGTATTTTGTAAATCCACTTTTAGGTTTCAACACTGTCTGAATCATTCTGGGCATTCTCTCAATAAGATTTAAGCATAGTCCAAGATGATTATCTACAAAATGAAAATGACTAACAGATCAAGAATTCAAAGAACTGTCAAGTTCAGTAAACGAAACCTGATGATCTGGTGTCGTTTTACAACCAAAGGCATTGGATACTTGCCCAGAATTGATGATGGTCTCAATGCTGTGAGTATACTTGAGTACTATGGGTATGAAAAGGACGACAGTGTTCAGCAGGACATTGATCCAAAGCATACTTTGAGATGACCAAAGAAATAGTTCAACGACAATGAAGAAGGGGTGCTAGATTGGTCACCGCAGTCTCCAGTCTTCAACCCAATAGAACACGTGTGGGTAGAGTTGGAGAGAAAGCTGTATACATATTTGAGTTGACTAATATGCACCAAATTGGGAATGTATTGAAGAGATCTGGGAGAAGATTTCAGTCATTAGCATGTCCAGAAGTATTATGGCAGTGTTGACAACTGGATTTACAAAATACTAACAAAATATTGCAAATCTAAATTTAGATTTTAGGAGCATAACAGTAACAGTGCAGTGACATGACAAGACTCTGTATAGCTGCTCATATTCTAAATAGTTTAAAATAAAATATATGTATGAGATAGGTTAAAAATGTTTGTACCGTGTTATCCAGTAGATAGAATAATACTAAAATCTGAGAGTTCACAGTGATTGATACCTTTTAATGGTTAATTGTAATGATGGTAAACAATAGCAAGCTTTCAAGACTTCTCAGGTCTCTTCATCAGGTTATTAATGACATAAATTCAGAACACACACATATGCACAAATGGAGGGATGGATAATGCAGTACATAAGACAGGTGAAGTGAATGGTTGAAAGGAAATGCTCCTGCTGTTTTTGGAGAGGACAATCAACTTCTGACAGTAATGATTGTTAGAGTTGGGGGTTACCTAAAACACTGAAGTGGGATGTCTGGAAGCATAGATTTTATTCGGGCATCTTTTTGTAGTAGTGGTTGTAGTTTCAGTGCAACTCTTCTTAACACCTCCAGATTTGGATTGCAGGTGACTATGATAGGGAACCGGCAGTTTTTTTCTTTAGTTTTACAATGTAGGAGATGATTCCTTGATATTCTGGTGGGTCTTGTAATTTGGTTTTCAATTACTCTTGGATGGTAACCCTGATTCAAAAAGGACTTTCTGAGACCCCCGAGGTGATTGTCTCTATCTGTAGGTTTGAAACATATCTGATTGTAATTGATGGCCTAACTGTACACAATAGAGTTTTTATATGTTTTGGATGAAAACTGTCCCATTGAAGATATGTTGGATGGTCAACCACTACGACAAAAAGATGGCAGACTAAAATCTACATTTCCAGACCCCCCACTTCTTTGTTTTAGGCAACACCATATCTAAACAGCATTATTGTCAGAAGCTCCCTGTCTTCACCAAAAACAACAGGAACACTTCATTGCAACCAGAAAAGGTGCAAAACCTGCCCATGTATAATGACAACAGACAAGATAAAGATTCCCGACACAGATCAGGACTACAACATCCATGTACCTTCAGCTGCAACACAACCAACATGGTGTACTTAATTATATGTACAAAATGTGCAAGTGGGAATCTGTATGTAGGATGAACACTCACTGCCACACAAAGAAAAAAGAACAAATCTACTTGTGCCATTAAAAGGTATTAAACATTGAGGACTCTCCGATTCTAATATTTTTGTATGAGATAGCCAAGATGATTGTCTATAAAATGAAGGTAGTCTCACGCTAAATGCTATAGTGGATGGGGAGATATGGAGACTTAAAGTCAAAAGTTCAAAGCATTGTTACCCTTCTGCTCATCAGTGTATACTTTAAAAATCTGACTAAAAGCCACAGCTAGAGACAATATAAGTATGGCTCCACCCTGCACGCTGTTCGATTGACAGGTCTCTTACTAAAGGTACCGTTACACAGCTCAACATGGTTCTCAACATCGTTCAAAAGTGACGTTTTGAACGATGTTGAACCAACATCGTTAGTGAGTCGTTGCGTGTAAACGCACGATTCAACAACGATAATTGTTCAAGTCGGAGTTGTCAGGTTTTCTTGCATGAAGGAAAACCTGTCAACTTGAACTTAAGCAACCTGTGGCATCGTTCGTTGTGACACCGCAGTAGCGATGTCACGGCCGACTTTGCTCATTCACAGTAGTGAGCAGGGATCGTTCGGGGTGTTTGCGAACGATCCCTGCTCACAACATCGTTGGTAAGTTGTCCATGATATCTGGGCGTGTGACAGCTCAACAGCAATGTTAAGCAGCTGCCAAGAAATCCTGGGCGCTCCCGAGATCGCAAACAACAACTCTGATGAATTGTACCGTGTAACAGTACCTTAAGGGAGACCTGTCAATATCCTGGAGCGCCAGTAAATTTGTCTCTGAAATTCCAGAGCATTTGAGTGAACAGTATACTTGGGTACAGTTGTGCAACCAGACACCGATTCATGCTCACCATGGTTTGGGCATCATGAATCAGATGACAGCTTCCTTTTAACCACGTCAACCAAAGCATAAGCCACACCATTTAGTATTACTTTGTCTTGGAGATAACTAAAGTAATATAAGTTTTACCTGCTTTATTCAGCTAAAGGTTATTTAAAACTTTAGATTGCATCCGCTCCTTTTCAGTACGGTATATAAAAAGAAACAGTAAAAATGTATATAACTCCAATTTTAAGTGTACATATATTAATAATACTATAATAAATAATATCAGCTTACCATGACTATACAGATGTAGCATAAATAAAAGACTCTTCAAGACTGAGATATGACATGCAGCTGTAGCATGAATTGTAATCGGGAAAGAAAACAACAGTATCAGACTCCTGGGTCTTAATTTACTTTACAGCCAGATATTTCAGACTGAGCTTTAACTGTGTAAATTAAATTATATATAAAGTAACATACCTTGGGGTATCAAACTCTAATCTTGCTTATGAAAAATGTAAAAGCAGTAAATATTTGGGTGGGGAGCTGTTTCATTATGGAAGGATGCTTCATTGTCTGGGAGACTGTTCAGCAGTTAAAAATGAGTATATTATTTGTTCTTGCCTTGGAAATAGTGTATACTTTATATCTGTGCTGAGCTGCTTGAATATTGTTCACTTTCGGTCTTGGGTTGCTGCCATGCCATTGTACTCAGAGGCACTTCAATGCCCCAATTCCATAGCAGGTAGCAATAATTTATCCCTGTTTATTCATCAAAGTCCCATATTTCTACCATAAAACACTTTGAGAAGTTGCAAAATTTGGCGACTGTTGACATTGCCATGCCAGTCTCACCATTTTGTTGGGAGCATGGGCAGGATAGCGCATGGCAGTGCCGAACCACCCAATTTATCATAAATCACCGGATTATAGTCCTTGAGAGGAGTAGCATTTATTGTGAGGTGAAACAGTAATATGATGTGCGAAATTCATGAAGTGGTGGGTGAATTCAGCGTATGTTATTCCACCACGTCCCTTTTATGAAGACTGGTATGTACGACACCGATCTTATTGTAACAACCCCTTGTTATTTTAACAGCTGACAAGTAGAGTTGCAATGGCCAATTTAGGCTCAGGAAAATCCTGATGTTGAATTGGTAGTACGCACTCTCAATTGTGGTAAAAGGGGTAAAACAGAGCTAACAATAGGATGTGTTTGACCTCAAAGGTACATATTTTGGATGATATTCCAAAAGTGTCATGTAGATCTTGTGTGGCTCAGGGGTGGACATACCATGGGTGAAACCTGATAGTCGCGCAGGAGCCCAAGAGGTAAATGGGCTCCCTTGCTCTTCCAAAACAGATGAGATTTTGTGTTATGGTGAGCTGTTTGACAGCAAATGACTTTCTGTGTTTGTACTGTATTGGTTAATGTACATTGACAAGCAAAAGGGTAACAATGTTTTGAATTTTTGAATTTCAAGATCCATATCTCATCATCCACCACAGCTTTGAGCATGAGACTACCTTCATTTTATAGGCAATCATGTTGGCTATGTCATACATACATTTGATCTGCAAGTATTTAGCATATCATTAGTTATGGAGATTCTTGTCATGTCACTGCATTATTAACATTTCACTTTTAAAAATGTAAATTAAAATTTTTATTTTTTATTAGTTTTTTGTAACTCTCCTTTGGCTTTCAACACTGCATGAATCCTTTTGGATCAGATTCAAGCACATCTCAATGGAAATCTGATCCCGAGTCTCTTCTTCATGGTCCTATTGTTGGCTCATACTGGTCAACACATCTTACAAGTTTTTATTCAACTCCACTCACAAATGTTCGATTGGGTTGAACTCTGGGGAGTGTGGGGCTAAACCAACATCACTACTTCATTGTCATTGAACCATTTCTTCACTATTCTTAACATATGCTTCTTGTCATTGTCCTGCTGGAACTTTTTATACCAATAGTACTCGAGTGTTGAGATCACCATTAATCCTGGTCAAGTACCCAAAGCCTTTTGCTGTGAAACAACCCCATATCATCAGGTATCCTTCATTGAACTTGACAGTTCTCTATCTGTAAGAATCTTTTTTCTTTGTTTCTTCCAGACCCATTTACACCCATCAGAGCTTAGTCTATTGAATTTCATCTCATCACTCCAAATACCCCGTGTCCAGTTTTTTACTGTTCACTTTTAGTACTTCTATGCAAACTCAAACCAACATTTCTCACAATGAAGTCAAGGCTTCTTCACCTTTTCTCTGGCCAACATTCAAGACTTGTATAACATGCATCACATGGTGCTTTAATGTGCATTAATGGAAGTCTGTGATCTCACTATTATGAAACATACTAGCCTCCTCCACTGCCGTGTTTGCTGAACTAGAACTGATAGAGCTTGTGATGAGCCAACTTGCTGATTCAGATATTTTGTCCTGATGTCCACCTCTTGGCTTTTGAATGGATGGACAAACTTCATTTCATATTCTTCCAACTGTCATGGTATTCACATGATGCAGTTTGGCAATTTCCTTGGCCGAGAGACTGTTACCGATGAACTGGATGATGCTGTTTCTCTCTGTTCCTTCAAACAGGTTCATGGCTGTTCCTCGATTCAAACCAGTGACCTTTCACTTAGGAATCAATCTAATAGAACTCTAAGCTATTAGGGAATGTAGAAACAGGTTGTAATTTGTAGTATACAGGAAGGAAACCATATTCAAACACCAGGACCAGAAAGTAACAATACAGTAACATGATAAGAATCTGCAAAAATAATCATATGCAAAATTGTTGCAAGTCAAATTTATCTTTGAGATAGACAAAGAATATTGACCATAAATGAAAGTAGTCTCATGCTCAAAGCTTTTGTGGATGACATAGGGAATTTGAAAGTCAAATGTTTAAAACGTTGCCCTTTTGCTTCTCACTGTAAATTTATAGGCCTATGAGCTGTCCAACAAAGTGTGATTGGAGAGTTAGAGACCAGTCTTGAGTTGATATGCTGAGTGCATTATTAGACTGGAGGCCAGAGAACAGCTTATCCATTGCAACTGAGGCGCCCTCAGGCCATGGGGTACTCAGAAACCTTATCGCTGCTGCTGTCACTAGGGAGTCACGGGGGTCATGACCCGGTCCTGTGGCCTGGGCGTCAGTTGAGAAAGGGGATATGTACAGGGGAGGTTGTTGTGATCCCACCCGGGGTATGTCGTCAGTGGGCACCACCGCTGCCGTATTCCTGCTGGAGGACGGTGGTGAGGGCAACCTAGATGGTAATGCAGGTGTGGTGGGGCTATGTACTCTGGATGCTGCACCGGTTCCTCCTCTGCAGTTTCTTTTAGCCAGCACACAAGGAAACAGCAGGTATGTGGCTCCGCAGGTGTGGGACTCTGCAGCGGTGCGATAAGTAACAGTCTCAGGCACTTTTAAGCTTACTGGGTACTTTACTATTCAAGTTCTTAGCAGACAGGTTACAGTTCACAGTTCTCAGTCTTAGTTCTTACACCTATCTGGGGACCTGGGTTTAACTGCTGCTCAGACGGTTCCTCTGCATTGCTTCCCTCAAAGAACCTACTTGTCTCTCTCTCACTGTCCTCGCTCACAGGTTCGATCTGGCCGTCACAGGCTCTTTAGTGATGCTTCCCTCTACTCTAGGGTCACTAGCCCTAGTCTGATGGCTGTGTTCCTACACCGTGGTGGTAGGTAGTTTGTGGGTGGTAGAGTCCCCGCACCACGCCGGTGTGTCTTGTGATTGGAGTCTTAGAGTCTCCCCAGTCACTTCTACAGAGCCGGCTCTCTGGCTGTCCTGGACTCCAGTGACCCAGGTGTGATTTGGGCTCACCAGGCTCTCTCTGTGTCTCTGGTTCTCAGCTCTGGGTCTTCTGGTCAACTAGGTTGGTTGTGGCTGCCAGGCACGTTGTCCTCCCACTATCCTCCGTGTAGCTGTGGGGTGTTTCTGCTTGGGGTGATCTTCCCTCACCTCAATCTCTAGAGCGAGCTTTCTCCCCTGGGTATTCTGCCTCCAGGGTTCTGCGTCCTCCAGGGAACCTCACCTCCTGGGAATGTGTGCCTCCAACTAGGTATTCCCGTGTTTTACTACGGATCCTCCACCCACCTGTCCAGATCTGTCCTACTCTCCTCCTACACTTCTCTAAACTCCCACCACCCTTTGCCTGACGTAGAGTTCTGGGCGTAGGGTCGGTGTGTGTCGGTGTGGGTGCCTAAGTCAACCGTCTTCCTCGTCTGTCTGCAGTTCACCCTGTGTCCGCCCTGATCGCAGGAGCGCCACACAACATAAACTAATGGTTGGTGATTGACAACTGAAGTTAGCTACAGTAAAGGCCTGGAAAGCCATCATAAAAAGGAAACCCAGCATTTGGTGAAATCAATGGCTTCTAGATTTCAGGCAGTTATTACCTGCAAAGGTTTCTCTACAATGTATTAAAAATGAAATTTTTTTTTGGGTAAAGTTAAGTTGTTCAATAACTTTTGAGCCCCTGAAATGAATAGGCTTTGAAGAAAAATTGTTTCAATCCCTTAAAGTTTCACAGAATATTTTTGTTAATTTATTTAATTAAACCTGGAAGTCTACACTTTCATTACATCTCAGTTGTTTCATTTAAAACAAATAGTGGCATGCAGAGACCAAATCATTGATTTTTTGTTAGTGGCCAAATATTTGTGGACTTAACTGTATATTCATACATAAATAAGGAAGGAATGTGTATGGATATAATCCATGAAGTTATATTATGAAGTGATTAAAAATTAAAAAGAATAAGAATAGAAAAAAAATGTAGAAAATAAAGCACAAAAAGGCAGAAAAACATGGAGTACCAACCAAAGGTAAGTAATACTGATAAGCGGGCATGCTCGCCACTGCTGGATAATTGATCAAGTATCGGGGTACTAGGGTATACACGTTACTTGATCAACTATCACGGGTGGTAGGGCGCCACGTTTAACAGCTTTAAGACATTCCAGGATTGCCTGCCATACTCAGTAATCCCATAGCCATGTTTGCTACTGGCATTAGTGTGATTCGCTGGCCGCGTCACATAATCGAGTCTTATACAAGACCTAGTGATGTGATGCTCATCACTCTCTGCTCTGAAAGCAGGTCAGGGAGAGTTGATCTAGGAGGCAAACCCGTACCATGTGGAGCCTATTGTACAGCTTTTTATCTATTATATAATTGCGAATGCTGCGAGTGCCCCTTTGTCGTCATGTGGATACGAACGAAGCATTGGCCGCGCAGCGGCCATTGCGAGCCGGCGAGTCGCTATGCCCGCGCAGCGGGCATGGCGAGTCGAAGCATTGGCCGCGAAGCGGCCATTGCGAGTCGCTCTAAGGCGACTCGCTATGCCCGCGCAGCGGGCATGGCGAGTCGCCTTAGCAGCGCGAAGCATTGGCCGCGAAGCGGCCATTGCGAGTCAGAGACTCGCTCTGCTAGAATCCCGATGCATTGTGCATCGGGCACCCATCTAGTGATTAAATAAATAAATAGGTAAATGTAAAAAATAATGTTGGGTCTCCTCTGTTTTTGATAATCAGCAAAGGTAAAGCAGACACTAGCAGGCAGGCTAACATTATTAGTCTGGGTAGGTACATGGTTATTTGGCTCTTCACAGCCTAAAAATACAAGCCGGCAACTGCCCCATAAGTGGCGCATCACATTTGCTGTACTAATTCTGGTGCTTTGACTTGGCTTTTCCCGATTGCCCTGATGGCAATTGGGGTAATGGTTTTTGGGGTTATTATTATTATTATTATTAATTATTATAGCGCCATTTACTCAATGGCTCTTTACATGTGAAAAGGGCATACATAGACAAGTACAATAAACATGAGCAATACAAGGCACACACAAGTACAGAAGGAGAGAGGACCCTGCCCACAAGGGCTCACAGTCTACAAAGGATGGGTACACTAGGAGAGGGTCGAGCTGGTCGTTCGGCGTTTCAGTAGACTGAGGATCATTGCAGGTTGCAGGCTTGTCAGAAGAGGTGGGGCTACAGGTTCCTTTCGAAGGTTTCCATGGTGGGCAAGAGTCTGATGCATTGGGGCAGAGAGTTCCAGAATATGGGGAAGCACCGGAGAAATCTTGTATGCAGTTGTGGGAAGAAGAGATGAGTGGGAAGTAGAGAAGGAGATCTTGAGAGGATCGCAGGTTGCATGCAGGTAAGTACCCAGACACCATGTCACAGATGTATGGAGGAGACAGGTTGTGGATGGCTTTGTATGTCATAGTTAGGGTTTTGAACTGGAGCCTCTGAACAGTAGGACGCCAGTACGTGGTTTTTGGCAGAGATGGGAGGCTGTGGAGATAGGTGGATTAGTTGGGCAGTAAAGTTTAGCATAGATTGGAGTGGTGCAAGAGTGCTAAAGGGGAGGCCACAGAGTAGGAGGTTGCAATAGTCGAGGCATAAGATGATGAGGGCATGCACGAGTGTTTTTGCTCTTTCTTGGTCAAGGAATGTATGAATCAGGGAGATATTTTTGAGTTGGAGTAAGCAGGAGGTGGCAAGGGCTTGGATATGTGGCTTGAAAGAGAGGGCAGAGTTGAGGATCACCTCAAGGCACCATGCATGCCGGACTGGGGAAAGTGAGCAACCATTGACTTTAATGGATAGGTCAGGTGGAGGGGTAGAGTGAGATCAGGGAATGATGATGAATTCTGTTTTGTCCATGTTTAGTTTTAGAAAGTGAGCAGAAAAGAATGATGAAACAGCTGACAGACATTGTGGGAGTTTGGTTAGTAAGGAGGTGATGTCATGTCCAGAGAGGTAGATCTGCATGTCATCAGCATAGAGATGATACTAAAAACCATGGGATTCTATGAGCTGACCCAGGCCAATGGTGTAGATAGAACTGCGCCTTGGGGAACACCGACAAACAGGGGGCGAGGTGAGGAGGTGGTGTGGGAGAGGGAGACACTGAATGTTCGTTCTGTTACATACAACAAGATCCAGGACAGGGCCAAGTCTGTGATGCCAAGAGATGAGAGAATCTGTAACAGGAGGGAATGGCCTACAGTGTCAAAGGCAGAAGACAGGTCGAGGAGAAGGAGGACGGAGTAGTGTCGCTTTCTCTTGGCGGTTAGTAGATCATTGGTGACTTTAGTTAGGGCAGTTTCAGTAGAGTGATGCAGTCAGAAGCCAGACTGTAACCTGTCAAAGAGGCAGCAGGAGGAGAGTTCAAGATGGACATGCTGTTCCAGCAGTTTTGAGGCATAAGGGAGAAATGATATCAGGTGATAATTAGACACAGAGGATGGGTCGAGGGAGGACTTTTTGAGGAAGGGTGTGATTAAAGGATGTTTAAAGGATGAGGGGAAGACACCATTTGTAAGTGAAAGTTTGAAGCGATGTGTTAGGGTTGGGATGAAGACTGCGGCCAGGTTAGGAATGAGGTGGGATGGGAGCGGGTCAAGCGTACAAGTGGTGAGATGTGATCTTGATAGAAGAGAGGAGAGCTGAGGAGTTGGTTTTGGAAGAATAGGGCTGGGCAGTTATGGGCCGGGGCATAGGGGCTTTGGGCCAAAGCTTTCTCTGATTTTATCAATCTTCTGCTTAAAGAAAATGGCAAAGTATTCAGCAGAAATGAGAGGAGAGGGAGGAGTTGCTGGGGGATGAAGTAGAAAATTGAAAGTTTTGAATAGCTGTTTAGGATTGTGAGACAGGAAAGATATAAGAGATGAGAAGTAAGTTTGTTTTGCGGCAGCGAACATGTATTTGAAGTTGGCAAGAAACTGCTTGTATTCGACAAAGTGCTTGGCTGGACAAGATCTCTTTCATCTCAACTCAGCTACTCTGGAGGCCCGTCTCAGTTCTTTGGTCAGGCTGGTCTGCCAGGGTTGCCTGTTGATTGTAGGAGCTTTGCTGTGCATGAAGGTGCCGGCTGAATCGAGTACTGTTGTTATTGTAGTGCTATATAAAGTGGCAGCAGCATCTGTGTCATGTAAGGAAGCTATGACTGTAAGAGGGAGAAGGGACTCAGAGAATGAATGTAAATTGAGGTGTTTGAGATTTCTGCAAGGATGGGTAAGCTGGTGGAGTGGCTGTTGCACACACGGAGAGGAGAAGGAAGAGCATGTCAGTAGGTTGTGGTCAGACAGGGGGAGAGGGGTGAGTTAGCGGGGCTAGTAAGGGAACAGAGTTGGGTGAAGATAAGGTCTGGCGTGTGGCCATCTCTGTGAGTGGCTGCGGAGGACCATTGAGTGAGGCCAAATGAGATAATCAGTGATAACAGTTAGGAGGCAGCCGAGGCCAAAGTGTCAGTGGGGATGTTGAAATCACCCATGATGATAGGGTGATGTCAACTGTGAATTGTCAGCTGGCATCAATCCCTGGTGCTAGTAATGGAGAGGTGTCTATCAGACATCCCTATTTCTAACATAGTAAGTAAAAAATAAACACAAATATTTTATTTTAAAAAAGACCCTCCTACTCTTACCCTGGTTCACCAATTTATTAAAAGAAAAAAACATGAAAAGTGGTCAACTGAATCTGAAGTAGTCCACAGCCTAAAAGGCATAAAAGTAAGAAGTAAAGAAATAAAAACATGAGACTGTCCCATATTCACCAATTTATTATTAAAATATTCCCTCAGCTCCAACATAGTTCTTGCCAATCCCACAATGTCCACCTATTCTGTTGAGAATGAAGCCTATGGAGCCTGACTTCTATCTCAGGATAAATCTTTGAATTATTAAACAACATGTATGCATGTACCTGGATGAGAATGAAGTGATTAACCACAGGCAGCATGGGTTTTTAACTAATAAGTCATGCCTGATTAAATTAATTTCCTTTCATGACAGAATCACTGACTTTGAGCAAGTATCTCATATGATCCTTATTGAAAAATAACCAAGTATGGAATGGACAAGGCAGCTGTTAGGTGGATCCACAACTGGCTTAGTGATCGGATCCAGAGAGTGGTCATAAATGGCTGCACATCCAGTTGGATGAATGTCTCAAGTGATATACTACAAGGCTCTGTCCTTAATATGTCTCAAGTGATATACCACAGGGCTCTGTCAATAATTTGGATGATGAAATTGAGGGTGAACTGATTAAATTTGCTGATGACACTAAGCTAAGAGGGATAGCTAATACTAGACAAGAGAGAGCAAATGTAAACAGATCTAAACAAACTGAAAGAGTGGGTGCAACTAATAGAATGGTTTTTAACAGGAAAAAATGCAAAGTCCTACATTTGGGAAAGAAAAAGGGAAATGTCACAATCTCCACTCTGCCTTTGTCTGTTACTATTGTTGTGGAAGCTGTTGATCTGTGCTGGGTCTGTGCTGCAGTCTTCTGTTTTTACCTCCCTTAATTAGGCCTCTACTTAAACTTGCTAGCTCATCTATTGAGTGTCAATCGTATCCTTGCTTTTGCGTGCGTAGGTCGGATCTCTCTGTGCTCTGTGCCTTACCCAGCCTAACTTTATTCCCTTACCTGGACTCTGACCATTTACCTGTGACCTGACTACTCTTTTGCCTGCTCCCTGTATTCTGTCTTGTCCCACTGGTTTTCCTGACTTTGGCTAAAATTGAATTTTGTCTCTGACTACCCCTTGCTGTTACTGCACCATTTCCTGGACCTGACCTCGGATCGTTTGACCTTCCTTTACTTCCAGTAAGTAGTATTACTATTATATTTATTTTCCGTTATTGCAGTCTGTTTCTTCACCTTTGAGACTAATTATTACTGTAGTAAACACCATAGCAAAATTTTGGTTACTGCTATTAAAACTTAACCTTTAATATATTATGTTCAGAATCAGGTATACACTAGCATCCCATTAAGTGGGACAGGTTTATTTTTTCCTACACAATACCCACTCCGTGCTTTGCTAGTGTATACTTGATTATTGCACATAGTGACCGTGGGGTGGTACAAAACAGATAGGGTATGGTTTTGGTTTAAACCTATTTGAAGGTACCTGTGAACCCGTGTACTCTGTTGAGAGTTCACTCTTGTTACCTGAGTAACACTTATTGTAGACTACTGTATCTCAAGTTTCTACTGATATTTTACCTGCAAAAAATTTTGGTGTAAATATATGTTGTGTGTTTTGTTGGTTTTACCTCCTTGGGATAACACCATCCAGGTGCAATCCTTTTTAACATAATATATGCAGGACCGTGAGGTAGCCAGCTGGGTGACAGTTAGAAGGCGGGGTAGAGGGAAGGGTGCCAGGGAGGCTAGCCCTGATCTGGCACACCCCAATAAATTTGCTATGTTGGCAGATGAGGGGGGTGTGAGTTCAGGGATAGCACTGCTGCAGCAGGGCATGACCTCTGAAAGCCAGAGGAGTGTCTGCTCCAGTAAGGGGGAAAACAGGAGAGAAGGGCAGGCCAGACAGGTGCTGGTAGTGGGGGACTCAATTATTAGGGGAATAGATAGGGCAATCTGTCACAAAGACAGGGATCGGCGAACAGTGTGCTGCCTACCTGGCGCTCGAGTCCGGCACATCGCTGACCGGGTTGACAGATTACTGGGAGGGGCTGGTGAGGACCCAGCGGTCATGCACATTGGCACAAATGACAAAGTTAGAGGTAGGTGGAAGGTACTTAAAGATGATTTCAGGGAATTAGGCTGCAAGCTTAAGACAAGGACCTCCAAGGTAGTATTCTCTGAAATACTGCCTGTACCACGTGCCACACCAGAGAGGCAAAGGGAGATTAGGGAGATAAATAAGTGGCTCAGGAATTGGTGTAGGAAGGAGGGGTTTGGGTTCCTGGAGAACTGGGCTGACTTCTCTGTTGGCTACAGGTTCTATGCTAGGACGGGATGCACCTCAATGGGGAGGGTGCAGCTGTGCTGGGGGAGAAAATGGCTAGAAGGTTAGAGGAGTGTTTAAACTAGGGATTGGGGGGGAGGGTATTCATTGTATAGGAGGGGAAGCTAGTGTAAATAGTAACCTGGGCACAAGTAATAAAATTGGGGGTGGCATGGGGGGTGGGGTTAGAACAGTCAATCTAGTAGGAAGGAATAGAGGTAAAGAGAGATGCATAAAGTGCATGTACACTAATGCCAGAAGCCTCATCAACAAAATGGAGGAATTAGATTTGATTTTGTTGGAAAATAATTATGACATGGTGGGGATTTCGGAGACTTGGCTGGACGAGAGCCATGACTGGGCTGTTAATTTACAGGGCTATTGTCTGTTCAGAAATGACCGCACAAATAGGCGAGGAGGAGGTGTATGTTTATACGTAAAATCATCCTTAAAACCCATCCTGCGTGATAATATAGGTGAATCTAATGGAAATGTAGAGTCCCTGTGGGTGGAGATAAGGGGAGGGGGAAAAAATAATAACTTACTGATAGGGGTTTGTTATAAGTCCTCAACAATAATGGAAGTGGAAGAGAATATCCTCATAAAGCAAATAGATGAAGCAGCGACTCAGGGAGAAGTCATTATTATGGGGGACTTCAACTACCCTGAAATACATTGGGGATTAGAAACCTGCAGTTCCAGCAAGGGTAATAAGTTTTTGAAAACTATGAGAGACAATTACCTTTCACAACTGGTTCAGGACCCAACAAGAAGGGGGGCACTGCTGGACCTAATATTAACCAACAGGCCGGACCGCAAATCAAATATACGGGTTGGAGGTCACTTGGGTAATAGTGATCATAACTTAATAAGCTTTCAAGTATCCTTTACTAAGACGTGTAGTAGAGGGGCTACAAGGACACTAAACTTCAGGAAGGCAAATTTCCAACGGTTGAGAGATGATCTTAGTGCAATAAACTGGGACCATGTCCTGAGACATAAAAGTACACAACACAAATGGGAGATGTTTATTAGCATCCTGAATAGGACCTGTGCACAATATATACCCTATGGGAATAAGCATGCTAGAAATAGGAGGAAACCACTATGGTTAAATAAAGCGGTAAGAGGTGCAATATGTGACAAAAAGAAAGCATTTAGGGAATTAAAGCAAGTAGGTAGTGATGAGGCATTAAATAAATACAGAAAATTAAATAACATTTGTAAAAAGCAAATCAAGGCAGCAAAGATTGAGACAGAGAGACTCATTGCCAGAGAAAGTAAAAAGAATCCCAAAATATTTTTTAACTACATAAATAGTAAGAAACAAAAAATTGATGGTGTTGGCCCCTTTAAAAATAGTCTGGATGAAATGGTGGATGAGGATGAGGAAAAAGCCAATATGCTAAATGACTTTTTTTCAACAGTATTTACACAAGAAAATCCCATGACAGACAATATGATCAGTGATAACAAAAATTCTCAATTAAATGTCACCTGCTTAACCCAAGAGGAAGTATGGCATCGTCTAAAAATCACTAAAATTGACAAATCCCCGGGCCCGGATGGGATACACCCCAGAGTGCTGCAGGAATTAAGTACTGTCATAGATAGACCATTATTTTTAATATTTAAAGATTCCATAATAACAGGGTCTTTACCACAGGACTGGTGTATAGCAAATGTGGTGCCAATATTCAAAAAGGGGACAAAAACTGAACTTGGAAATTATAGGCCAGTAAGCTTAACCTCTACTGTGGGTAAAATCCTAGAGGGTTTTCTAAGAGATGCTATACTGGAGTATCTGAAGAAAAATAACCTCATGACCCATTATCAACATGGTTTTACGAGGGACCGTTCCTGTCAAACTAATCTAATAAGCTTCTATGAAGAAGTAAGTTCTGGACTGGACCAAGGAAATGCAGTGGATGTGGTGTATATGGACTTTTCAAAAGCTTTTGATATGGTGCCACACAAAAGGTTGATACATAAAATGAGGGCAATGGGGATAGGGGAAAATATGTGTAAGTGGGTTAAGAACTGGCTTAGTGATAGGAAACAAAGGGTGGTTATTAATGGAACACACTCAGAATGGGTCACAGTTAACAGTGGGGTACCACAGGGGTCAGTGTTGGGCCCGCTTCTTTTTAATATATTTATTAATGACCTTGTAGGGGGCATTCAGAGTAGAATCTCAATATTTGCAGATGACACTAAACTCTGCAGGGTAATCAATACAGAGGAGGACAATTTTATATTACAGGAGGATTTATGTAAACTAGAAGCTTGGGCTGCTAAATGGCAAATGAGCTTTAATGGGGATAAATGTAAAGTCATGCACTTGGGCAGAGGAAACAAAAGGTATAATTATGTGCTTAATTGTAAAACACTGGGCAAAACTGTCACTGAAAAAGACCTGGGTGTATGGGTTGATGACAAACTCACATTTAGTGGCCAGTGTCAGGCAGCTGCTGCAAAGACAAATAAAATAATAGGATGCATTAAAAGAGGCATAGATGCTCATGAGGAGAACATAATTTTACCTCTATACAAGTCACTAGTGCGACCACACTTAGAATACTGTGTACAATTCTGGTCTCCGGTGTATAAGAAAGACATAGCTGAACTAGAGCGGGTCCAGAGAGGAGTGACAAAAGTCATTAGAGGACTAAGGGGTCTGCAATACCAAGACAGGTTATTAAGCTTGGGGTTATTTAGCTTGGAAAAACGAAGGCTTAGGGGTGATCTTAAAATAATGTATAAATATATGAGGGGACAGTACAGAGACCTTTCTAATGATCTCTTTACTCTTAGGCCTGAGACTGGGACAAGGGGGCATCCTCTACGTCTGGAGGAAAGAAGGTTTAATCATAATCACAGACGCGGATTCTTTACTGTAAGAGCAGTGAGACTATGGAACTCTCTGCCACATGATGTTGTAATGAGTGAGTCACTACTAACATTTAAGAAGGGCCTGGATGCCTTTCTTGAAAACTATAATATTACCAGTTATACATACTAGATTCTTTGATAGGGCGTTGATCCAGGGAACTAGTCTGATTGCCGTATCTGGAGTCAGGAAGGAATTTTTTCCCCCAATGTGGAGCTTAGTGTTGCCACATGGTTTTTTTTTTTGCCTTCCTCTGGATCAACATGTTAGGCTATGGGTTGAACTAGATGGACTTAAAGTCTTCCTTCAACCTTAAAAACTATGTTACTATGTTACTATATTAAAGTTAAGTTTTAACAGCACTAACCAAAATTTTGCTACGGTGGTAACTAAGCCTCCAAACTGTGGGGTGGAAACACTTCTGTTTGGATACCCTATACCCAGCTATTGATATTAATACTGTAGTAACTCACGTCAAAGCAAATAGCATATACAGAATGGAAGGAACAGGGATAAGCGACAGCATGAATGAAAAAGACTTGGGTATTATAATAGTTCACAGAATTAACATGAGTAAACAGTGTGATGCAGCTGCAAAAAAAGTAAACACATTTTTGGGATGTATTAACAGAAGCATAAAGTCTAGATTATGTGAAGTCATTATCGCCCTCTACTTCTCTTTAGTAAGATCTCATCTGGAATACTATGTCTAGTTCTGGGCACCACATTTTAAAAAAAGACATTAACAAACTGGAGAAGGTTCAGAAAAGAGCAACCAGAATGGTGAGCGGTCTGCAAACCATGCCCTATGAGGAACAGTTATAGGATTTGGGAATATTTTACTTGCCAGAAAGAAGACTGAGAAAAGACTAATTTGCTGTCTACAAACATCTCAAGGACTCTCATACTGTAGAGGGATCAACTTTATTCTCATTTGCACAAGGAAAGACTAGAAGCAATGCGATGAAACGGAATGAGAGGAAACACAGATTAGATATTAGAAAAAACATTTTGACAGTGAGGGTGATCAATGAGTGGAACAGGCTGGCATGAGAGGTGATGAGTTGTCCTTCAATGGAACCTTCAAACAAAGGAAGACATCGGCCTGGGATTTAGTGAACCCTGGGATGATTTAGTGAACCCTGCTTTGAGAAGTGATTAGACCCAGAAGGTCCCTTCCAACTCTACCTTTCTATAATTCTGATTCTATGATTCATTTACAGTTGGTGGGGAGAAGCCACTGGGGACCAGCCTTTTTGAATAGTCACCTTTATGGTTGGTACCCAAATAACTTTAAAGTATAATTTCCTCATTAAAACATTTCAGAGTCAAATGTAGATGGAAGACATCATACAGCCAATGTCTGATACTTGTTGCCTGATACATGTTATGATACAAGTAGCATGTACCTGGTGTCGGGTCCCCATTTAGAGTTTTTTTCCAATAATTTGCATCATAATATTGTCATATGCAGGCTTTGTGTAAGCCAAAAATCACCTTGAAAATCTTTTAGTTTGTGGACCTAATTTAATAGTATGGACCTAGTTTAAGAAACAAAAACTTTTTATTTATCTTTTTGGAAGAGAGTCGGGTCCTAATTTTCTTTTGTGCCTGACAGTTTTAAGATTATTGATATTTCTGATTTTAAAGTTTGTATAAGGATATATGTGGTCATTCAAAGTGTGGTACACTCTTTGTGGTCCCTCTGTACTCTGGAGTCTCTTTTATAGAATACTTACGTATATTAAACAATCTACTCTTTCAAAATTTTGTAATAGAAAATATGAAAATACATTTTTAATCCATCCAATTGCTTTAAAAAGCACACTTGGCTTTTCCAAACAATCACATTTTTTTCAGTGAAGCTGAGGCATACATTTCAGACAGCTGTGAAGCTGCTTATCTGGATGTAAATCAAAGTATTGATTAAAAAAAATCCTGTTCCTTTAGTGTCTATCCAGAAAATATTCCTCAGCCAAGCTTGTATCTGGCACCATGCAAAAGAATATTTTATAAGATTACAGAAAATTTGTCAGCAACTCACAGCAAAAATCTAATGTTTATTGCCTTTTAAAGTCTGCTGGTAAGTTGGCCAAATGCTTAGTTGACCACGGTTATTTATTTCATCTGGCAGAGGGAAACGTTGCCCATGTCTTAAATCTAGAATTACTGATTTTCAGTGGGTAAGGACTGGAGAGTATTGCATAGCTTTGGTCTCTTGGCATAATGTGCAAGTTTTTGGAGTTATCTTAATTTTCCCCCTCAGTTATTAATACAATTAATAGAGAATATTTTCTATATAAGAGTAATAAATTAATGTTTTAAATTACTGTATATTCTCGTGTATAAGCCAACCTGTGTATAAGCCGACCCCCCTACTTTTGCCCCCAATACCTGGGAAAACCTATTGACTCGTGTATAAGCCGAGGGTGGACCCCAGCACAGGTATACAGGCCTCCCATTGGTAGTATACAGCAGCCTCCGCAGTGGTAGTATACAGCAGTCTCCCCAGTGGTAGTATACAGCAGTCTCCCCAGTGGTAGTATACAGCAGTCTCCCCTGTGGTAGTATACAGCAGTCTCTCCCTGTGGTAGTATACAGCAGTCTCCCCTGTGGTAGTATACAGCAGTCTCCCCTGTGGTAGTATACAGCAGTCCCTCCCTGTGGTATATACAGGTTTCCCCCTGTGGTAGTATACAGCAGCCCCCCCCTGTGGTATATACAGGCCCCCTGTGGTAGTATACAGCAGCCCTCCCCCCTGTGGTATAAACAGGCCCCCTGTGATAGTATACAGCAGCCCTCCCCCCTGTGGTATATACAGGCCCCCTGTGGTAGTATACAGCAGCCCTCCCCCCTGTGGTATATACAGGCCCCCTGTGGTAGTATACAGCAGCCCCCCCCGTGCTATATACAGGCCCCCCTGTGGTATAATACAGCAGCCCCGTGCTATATACAGGCCCCCATTGCTGCCGCCAACTGTAAAGAAGAGCTTTCATACTTACCCTCCTGTGACCGCGCGCGCATCCCCCGCTCTCCTTCCTGCTTCTACCCGGCGTCCATCCACGTGACCGCGCGCCGGTAATGACGTCATTACCGGCGTGCGGTCACGTGGATGGACCCGGGTAGAAGCAGGAAGGAGAGTGGGGGATGCTCGCGCGGTCACAGGAGGGTAAGTATGAAAGCTCTTCTTTTACAGGTTTGCAGCGCAGCAACGGGGGGCCTGTATATAGCACGGGGGGGGGGGGCTGCTGTATTATACCACAGGGGGGCCTGTATATAGAACAGGGGGGCGGGCTGCTGTATACTGACTCATGTATAAGCCGAGGGGTGCACTTTTCAGACAATTTTTGTGCTGAAAAACTCGGCTTATATACGAGTATATACGGTAAAAGGATATTTATGGATAATCCGCGCTGCCTGTGTGATGAATGAGACCATAGGTTTGTTCCTGAGGAAGAAGTGAGGTTGATGCCTCAAAACGCGTTGAAGGAAGCCACCAGTTGATCCATATATCCCTATGGTCTCATTCATCACAAAACAGCATGGGTTATCCATATACAGTGCCTTGTGAAAGTATTTGGTCCCCTTGAACTTTTCAACATTTTGCCACATTTCAGACTTCAAACATAAAGATATAAATTCTAATTTTTTTGTGAAGAATCAACAACAAGTGGGACACAATCGTGAAGTGGAACAAAATTTAACGGTTATTTTAAACTTTTTTAACAAGTAAAAAACTGAAAAGTGGGTCGTGCAATATTATTCGGCTACTTTACTTTCAGTGAAGCAAACTCACTCCAGAAGTTCAGTGAGGATCTCTGAATGATCCAATGTTGTCCTAAATGACTGGTGATAAATAGAATCCACCTGTGTGTAATGAAGTCTCCGTATAAATGCACCTGCTCTGTGATAGTCTCATGGTTCTGTTTCAAGTGCAGAGAGCATCATGAAGACCAAGGAAAACACCAGGCAGGTCCGAGATACTGTTGTGGCGAAGTTTAAAGCTGGATTTTGATGCAAAAAGATTTCCCAAGTTTTAAACATCTCAAGGAGCACTGTGCAAGCGATCATATTGAAATGGAAGGAGTATCAGACCACTGCAAACTACCAAGACCCGACCGTCCCTCTAAACTTTCATCTCAATCAAGGAGAAGACTGATCAGAGATGCAGCCAAAAAGCCCATGATCACTCTGCATGAACTGCAGAGATTTACAGCTGAGGTGGGAGAGTCTGTCCATTGGACAACAATCAGTCATACACTGCACAAATCTGGCCTTTATGGAAGAGTGGCAAGAAGAAAGCCATTTCTCAAAGATATCCATAAAAAGTCTTGTTTGAAGTTTGCCACAAGCCACCTCGGAGACACAAAAAACATGTGGAATAAGGTGCTCTGGTCACATGAAACCAAAATTTAACTTTTTGGCCACAATGCAAAACGATATGTTAGGCGTAAAAGCAACACAGCTCATCACTGTGGAGTCATGGGGGTCAGTGGGTGCTTTCATCCGCTGACCCAGCCGCCTTTAGAAAGACAGCATGGACCAGGGCTTATCCAAACTGAATGCCCGAGCTCCTTACCTGTGGACGGAACACTACTCAGACAACACAGAGTGAGGGAACCACAATATTAAGGTTTTATTGCATCCCCAAACAGTTAGCAACACATAACCAGCAAAACACAAAATGTAACAGGTAACAGAGTCTCACCCTTCCGCTGGCTCACCAGGGTTTAGGATATAGCACAGCAAAGTCTGTAGCCAGGTGACTGGATTGTCCCAACCTGTTTTGCTTCCTTATGCAGTCTTTGATATCCCAGCCAAACCCGAGCATTCAATGCTGAAGTCCTTGTAGTCCTTGTATAATCCAAGTTCTAATCCCCTTGGTCGGCACCGAAGTGCCTAGCCCTGGGGTTATGGTCCTGCCAATTGAATCCGTAGATCCTAGATTAGCTGCCTGTATCAAGTTTCGTGCACCTCTACTCGAGGCCGAAGTCCCTAGACTAAGGTCACTAGACAGAATCTCAATCAACCTGGTTAATGAGCAGGTCTCCTTATATACCTGAGCCCTCATTGCAGGATATTGGGATGTCAGGATTGGTGGAATAAGACCGTGCTCTCATTGGCTCTATCTTAAGCTGTATATAAACTACCTCTAGTTGCGTTGTATTGCTGGCAAAGGAGACTCAATGACATAGTTTAGATAGCATCTAGCACTACACATGGTAATACAGTGGACTTTTAGGAAGATTAAGTTCTCTGGTCTTCTATGACAAAGTGAGATAATTACATTACACACGGTAAACATCACCAAACATCTACAAGACTTGTAGTACAATGAGTGGCCCCTTACAAGGTAAGAAATAAAATACAGTACAAAGAGGTGAGATAATTACACTTCCCACATTAAAACTACCAGACATCTAGAAGACTTGTAGGAACAATCAGTTGCTTATCACAAGATAGCAAACAAAATACAAATACTGTCTGGCTTACATAAGAAATCATCCTATGTTATACATTAAAGGAATCCATTTCATCACATACCTCCCCTTCTTATTTAGCCAGACAGAGCAGTCAGATGTGATAAGTCTCTGGTCATCCTTCTCATCTTGGTGGCATTGTCTTTTTTAATGTTGAAGTCAGCAATCGAGGCTTTCATCTATACACCTCCTCCAGATTACCTCCCCCTGGATGGGCAGACATATTGTGGGCCAGCACTAAAATGGGATTCAGGAGTTGGGCTCCCATAAACTTCTTGCTATCAATTCCCCCTCAGTCAATGGCCATAGTCTGGTTAGGTTTACTCACTGTTGATGGCTCAGAGGAGAATGATGGGGGCTGGGAACATGGATTATCCTCAGAATGTGTGGTAGCAAGATCCACATCATGGTGCTGCTTGACTTCTTGGATGTGGGTGATGGCTGTGACAAACTGGCTTGATAGTCCATGTCCTGGGTCAGCGCACAAAACAACGGATGTGGGGGGGGCATCCATGAGCCCCAATTCAACCTCCTCAAGGTTAGCCCCTGAAACAACAAGTGTGGGAAGGCTGTCAACAAATCCCACAACAACCTCTTCCTGGTCAGCCTCCCCAAAAGCAGGTGTGGAGACGTGGCCTGTAAGATCCACATCGACCTCTTCCTGGTCAGTCTCCACAATAGCAAGCGTGGGGATACTGTCAATAACTTCACATCAACCTTTTCCGGTCAGTCTCCATAATAGCAGGCGTGGGGACACTGTCGATAAACTCCACATCAACATCTTCTGAGTCAGTCTCCACAATAGCAGGGGTGGGGAAGCTGTCGATAAGCTCCACATCAACCTCTTCCTGGTTAGTCTCTAAAGCAACAGGGGTAGGAACGCTGTCTATGAACTCCAACTTGACCTCTCCCTGCTCAGGCTCCACAACAATACGATGGGAATGCTGCCCATAGACATCTTCCTGGTCGACCGCCCCGTCCAGCTGCACACCTTCCAAAGGGATGTCTGAGCACTGGCCTTCAACCAGGGAGATGGTTAATTGGGAACATAATACATGGTCTGGGGAAACAATAGCTGGGCTTACCAGGGTATTGACAGAATCAGTTTCTTGTAGTCCCAGGGCTTGGACGTCACTGACCTGGACTGGCTGTGCTGGCAGATGAGCTCCAGGCATGGGGCTTCGGCACTGGAGACACTCTTCGTTCATATGTTTAAGACGTCCACACTTAGAACAATGCCGTGGATTGGGCAAGTCAAGGATACCGTCTGTATACATTTGTCCTGGTGGGGCTTTTGCCCGGTAGCGGAACCATCCTTCTCGAGTGGTTGGTGCTAGCAGTCGGGCAGATGGAATTCCATAAACGTATCCCAGCACAGCAGCCCTCTCTTCTCTGGAGGAGTTGGGCCCCAATGCTTCTAACCACATCCCGGCTTGTGCTGCTAGACACAAGGTTGATTCACCATTGTCACTGTATACATAATTTAAATCCTCTGGGTCAATATCGGATGAGTCCTCATCATCCTCCGCATCATTCTGGGCCCTCCAATGGATCAATTTCTGGATCAAAGCTTACTTGGTGTTGGTGCCCCTGAAGTAGTTCTGATGAAACCGACACATCTCCTGTAGTAGCTGTTTCTTCTGACAGTGGTATATCCACTCTGTTCCTCATCCATGGCTGAGCTGGTTGGATTGGACATGGCAGTGTATGAAACCTGTATGCCTCACCTATGGCCTGCTGGGTATGCTTATATGCCTCCCTGGTTGTTGAGTCCTTGGACGGTGTCCATGAAGGCCAATCTCATGCAGCTCCCCTGGATAAAACAGGCTGAATAGGATCCCACTGCTGCCACCAATTGTGGAGACATGGGGGTCAGTGGGTGCTCTCATCTGCATACCCAGCTGCCTTTAGAAAGACAGCATGGACCAGAGCTCATCCCAAACTGAACGCCCGAGCTCCTTACCTGTGGGCGGAACACTACTCAGACAACAAAGGTGAGGGAACCACAATATTAAGGCTTTATTGGATCCCCAAACAGTTAACAGCATATAACACATAACTAGCAAACACAAAATGTAACAGGCAACAGAGTTTCACCCTTCCGCTGACTCACCAGGGTTTACAGCAAAGTCTGTAGCCAGGTGACTGGATTGTCCCAACCTGTGTTGCTTTCTTATGCAGTCTTTGATATCCCAGCCAAATCCGAACATTGGATGCTAAAGTCTTTGTAGTCCTTGTATAATCCAAGTTCTAATCCCCTTGGTCGGCACCGAAGTGCCTAGGCCTTGGGTTATGGCCTGCCAATCAGATCCGTAGATTATAATTATTTATTTATGTAGCACCATTAATTCCATGGTGCCGTACATGAGAGGTGTTACATACAAAATTATAGATATAGTTTACAGTAAACAAATTAACAATGACAGACTGGTACAGAGGGGAGAGGACCCTGCCCTTGCGGGCTTACATTCTACATGCAATGGGGAGGAAACAGTAGGTCAGGGGTTCAGCAGATCTGGTGGTGGAGAGGCGGCAGCTCTGGTGGTGGTGAGGCGATAGCTCTGGTGGTGGTGAAGCGGTAGCTCCAGTGGCGGTGGGGCAGTGGCTCGTCCATTGCAGGCTGTAATCTTTCATGAAGATAGTGGGGCCATTTTTCATCAATAGAAACCTCAATGCCACTGGATATCTGAATCATGTAGCAATTTCAGATATCCAGTGGCATTGCAGTTTCCATTGATGAAGAATGGCCCCACTATCTTTGCACCCCATATACCACACCATACCATCAATGTTGGTACTCCTTGGAGGGATCTATCCACTGTGGGTTAAGGTACCGTCACATGCCGCCATAAGGCTTCAATATCGCCGGCGATTTGACGTGAGTGCGCACGTTTCGGGTGCGATCTTCGGTGATCCTGCATTCGGGAAATCACCTGCAGGAGACCAGAAGTGATCTTCCCTTCACACATCGCCGCGTCTCACGCCACAATCATAGAAGCGATGTGGGCATTCTGTTTCGATAGGGGCATGCTAGAGTGTGTTCCACCGCGCCCCTATCACTGCGATTGGTGGACGGAACAGTGATCCCATTGGTCAGCCTTGCATGAACGCACGGGTCATCAAATAAGGCGCCTTGGACACTGCTAGCTAATCGGAACACAGTATCACCCACCAATCGCCGCAGATGCGGCGCAAAAAAACACCATCCAAGCACGCCTATGGGATTGATTTCAGGATCGCTGTGTATGTCACTATCGCCCTGTGACATGCCAGGATGCGCTGATATCACCTGGTGGATATCGCCTGATTTCACTGTAGGGCAGGGCAATCAGGCCACGCTCCACCGGCGATTTCTCGCCGTAGAATCGTCTAGTCACACGCCACATACGCACATGTGATGTGGTTTGCACATCAGCGAATTCAGGGATTGCCAGCGTTCTCGCCATCGATATGGAGGCGTGTGACGGTACCTTTAGTGTCAGACCAATAGCACTGGTTTTGTTTGTTAACTTCACCATTCACAAAAAGTTTGCCTCAGCACTCATCTGAAGGCAATTGTCTATGCTGTGAAGATACGAGATGTGCAGCATCTGAAACAACGTATACTGGAAGCCTGTGCTAGCATTTCTTCTGCGGTGTTGCTATCATTGTGACAACAGTGGGAGAAGAGGGTTGCATTGACAATCCAACACAATGGGCAGCACTTTGAACACATTTTATAAGTGGTCATAACCTTATAAATAACTCATGAAAGAATAAAGTTACGTTAATACCAAGCACATCATTGTTTTTATTATGAAATTCTCAATACGTTTGATGTGTCACATGATGCATTTCCCATTGAAATAAATAAAGTTGGATCCAAAATGGCCATCTTCATAATGATCGCCATGGGCACCACCCATCTGGAAAAGTTTTCTCACTCCCATATACTAATGTGCCCCAAACAGGAAGTTGATATCACCAACCATTCCCATTTTATTTAGGTGCTTCCATATAAATGGCCCACTCTGAATATATATGTAGCATTGAATTCTATTGTGCTGCTACATTTAAAATTTGCAATTTTTGGGGTAATTCACACAAATCAAATTGCATTTAAACAGTTGTACTTCTTCATTTTTTCAGGCACCTATGACTGAAGGATTGGTCCAGTGACATAGCTGCACTACTCGTGTGAACTGTGCTCTCTCAGATGTTAGCAGGAGCAGCATTGTCTCTACTGCAAAAATGGAGTGTATGGACAATGAAGGTCGCCAGAACCAGCAATCTTTATAGACTATAAGCCTGGCTGCTTTGATATAGAGAGGTGCTCAGAAGTAAAGTATCGTACTATTAGGATACTGGCACATTCAGGAAAAACTTAGAAAAATGTGTAGCTGAAAGACTTTTTACTTGATAAATTCATCAGTCCATGTATAGCAAACAGAGGCCATGTTCACACACATGCGTTTTTTTGCCCATCTCTGCGTTTTTTGGGCTGTTAAAAAAAACGCAGGTGCGTTAACGCAGGTACATTTGAGTGTACATGCGTTTTTTCAGCCCCACTTGCGTTTTTTTCCCCCAGTCCAAAAAACGCTGCATGCATAGCTAATCGGAACACAGTATCACCCACCAATCGCCGCAGATGCAGCGCAAAAAAACACCATCCAAGCACGCCTGTGGGATTGATTTCAGGATCGCTGTGTATGTCACTATCGCCCTGTGACATGCCAGGATGCGCTGATATCACCTGGTGGATATCGCCTGATTTCACTGTAGGGCAGGGCAATCAGGCCACGCTCCACCGGCGATTTCTCGCGTTTTTGGGTGCTGTTAAAAAACGCATGTGCGTTTTCCCAAAAGTGCATGCGTTTTTTTAACATGGGCCCCTATGGGAAACGCATGCGTTAACGCAGGTGCCTATATGTGCCCTGTGTTAACGCATGCGTTTCCCATAGGGGCCCATGTTAAAAAAATGCATGCGTTTTTGGGAAAACGCACATGCGTTTCTATAACATGGGGCCCTATGGGAAACGCATGCGTTTTTAAAAGGCACATTTATGCACCCTGCGTTAACACTTGCGTTTTTGCCTGCGTTTTTGAGGAAAAAATGACAAAGTCCAAAAAGGCTGTATTTCCTTTCAGACACACAAGAGACATTTTTAGCACTCCTAAAAAAATGCATGTGTTTTTAGGAGTGCTAAAAAAAAACGCAAATTGTGTGTGAACAATGCCAGAGAAATAGTTCAATACAAATTTTGCTGTTTCAACCTATCAGGTCTTTCTCAAAATTAACTGTTTTCTATGATAAAGAATATAATATAAAGAACATATGAGTAAAAAAAGGGAGATGAAATTACATACAAAGAACAAGTTCACAGTTTACAATCGTAATCATGATGTAAGCATGCTGAAAAGTAGGAAATACAAACAGTCTTCAATGGACAATCAAAAAATAAAAGAAAACAACATAACTAGGTACTCTTTACCTATTGGGACCATTTGCTTGCAAGATTAGTAATCTAGTGACTCACCGTGGCCGGGACTCCGGTTTAGACAGGCTGAAGCTCCTTCCTCCTTGTCACGGGTGGGCTGCGCCTGCCGGTAGTGGGGCCCGGTGGAGTGCAGATCAAAAGTTGAAGACGTCTTGTAGGAACAGATTAAAGGGGTTTAATTTATTCATGATGCCACCTATGAGTAGTTTCGGTAATCGTTACCGACGCTGCGGAACCTCCGGGGGATGGACAGCAGCAAGATGTAACGCTCCCCACAGGCTGAGCGGTGATCCCCGGAGGCTGGAGCTGCTTAAGATGTTGTGCGGCAGCTGCGGTTACCTTGTAGTGCGGACGGACAGTTCATAAGGAAGCACGGACACATAAAGTCTCTGTAACGGGTCTTTACTGTAACCAGCAGGCAGTACATGGTATACAGTTTATGGGTAGTAGACCGGGTGGACTCAGCAGTGATAGTGTCCCTCAGAGATCCGCAAGTGTTCCTCCATTCTAGCTAAGTGCTTTGCCATTGTCGCCCAGGAATACCAGATCGGGTACGGGGAGGCTGCTTCAATGCCCTATCCAAGTTGTACGTTGTGGATGTTTTGGGGAGCCTTGGATCCCTCGGTGGGTACACCGCTGGTTAGACGACTGGAAGTTGGCTGGTGGTGGGGTGCTCCTGTGAAGCTGCTCCTCCACGCTTTCTGGTTCGCGTAGCAGAGGTGAACTGCTGCCAGCTTCGGTACCAGTGAACCGGCTGTGAGTTGGGCACGGGAGTCTTTTGGAACCCGTGGTAATGATGCCCGATCCCGGTTGTTGAGGCCTCAGGTGCTGACACCCGACCGGTGACGGCCCGGGGGCTGCACGGGGTGCGGAGCCCCCGCTCCTACTCCAAGTTCAAGTTCTAGACTCTTCTTGACTGCGTTCTAGACTACTCTCTAAACTAAGTGTCTGTTCTCCCTACACACTTCCCTAGTACTCCGCCCACCAGGACCCTGGATTGGTCCTCTGTTCTAGGTGATGCATGCAGGGTTGGATCTCAAAGTTAACTGAGTCACTGCTGTGTCAGAGAATATTGCGGCTGCATTTATGGCTGCAATACCCTCTTGTGATGCACTCGTTGCGGGGCGCCACACTAGTGTAGGTATAATTCAAGTGAAACCTACAAATCAGATAGACATGGTGAGAATAATTAAATAAGTGAGGCAACTGAAAGGAAAGTAGAGAAAGGAGAAGTGGAGAAAATGATCACGAGAAAAATCAAAAGGAAAATGAAGGTTATTATGAAGGAAATAAAAAGAAGAGATAAGGAAACAAGCTTATACTGGAGGTAAACTAAGAAAATCTATAAAATAGATCAATGTAAGAGTAGCATATAGGGGATCCAGGTCTGTAGGTTGGCGTTAAAAAAATAATCAGAGTAGTATATATTGTGAGAGCATAATAAGTGAATATTGTCCACATGTAATCCCCATATGAACAGTGAGATTACGGAAAAAAATTGAATACCTGCACAACACGCACCATATAGTGCATGCAGCAAGACTAATAAGGTCTCAGTTTATCTGCAACAATGTATTTATAACTGTAAATGTATAAAAGAAAGTCATGTGAGTTGTCACATGCTATAGAGTACACATCTGATAGTAATGTAAATTGGTTACCTTTAATATGTTACACATTATAAGGGGTGTCCATGCCTGTAATAATCTACTTGCTATCTGTGTGTAGATTTAATATGTACTGCAGATATGGTGTAATGAGAATTATGTGGATAATATATAAACACATTTTTATGAGCAAGAAACTGGGTTGAACTGACTGAGCCTTAGGAGTAGAACAGGAGCAAGCACAGAAGAAAGTGTTCTTATATGCTTGCACTGGCAATCCAAAGGGGAGTATATCTTTCTCAAAAAACTGTTCTTTTTGAGAAAGACTTGATACGGTCGAAACATCAAAATTTGTATTGGACTGTTTCTCTGTTGGCAATACATGGACTGATGAATAGGGATGGGCGAACATCTTTTTTTTCCCCTGGGTTTATGTTCGGGGTTTCTCTGGTAAAGCAAGTAATGAGTTAATACGGTTGATATACTTACCGGGTCATTGTTCTTTCTTCCTGGTGTGACGCGTGCTGCATCACTTCTGGGCTGCCCCTTATCTTCTGGCCGTATGTTATTGGCTGCTGGAGCCAGTCATATGACCATTCTTCCTGAAGTCTGGAAGTGATGCTGCGCCACCGCACACCGGGAACAAATAACGCAAACCTGGTATGTATAATGAGGCTAATTTACAACTCTCTCCTTTGCTTTACCAGAGAACCTGTACCTGAACCCATGGAAAAAAAGAGATGTTCGCCCATCCCTACTGATGAATAAATCAAGTAAAAAGTCTTGCAAATACAAATTTTCTCATTTTTTCCTGATTGTGCCAGAGTTCTACCCTAATAGAACCAGCAATCTTTCCAGATTCAGAGCAACTTGCAGGGTGCATAAGAAACAGCTTGCAAGCATGAGCTCCTTGCTTAGGAAAAGGGCCATCTCCGAGACTAAAGATGTGACTGGTACCCTTGGCAATGTGCTGTAAACTGTAACATCAAAAATCTCTTTGTTCTTGATAACAAAGATGATATTTAATATAGGTTAGTTTGCTTATTTTGACAAAGCACCTTGCAATTTTACCCATTTTAGACATTGAGACCTCCCCTTTAAAGAATGTTAGCACATTTTGCAATCCAAATGAATTAAACAAGCAGTTTAGATGATAATAAGTATGTTTACATATTATATATTGATAAATGAAATTATTATAAAGTGCTTAAAATAAAAGTCATCTTGATTGTGTCATTACATGTAGTCAATATACTTTCACCCATTTGAGCATTGAGCAGAATACTATAAGAAAAACATCTACTTTAAGGCTGGGGTCACACTTGCATTTTTTTTTATAAAACCTGATCCGGTTTTGAGCTTTTAAAAAGCTCAAAACAAGAGCAGGAAACACTCCTCATAGGAGCCTATTATAAAAACCGGATTGCTTTACAAGCAATCCAGTTACTGGCTCTGGCTCTGCAGCCTGCTTGAGAAATCATGCAGGCTGCAGTTTTCGGAGCGGTTCTGTGCCCCGCATTGTGATAACCGGATTGCTCAGGATGTGTAATCCTGAGCAATCCGGTTACCGTATAGTTTGCTTAGCCCGGCTGCCACCGGGATAAGCAGAGTGCTAAAACTGTGAATAAAAGCTATAATGTTAATAATAATTTTGCCCATCATGTCTCTAGGGGGTGCCCACCCCCCTAGAGACATGCTACCTACTCAGGTGAGCATGTAAGGGGTTGATATTCTCTGTACAGTATAGCCGACTCCTGTCGGCTCTGTACATTTTTATCAATGAAGCCGGCGGCTCCCCTGACATTTGCGAATAGTATACGTCATGTAAGTATACTATGTGCTGCTGTCCGAGGTCCTGCAGGCTTTTATAGTAAGATCTATGGCGCTGCACTGGCAATATCCTGAGCAATCCGGTTATCGCAATGCGGTTCCATCCACACATTTTTCATAAAAAATGTGTGGGACCGGAATTGCCTTCACCACATCCGGATCTGGATGCGGTGAACGCAATTCTTCTTTAAATTGTGACCCTAGCCTCAGTGTGCTAAGAATGTTTGTTTTATCAATTTGGATTACAAATCCTGCTGGTATAATCTAAAGACCTAAGAGACTTTTTGGAAAAAGACTGTTGATAGAATGAACAGGTGATGTATCCATTTATACTCATCGCTTACAGCATTATAAGAGGTGACAGTATATGTCATGTCACCTGATATATTTTTTCATATTAATTATTGCATTTAATGAGCACCCTGTGTTTTTCCAATTGTTTCTATCAGTCTTTATCATTCCAACCATATTGGTTTAAGGGTGCCGATCTTGCTGCCTGACGAAGCACACTGTGTTGCACTTGTTGAAATCTTGTTCTTCAGTGGTTCAGACATGAGTCCGGATGGAGCCCCTGAATGTTGTGGAAAACGCTATATAAACCCAGTATAAAGAATATGATTTGACAAGATATCACATTCCACATACCAATGCATGGCAAAACTGTGAACCTAAGCTTGACTTAAAAGTTCAGTTAATAACAAAGCTTTGCACATGTGAGTTCAGTATGAGAGAAGAGAACATTTTCTGTAAAACGATTGCTCTGTGTTAATCCAGCACCATTCACCACCGGTGAACATGTCTTGAATGCAATGAGGCTGAAGCTGTAAATCAAATTCCCTTCGCATTTTCAACACTAAATAGTTCTTACAAAGAACTAATAGAGCTCTTTAGGAAAAGCTATTATAGACCTTGTAATAAATAGCTTGCTATATCCATCAGGTCTAATTGTAACACAATGCTAATCTGCTTTTGCACTCCCAATATTTAATAAAAAAGACAGCAAATTCTTCTGGTAATTTAATGTAAGTCTTTGCAGTAACTAAGCAGTATTACTTTAATTTTTCATAGAGGTTTAATAGCAACCTGATCCAAGCATTGCTTACTATATACACAGGCCTCAACGGACAAGCAGATCTGCTCTTTATATGTCCAGTGTATTTATGCTCCCAAGGTGTCTCTGCCACATAAGAAAAGGTGAAAGCTAGGTGTCGATACAAAGAGGAGAAAACAAGTCCAGCACTCAGTAATAGGACAAGTGCTAAGTCCATGATGAGTTTTTAGTGAGTTTTTCCTGCTGCTTATCTTCGCTAAATCAAAACGCCACATCTTCCAGTTCCAGCAGAGTTGATGGGATTTCTAGACATCTCCTGCCTACTGGGCTTCTTTTCTACTCAGTGTATATATTGACTTGCAGTGAGTGTTTCATATCTGAAATATGTCAATTTGTCTTGTGAGAAATTTATTTTGCTAACATTTTTGCACAGACTTTCCCCATAAAATTGCATAAGATGAGGAAAATCTGCAGGTAAAAAATACACATGTACTTTTCCATTGCATGCAAACCTCTTAATGTCTATCAATAAAGCTTTGTCAAAGCCAAATATCAGGAAGAATAAAAAAAAGCAGCTTTGTTAAATCAGGACAAACCAGAGAGACAAAAAACTACTTAGTTCTAGATTTGCATATTTATGAACATCAAATCAATTGCCTATAGGCATAGCGGCTCATATATGAACTTGCGCATAAAGGAGAACCAAAAGTCCATATAAATATTGTCTATAATACCATAACTTAGTATTTTGTAGCATAACCTCCTGCTTTTAATTACTTCTTTACACTGACAGGACATTGAAGCCACTGGGTGTTCAAGACATCTTGAGGGATCTTGCTGTTCCCCTTCCCATTCCCATTTTCTGCAGTGTCAGTTATATCCTATAAGATTATTTTGACTGATCGTTGCTTGAATGAATTTGATGATAAAATATTCTAACAGTTTAGCAGTACTAATAATTATTAGTATGTAACACAGTCTTAAATAGCTTAGTCATATGCAACATGTGTTGAAATAAAATTATTACTGTATATACTCCAGAAAAAACTGAGTTTTTCGCACATTTGTTGTGCTGAAAAAGCCCCCCTTCAGTTAATACTTGAGTCAGAGTCAGTGTACAGTATTTGCTGGAGGGAAGGGGGTGACCAGGGGCTGGAGAAGGCTGAAGCAGGCTACAGTCTAATGTAATATCCACTACATCCCCCTGTCAATCACCTCGGCACTGAAGCCAGTGCTGAGAGGTGAGCAGGGGGTGTGATGCACATTACATTAGGCTAAGTGTACTAACCCCTCATCCTGGTGCATGGCCCCCCTCATAAAACACAAAAAAATGATTTAACTCGCTGCAGGACATAAACACGCTGTGGAGATGGATGAAGATAATCACGCCGCCAATCAAGAAAGATGTCAGCCAGTAGTAAAAGAATAGGAATAAAGGCTCTATTCTTTTACTACAGACTGACATCTTTCTTTATTGGCAGCGCGATTATCTCAATCCATCTCCACAGCATGTTTATATCCTTTGATCTACGGGTGGTTTGCTGAAGTCAAGGCATGTGTAGTGTTAGTGGCTCACACAACCCCACAAGGTGAGCATATTTGCTAATTCACCAATAACTTTGTGTTTATCAGTTAAGTGTCACACACTTAGTTGGCGCTGACATTGCTGGATGCTGCTGTGTATGTGTTTGTCTTTAAGAGCTGTGTGTTTGTGTAGCTGAGGTCCTTTCCGTTGGAGTTGCTGTATCCTGGTTCTGTGGAGGGAGGTGAGGGGGGAATAGCGCAGGGCTGGTGGAGGAGGTTAGGGAGAGGCTGGTGGCCCGAACCTTCTCACCATCAGAGATATCTTTGGAATCAGGGCCATTCAGGATTCCTAGAAGAGGGTCAGACTAGTCTTCCTTGGTCACCCTGCTCATAACTGCCATTCCCTTATCATTATTCCCTACTCCGTGACATTAAGACCCTATGTGTGCTGTTTCTTTCCTCTAGTTTCTCCTCAGTCTTTCTACACTGGGAATTAGCTGCACCAGGGCACAATGGATTATTTCCCTATTCGTTTGTCTTCCCGGGAAAGATTGATTGTCCAAACTATTAGTACAGGTCCCCGAAAGGACATAGACCTAAATGACATCACTCCTTTCACAGAGGATGACACGGTAAAGACGAAGAAATTATTTAACAAACTTGAAGATTCCCTGAAAAATGAACTCCATTACTATATAGATGCATGTTTTCTCTCAATATACTTGGATGAAAAATCTGACCTAGGGGACTGCACATTAATCATGTGACACCTTTTCCACAAGATAATGACTTTTCTTGTGAATGGAATAGCATCCTTACAACCTGCATGCAAGGTCTCTTAAGGCCGTGACACACGTGTCAATGTCGCTAGCGACATCACCAAAAAGTGACGCATCAGCGATGTCGCTAGCGATATTGCAAGTGCGTCGTGCTGTGTGACAGCGCGACGCGACTGCGATTTATCGCTGATCGCAGGTTGACAGGTTTATGAACATGCAACCAGCGATTAGGCTGGATCGCGCCGTCTGACACCGCAATAGCGATGTTGGCGGCGATCCAGCCTATACCGCAGCATTGCTGCGGATTGCTCGCTGGGTTGATCCCAGCCCAGTGAGCGATGGCTCCGCCCGCATTGCTGCGGCGCCACCGGCAACATCCTGCCATGTAACACTAAGGCTGCGATGGCGGAAGCGACCGCGCACCCGCACATCGCTTCCGACATCGCAGCCTTGGTTAACACGTGTGACAGGTACTTTTTAAAAAGAGGACCACCATTGCAGAAAATGTGGGAGAAAATAGTTCTCTTCGTTTTCTTGATTTATTACAATACAACACAAATCCTGAATTGAATCAAATTAACTCGGCTATCACAACAAAGATAATGCAGTTAGGACGAGATATCATTATCAAAAAATGTATAAATCTCTACAGAGATAGGGAGGAAAAATAAAAATATTGGACCAGTGGTCCCATTAACGCCTAACTTTACTCCCAGTGGTCCTTTAAAAACTCCACTGGACCCAAAAAAACAGTTTAATTTCCCTAGAAAATTTATTAACAACAGCTTTAAAAAAAATTTTTCTCCTAAAAAACTTTTTTCCCTCAAGACCTTGACACAGACAGGCATATTGGATAAGCCGGTTCCGACGGCTCTGCGGCAACCCAGACAACACCTTCTGAAGCTTTTCACTGAGGAAGTTTGAAGTGCCACACAAAACACGTAACAATGAAGGCTCTATTCTTGTACTATGGGTTGACATCTTAGGCTGGGGTTCCACATAAGCCCTCAGTCCGTTTTTGGCTTCAGTTTTCTCATTTTTTTTTTCTAAGTCCAAAAACTGACAGAAAAACGGATTGGATGTAATAAACACCCTGTCCGTTTTTCTCTGGAGCTCCAAACATTGCCCTGTCCGTTTTTGAGTCAAAAACGTTGCATGCAACGTTTTTGGCATCATTTAAAAAACGCATGCGTTTTCATGCGTTTTTTTAACATGGGGCCCTATGGGAAACGCATGCGCGAACGCATGCAAATGCGCACTTGCGTTTGCGCATGCGTTCGCGCATGCGTTTTTTTTAATGAAAAGTCCAAAAACGTTCAGGAGTGCAGGAGGCTCAAAAAGCACCCAGAAAAAAACGGATTGGTGATGAAAATCACTTCCAAAAACGGATTTCTATGTGTGACCACAGCCTTACTTGATTGCCGGTTTGATTATTTCCATCCATCTGCACAGCGTTTTTATATCCTTTGAACTACGGGTGCTTCACTGAAGCCAAGGTGTGTGTAGTGGTTGTGTCTCGCATAACCCCACAAGGTGAGCATATTTGCTAATACACCAATAACTTTGTGTTTATTTGTTAAGACCCTATGTGCGCTGTTTCTTTCCTTTAGTTTCTCTCTGGTCGCACTGCAGGACAGCGACATCATTGCTGTGTGCACCGCTCACATGATCAGATGCCGGGACAAGAAGAGGTGAGTTAAATTGTTTATTTTTTTTGTGTGTGCCAGGATTGGGGGCCATGTACCAGGTTGGAGGACTATATACCAGGTTGGGGGAGGCTGGATAGACATCTGTCTGGGATGATTTAGCGAATCTTGCTTTAAGTGGGGTGTTGGACCAGATGACCTAGGAGGTCCCTTACAATTCTACCATTCTATGATAATGATCAGTATTCAGTCACTATGTGGTGGCAATATATGGACTAGTCATGGCGTGGTTTTATTTGTCCCTTGTATGTAATATTATTTGGTCACTATGTGGTGGCGTTACGGGGTGGTATAGCGGATGGGGAGTCAAGTAGCAGAAAGGTAAAACAGGCAAGGCGTTAAATTAAGGGGAGCTAGTTTGACCCTTAGACTGAGCTTCTGCTCCCAGAGGTACCCAAAATGGCGGGGAAGTCTGGGATGGCACGCTAGCCCTTTGCTGCTGATCAGCCCTAGGGTAAAAGCCTCTACCTCCACCCACGAACCAGAAAAACCCAGCAGCTCTTAGGGAAGGCAATGGCAGCAACAACACAGCTCAGCACAGCACATCTTCACTGCATTGGTTCAAAGTAGAAATTAACTCTATTTGCAAAACCTGGTGGAGGGAAGTGGAACTACTTCAAGGCTGAGGGAGTGGAGATCAGAATGCAAGAAACACCCCTTCACCTCACCCCACCTGAATGCTATGACACACTCCTCTACCTACAGAGCTGTACATAGCATAGACTAAAGGAAGAAAACTCAGATTTAATTCAGCAGCAACACTGACTGCAAGCATGACAGGTAGTAGTAGGTGGTCTGGTCAGGTTATGGTGGTATATCACAAATATTTGGCCTGTGGCTGCTGTGAGCATAGATGACAGTGAGCAAACAGTTGAGATAACAGAACGACAGGAAGTAATCTTTTCCATTTTGAGCATGATTTCTTTAGTACAAAATTTTAATTTTGGAGAAAATCATTTTAATACTACACACCAAACTAGGAAGTGACTGGAATAACCTGGACCTAAAAGAAGGCAATGAGACTAGACATTAAGATTTAAGAAGGGTAAGAAGGGTGAAAGCCCTTTACTTGTACTTACCATTACTTGTATTTTGTGGTTAAGGAAAGTGCATAGAAATGGGCATAGCTGAAAAATGGGCGGGGCATTTAAATGGAAATGGTTTCTAACACAAACAGGGAACCGGTTAAGAAATGGAATATCACCCCTGTCCTATTCCAAACATTGAAAAATTTTAACTGCAATGCTACTATATAAAATATATTTAAAAAATTCTAGGTAATTAGCCGACTAATTTGCCAATTTAAAGGAACTTACTTCTGTATCTGGTATGATTTTACAGGACCTCATACTAGGGAACATGATTCCATCTGGTGGATTACAGAACTGCTCAACTGTCCAACACTGAGCTAATGAATTCATTCGGAGAATCCAGTTTGGGACAATCTGGTCAGCTGGCCACATACCTTATTGTACTTGGTCAGCTTTCTAAGCGTGCCACTACCTATTATCTGTGGGTGCCCACCAAATGCCTGTAATGGGTCCTGGATCCCTCAAGGTCACAGGGTTTTTCTTCCAGAGGAAGGATGAGACTCTGTCACGTGTACCATCTTGTGGCACTGCTGGGAACATACTATATGCTGTTGACTGTTGGTGACCCAATAAAGTCTTACCAAAATGTATCCTCACCCTGTGTTGTCTGCCTAATGGAAAGGAGTACAGGTGTTCAGTGGGATGACCTCCGACCAATGTGGTCTCTTCTAAAGACACTAAGGCCAGTTAACGAAAGCACCGACTGATTCTTGTGCCTCCACACTCACTACCTCCAATACTATACTACAAAAACAAAATCTAACCTGCTTCCTCAGAATTAAGCAAGTGTGAACAGTTGCAATCTGCTATGACAGCATACTATACAAACAAAAGAATAGTTGCACCTCCTCCATCAGCCTAGGGAAAAGCATATTTGATAAATATTAGGTCTATGGTCCTATCAGAGAAATTTACACCTAGTTGTGGCTGGATTAATATTAGAGATTTTATGAGATATGTGCGAAACACAGTAGTTTGGCTTATATATGAATTTAAAGTGAGTACAAGCAGTCCCCACATTACAAATGAAACGCAGTCTGGACGTTTGTTTGTAGCTGGAATATGCATGCAAGGTGGAGCAGGGTCAGGAAAAATAAAACTTAAGCTCACTTATCCCACTTGACCGCTGACAGTTGTGGAATAGGGGTGAGCGAGTGGTGAAATACTCAGCTTCGGTGATGGTGTTTCGTAGTAAGTAGATTTTAATACTCATGTATTTGTTTGAATAGCAAGTCCAATGTTAGTCAAATAGTGATAGGCTCTGCCCACACACAGACAGCAATAAATCGAGCATTTTCAGAGCATTTGTTTTTAGTTTTCACTGCATACAACACCTTGCTGTGCCCCCAGAGAGATCATCCCATTCAATCTGCTCTCACTGGTGTACTAACTCACTTTGTGTACTTAAGGGAGCTGGCAATATAATAATAATAATAATAATAATCTTTATTTATATAGTGCCAACATATTCTGCAGTGCTTCACAATACAGAGGTTCATATTTAAACAATCATAAGAAACAGTTATCAGAAAATACAATACAATACAAAAAACAATACAATACAATAAAAGCATAATACAATACAATAAGTTAAGCAAAATAATGACAACCCTTCTCATAAGAGTTTACAATCTAACAATGAGCTGGGGGTGACACAAAGTACAGGTGCTTAATTACAATGATGGTATAGACAACTTGAGGAGATGGGGAAAAGATAGGAGCAGTATAAGTGGTCACCAATCATTATTTGTGATCCACTTGAGACTGGTAGAGCAGGTAGGCTATGTCTAGATGACTTTGACTAGGGATCATGATAGATCGCCCAAAAAAGATGTGTTTTTAGGGATCGCCTGAAACTATGTAAGTTGTAGATACACCTAATTTCTGGTGAATTAGTGCAGCTTGGAGCCAGGAGTGGGAGGTTCTGATTAATGCAGAAGTGAGTCTAAAGTCACTTCCTGAGCGAAGAGAACGGGTGGGGTTATAGACAGAGATGAGGGAGGAGATGTAGGGAGGTGCTGCACTGTGAAAAGCTCTGTGGGTGAGAACAAGCAGTTTGAATTGGATCCTATAGTGTATAGGCAGCCAGTGCAATGACTGGCATGGAGCAGAAGCATCCGAGCAACAGTTAGCTAGATAGGTGATCCTGGTTGCTGCATTAAGGATGGACTGAAGAGGGGGAGAATCTAGTGCAGGGGAGGCCAATTAAAAGAGAATTACAATAGTCAAGGCGTAAGTGAATCAGGGCCACAGTGAGGGGTTTTTGTGGTTTCCAAGGTGAGAAAGGGGTGAATTCTACAGATGTTCTTCAGGTGCAAGCGGTAAGTGCGGGCGAGAGATTGTATATATGAGGTGAAGGAAAGATCAGAGTCAAACTTAACACCCAGACAACGAGCCTGCTGACTAGGCGTTATCTTGGTGCTGCACACTGAGAGAGAGATGTCATACTTAGGGAGGTTAGTGGAGGGCGGGAGTAGAAGAAGTTCAGTTTTGGAAAGGTTGAGTTTCAGGTAGAGAACAGACATGATATTGGAAACTGTGGTTAGACAGTCATTGGTGTTCTTTATTAAAGCAGTAGTAAGGTCAGTGGAAGAAGTGTATAGTTGTGTGTCATCAGCATAAAGATGGTACTAAAAGCCAAATCTGCTGATGGTGTGTCCAATCGGGGCCGTGTAGAGAGAGAAGAGAAGAGGTCCAAGGACTGAACCCTGAGGGACTTCAATAGTGAGATATTTGTCAGATTGTTTACAATCGACACATCACTCACAAGCACCAGCGTTACTCGCCGAGTAACGAGTATCGCAAATAGCATACTCTCTATGTCAGTAACGAATAGTAAGGAGTATGTTCGCTCATCACTACTCTGGACCTCTGATCGCCATATACCATCCGGTCATCTTATTTCCATCATCGAACACTGAATCATCAGAACTTCTGCATCATAAAGTCATGTCATCAAAATTGCAGTGACCTCTGAGGGCCTAGTCACAGCCATATGTCTTGAAAATGCAGTGTGCAACAGTGGAAAAAAGAGGAATAGATGGCAAGCAAGCAACAGAGTAATCGAAGAGATGAGTATTATTGATTTTTTATATATTTATTAAATTCTATTGAACCATTAACTTATTTGAAAATCCAATATACATAACTAGGGGTTGTATGTAAATCAAATGTTCATAAGTCATTTACTAGATATGTGAGCATTCTCCTAAAAGCTAACTGTGGCAGCTACATATCTTCAGATACACAAAGACAAATTAGAAGTAAAAGTTAAGGTGCAAATTCAGGCAAATCTCACATGTGTAATAGTAAAATGTGCTAAAAATAAGCATGTTATTGTGGGGCCACACAAGGAAATTTCAGCATATTTGTCATAAATTAATTGGAGGGAGGACGGACAATATTTTGCAAAAAAGCACAATAAGACATGTTGCTGTGGTAAGGTTCTGGAAGAACAACCAGGCATCAAGAATTCCTGTCACTGAAGGGATATTAATTAGATGAAACCTTGGGCCACATTTATCGAACCTATACCTCTTTCCATTATACGCTAAAAGTATAGGCCATGTCCTGACCAATATGTACTATAAGAGCTTATTAATATAATAGAATATCATCAAAAAGTTAATTTATTTCAGTAATTCAATACATAAAGTAAAACACATATATTATATAATGTAGTGTCGTTACAGAGTAATCTATTTCATGTGTTTATTTATGTTAATGTTGATGATTATGGCTTACAGCCAATGAAAACCCAAAGGTCATTATTTCAGAAAATTAAAGTAGGGAGGATGAAGGGTCTGAGAGATAAAATATTACCTAAAAAGGTATCAGGGCACACCATGTGTGGTTGTGAGAGTCACAACCACTATAAAAGCATATCACGGCAACTGTAGTCCCCAGCATGGTGCATATAGAGTAGGGAGGATGAAAGGTGAAAAACTGTGCTGCCATGAGACATGAAAGGGAGAATATAATATTGATTTATTAGTCAACGCTTTTCAGAGCTCTCTGGCCCCTTCCTCATGACAAATCAATATCATATTGTCATGTTTCAGGGAGTTTCAGGGAGCCCTAAAATGTGTTGACTAATAAATCAATATTAAATTCACCCTTTGATGTCTCAAGGAATATGGCAGTTCGGTTTTTAACCCTTCTTCCTCCCAACTTTAATTTTCTGAGATAATGACTCTTGGGTTTTCATTGGCTGTAAGCCATAATCATCAACATTAACAGAAATAAACACTTGAAATAGATCACTCTGTTTGTAATGACTCTATATAATATATATGCTTCACTTTTTAAATTGAATTACTGAAAAAAATTTACTTTTTGATGATATTCAATTAATTGAGATGCACCTGAAATTGTAAATGTTTAAAGCTGTGGCATAACGTCAAGCTCATGGGCCCTGATGCGAAAACTCCAATGGGGCCCCCAATTGTTGCAAATTTTTAATAGCATTAGTATTTTTCTATAGGCCAAAGAAACTTTTGAGGTCCAAAAAATCCAGGCCACAGGTGCGATTGCAAGCCCTGCACCTAGTGTAGTTATGCCCCGGGGTCAAAGCATTACCACTGTTAGGCCAAGTTTACATGTACAGTAATCATCTGTTGAAGTTGACCCAGGAATAATTAATTAACAAAAAGTTATACTGACACAACTTTTTTCCAGCTAAACAAGATTTCATCTGCATCCATTTCTTTAAAGGGCCCATCACACACAATGATAACGGTAACAATATTGTTGCAACTTCACTAGTTTGGCGACATGGCAGCGATGTCTAAATGACATCATTGCGTGTGACATCTATCAACGATCAACGATTAGTCGCTGATCGCAGATTTATGAACCCGGTTCATAAATCTATCAATGGTCGCCCGCTGAATGCCCAGCATTGCTGTGTGTGACAACGAGAGACCAACAATCAGCGAGCTCCCAGCGCCGCACAGCAACGCTGGGTGCTGGTATCCAAAGCAAACTGCCGGTAACTAAGTGCCGTGCGGCGCTTACTTACCCGCTGTTTACCTTGGATACCAGCGTGCTCGCTGGTCCGGATCACTGGTGAGTCTGCCTATGTGACAGCTCACCAGTGATCAGCCTTCAACGTCCCAGCGATCAATCGTTGGTGGGATCGCTGGGACATTGCAGCGTGTAACCCGGGCTTAACACTAATGTCTATGGAAAATGGATCAGCTAAATAATTATTTGTTTTTCTTCAATTTGAAACAGATCCAGTAAGCAAAAAGTGGATCCTCCTCAAAAGGAAGACAAACAGAAAGGTCTTTTAACGGATCCATAGAAGTTAAGAATTCACTTGAAATCAGTTTCTTTTAGCAGGACAAAAGAGTTATGTCTGCACACCATTTTTGTCTACGGATTGCTGCAAGATCAGTTTCAATATTACTGGACATGTGAGCTTAGCTTTAACTGTCTTCATGCAGAACACAACCTTTCATTATCCATTGCACATGGCGAATTAAAAGAACAGATTATTAAAACTGGCCTAAAGGTGATTTAGTTATTTTTTTTTAGTTTTTTTTTAATAACATATTTTCTGACTTGCACCTTACAAGAAAGATTATTTTTTAAAAAAAACATTAGTATGAAGTATAGAGTCCTGGCACCAAATATGATTCAAGATTGGAACAAAAAGTAAGACTAATTTGCATTGTTAATGGTTGCTCAAGGGCTCCAAACTAAGATTGTCAATTTAAACTACTCTTCCTTACTCTTTCTCGTGTACCCCTTCTATAATAACACGTGATGGACAATATTAGGCTCCTCAATTCATTGACTTAAGTTTAAGAAATTATTCATGAACTGAATGCAGTTGGATATTAGGTTCTGACTGTCTAATCATGCATAAGGGGAAAGATCATTACTCATTTGTCACACGTAGGGAAGCCTGTGAATAATATATGCATATTTTATCAATACAGTATTTGGCATTAGCTAGCACAGTAAAACCTATAGTAATGAAACAATTATTATACAGTATTGCTTACCTAGCATACATTTACATAATAAAAAAGCAGTGGTGTTTAGTCTTGCGGTGCCATGTTTTCAAGATTGTATTTAATGAGGGAGTGAAAAAGCTTAATAGGGTCTTAACTGTTTAAAAAACAAGATATAGATGACAGTAGTGCTCTCACCTGATGTAGTTGTGTGAAACACAGCACCATAGAGTATGTATAATCCACTGCTGCAGCAAGCAGTTCTGCCACATTAACATGGTTTACTTGGAAGCACAGCATTAAGGCAGTGCAAGCATGGATGACCTAAAGCTTAGGACTGTTTAAAGGAGGTATCTGTTATAACATAAAAAAAATTGTGACTAAGCACTAACAGGCAGGAAGTATGCACCCACCTGCCTGTTGTGCCTGGCGCTGTTCACAGACTGCTCCTGTCCACGATGTTGGCACTTCAGCTTACGTCAATATTAGAGAGGGGAGAATTCCCTCCTCGTGGTAGACGGATACATAGCCGATGTCACGCTGCATTACAGCCGTCTCCCCCAATCAGGTAGCGGGGGAGACTACTCTTGAATCAGTGTGACGTCAGCTATGCACCCACTTCCACAGAGCAGAGTGGAAAAGCCACTGTGCTCTGCGTTTACCCCACCATGGTGCCCCTGGCAGGAGTGGTTAGTGACCCCTCTGTGCCAGGGGGTGAACAGTGGGGACTGGCGCTGGTAACAACAGGCAGGTAGGTGCAGCTACCTGCCTGTTAGTGCTTGGGCACTTTTTTCCTAAATATCCCAGATATCTCCTTTAAACTTTTGCTCTTTCAACCTTCTGTTTTGTTCTGATACTTTGGTCGTTAATTTTAATTAGTTTCAGCTGGAGCCATTGGTGTTTGCCAGGAAACGTGTGCCACCCTCAAATTTGCTATGTAAGCCCAGCCTTAGTAAAAATGAGGCACAATAAGTGATTTGTCTTTTCATAAAATGTTGAATTTACATGCCTTAGATACTTCAAAAACTCACTAAACCCCCAATGATAATCTATGATAGGACATGGCAGCAGGGCCAGCCTGTGAGCCCGGGGCGAATGGGTCTCAGTGAACCCTTTAACAAATTCCATAAATCTTTATTCTAATATAGAGGCTATGGCTCTGTATAAGTATATATATATATGTATATATGTATTATATATATATATGTATATATATATATATATATATATATATATATATATATACTAGATCGGGTATTCTAGACTATGTATGTAGTTTATTTATGAAGATATGAAGCGGGGTTTAAATCCAACGCCAATTCGCAGCCGGACTGCGCCTGTCGCTGATTGGTCATGGGCGGTTGACGTGACCAATTAGCAACACGGGATTTCCATTACAGACAAACAGACACAACTATATAGTGGATATCTACAGCAGTGCCAGTGTTCAGTGGTGTTGGTGCGGTGGTGTCTGTGTGCAGCAGTGTTGGTGTTCAGTGGTGTCGGTGTTCAGTGGTGTCGGTGTTCAGTGGTGTCTGTGTGCAGCAGTGTCGGTGTTCAGTGGTGTCGCTGTTCAGTGGTGTCGGTATTCAGTGGTGTCGATGTTCAGTGGTGTCAGTGTGCAGCAGTGTCAATGTGCAGTAGTGTCAGTGCGCAGCAGTGTCGGTGTTCAGTGGTGTCAGTGTTCAGCAGTGTCGGTCTGCAGCAGTGTCGGTGTAAAGCGGTGTCGGTGTGCAGCAGTGTTGGTGTTCAGCAGTGTTGGTGTACAGCAGTGTCGGTGTGCAGCAGTGTTGGTTTGCAGCAGTGTCGATGTTCAGCAGTGTCGGTGTGCAGCGGTTGTCGGTGTGCAGCAGTGTTGGTGTGCAGCAGTGTTGGTGTTCAGTGGTGTCGGTGTGTGCCGGTGTCGGTGTGCGGCGGTGTCAGTGTGCAGCAGCATCGGTGTTCAGTGGTGTCTGTATGGCAGTGTCGGTGTGTCGATATTCAGTGGTGTGTAGTGTGAGGTGGTGTCTGTGTGCGGCGGTGTTGGTGTTCAGTGGTGTCAGTATGCATCATTGTCAGTGTTCAGTAGTGTCTGTGTGCGGCATTCTTGGTGTTCAGTGATGTCGGTGTTCATTGGTGTCGTTGTGCAGCAGTGTAAGTGTCCAGCATTGTCAGTGTTTAGTGATGTCTGTGTGTGGCGGTGTCTGTGTGTGGCAGTGTCTGTGTGCGGCGGTGTTTGTGTGCGGCAGTGTTTGTGTGCGGTGGTGTCTGTGTGTTTCGCTGTCTGTGTGCGGCGGTGTCAGTGTTCGGTGGTGTCTGTGTGCGGTGGTTTCTGTGTGCAGCGGTGTGTGTGTTCGGCAATGTCTGTGTGCGGCAGTGTCTGTGTGCGGCGGTGTCTGTGTATGGTGGTGTCAGTGTTCAGTGGTGTTTGTATGCGGAGGTTTCTGTGTGCAGTGGTTTCTGTGTGTGGTGGTGCCTGTGTGCAGCGGTGTCTGTACGCGGCTGTGCAGGTGTTCAGTGGTGTCTGTGTGGGGCAGTGTTGGTGTACAGTGGTGTCTGTGTGCGGTGGTGTCTGTGTGGGGTGGTGTCTGTCTGTGTCGGTGTCTGTGTGTGGCAGTGTTTGGTGGTGTCTGTGTGTGGTGGTGTCAGTGTTGAGTAGTGTCAGTGTGCGGCGGTGTCTGTATGCAGCGGTGTCTGTGTGCAGCAGTGTCTGTGTGTGTGGTGTCGGTGTTCAGTGGTGTCTGTGTGCAGTGGATCTGTGTGTGGCAGTGTCTGTGATCTTTGTGCGGAAGCATCTGTGTGCAGCGTTGTTGGTGTGCGGTGTTCCTGTGTGCAGCGGTTTCTGTGTGCGGTGGTTTCTGTGTAAGGTGGTGTCAGTGTTTGCTGGTGTCAGTGTTCAGTGGTGTCAGTGTGCGGCGGTGTCTGTGTGCAGCAGTGTCTGTGTGTGTGGTGTCGGTGTTCAGTGGTGTCTGTGTGCAGTGGATCTGTGTGTGGCAGTGTCTGTGGTCTTTGTGCAGCAGTATCTGTGTGCGGTGTTCCTGTGTGCAGCGGTTTCTGTGTGCGGTGGTTTCTGTGTACGGTGGTGTCAGTGTTTGGTGGTGTCAGTGTTTGGTGGTGTCAGTGTGCGGCGGTGTCAGTGTGCGGCGGTGTCAGTGTGCAGCGGTGTCTCTGTGCAGCAGTGTCTGTGTGTGTGATGTCAGTGTTCAATGGTGTCTGTGTGCAGTGGATCTGTGTGTGGCAGTGTCTGTGGTCTTTGTGCGGCGGTGTCTGTGTGTGGCGATGTCTGTGTGCGGTGTTCCGGTGTGCAGCGGTTTCTGTGTGCGGTGGTTTCTGTGTGTGGTGGTGTCTGTGTACGGTGGTGTCAGTGTTTGGTGGTGTCAGTGTTCGGTGGTGTCAGTGTGCGGCGGTGTCTGTGTTCAGCGGTGTCTTTGTGCAGCAATGTCTGTGTGTGGTGTCGGTGTTCAGTGGATCTGTGAGTGGCAGTGACTGTGGTCTTTGTGCAGCGGTGTCTGTGTGCACCGGTGTCTGTGTGCGCCAGTGTCTGTGTGCACCGGTGTCTGTGTGGGGTGGTGTTCAGTGGTGTCTGTGTTGGGCGGAGTCTGTGTGGGGCTGTGTCTGTGTGGGGCGGTGTCTGTGTGTGGCAGTGTCTGCGTGCATCAGTGTCAGTGTTCAGTGGTGTCTGTGTGGGGAGGCTTCTGTGTGCGTCGGTGTCAGTGTGCGGTGTTTTTGTGTGCAGCTGTTTCTGTGTGTGGTGGTTTCTGTGTGTGGTGGTGTCAGTGTTTGGTGGTATCAGTGTTCAGTAGTGTCAGTGTGCTGCAGTGTCTGTGTTCAGTAATGTCTGTGTGCGGCGGTGTCTGTGTGCAGCAGTATCGGCGTTCAGTTGTGTAAGTGTGTGGCGGTGTCAGTGTTGTTCACAGGTATGTGTTGGAGAGGCAGACATCACAGGGATCCGGTGAGTAGAGATCACATAGATCACAGCAGGGATCCTTGGAGCAAAGATCAGAGCAGGGGTATGGAGGGAGATCCCGGGATCTGTCTGTACTTGGAGCTTGTTCCAGTTGATCCCAGATCCCCAGATATATATATATATCAAAGGAAATAATTATTCGATTCCTTGCTGATTTTGTAAGTTTGTCCACTAACAAGGACATGGACAATATGAACAAATTGTAATTTAAGCGTAGGTTAATTGTAGCAGTGAGAGATGGAATGTCAAAAATAAAATCCAGAAAATAATGTCTAAATTATATAAATGTATTTGCATTGTGAAGAGACATAAGCATTTGACCCCTCTAACAAACAATGAACAATGAAGAAATCTACAGCACATGCCCAGACCGTAAAACTCCTTCTTTATTCAAACAAACATAAAACTGTGCACAACACCAGGGTAGCGTGGGTGGAGAGGGAGACAAAAAGCAGGTTGTAAAAGAAAAATAGCTGTTTCCCTCACCAGCGCTTCAATAGGTCCAAACCTGCTTGTCCTCCCCCTTTCCCCCCTGCTACCCTGGCATTGTGCACCAGTTTTATGTTTATTTGAAAAAAGGAGTTTTACAGTCTGGGAGTGTGCTATGGCTTTCTTCATTGTTCATAAACAAGACTTAATACTTGGTGGCAAAACTCTTGTTGGCAAGCAAGCAGTCAAACTTTTTTTGTAGTTGATGATGACGTTTGCACATATGTCAGGAGGAAGTTTGGTCCACTCCGCCTTGAAGATCATCTCTAAATCATTAATAATTTGAGGCTGTTGCTTGGCAAATCAAAGCTTCAGCTTCCTCTATTAGTTTTCTATCGGATTAAGGTCTGCAGATTTGCTAGGCCACTCCACGACCTTAATGTGCTTCTTTTTGAGCCACTCCTTTGTTGCCTTGGCTCTATGTTTTGGGTAATTGTCATGCTGGAAGACCCAGCCACAACCCATTTTTAATGTCCTGACGGAAGTTGTCACTTAGGATTATACGGTACATGGCTTCGTCCATTGTCCCATTGACACCTCCAAAACATAATATTTCCACTGCCATGCTTGACAGTGGGGATCGTGTTCTTTGGGTCAAAGGTAACATTTCTCTTCCTCCAAACATGGTGACTTGAGTTAAAGCCAATGAGCTCAATTTTTGTCTCATCTGACCACATCACCTTCTCCTAATCACTCTCAGAACCAACAAGGTGTTCTTTGGCAAACTTCAGACAGGCTTGCACATGTGCCTTCTTGAGCAGTGGGACTTTGCTGGCACTGCAGGATTTCAATCAAACACATAATGTGCTACCAATGGTTTTCTTGGTGACAGTGGTTCCAGCTGCTTTGAGATCATTAACAACTACCGCCATGTAGTTTTAGGTTTATCTCTCACCTTCCTCATGATCCTGGATACCCCATGAGGTGAGTGTTTGCATTTTGTATTTCCACCATATTCTTACTATGGCACCACCAGTTGTCTTCTTCTCACCCAACGTCTTACTTATGGTTTTGTAGCCCATTTCAGCGTTGTGCAGATCTAGGATCTTTTCCTGACATCCGTAGATAGTTATTTGGTCTTGCCCATGTTGTAAAGGTTAGAGTCCGATGGATTAATTGAGGGTGTGGACAGGAGTCTTATATACAGAAGACAATTTAAGACAACTGTTTTTAATGCAGGTGATGAGTTGATTAGGAGTGTCTAACTGGTCTGTAGGAGCCAGAACTCTTAATGGTTGGTAGGGGAGAAAATATTTATTTTTCTCTTAAATCTTCATTTGTGATTGGCTACCGGGGTAGCCTGAAACCAGCCCAAGCATTCTACTATACTAGAACATGTGGGCTGATTGTAGATTACTCGAACAGCCAATCAAAGACGCCCATTCTCTTTGACAACGTCTGTGATTGGCTGTTGGGTCTGTCACACAAATAAAAGTGTAAAAATAAATTTTAAAAAATGACATAGCGCTACACAGTATTTTTGATTCTCACTGCAGATAAAGTGGACAGCTACAGGCTGCCATCCCCAGCTGCCTGGCTGTACCTTGGCTGTCAATCAAATTACATTGAAGCCCAATTTTTTTTACTATTTAAATAAATAATAATAAAAAAAATGTGTGGGCTCCAACCATATTTTGATTACCAGCCAGGTAAAGCCAGGCAATGAAAGAAAAGAGACAGGAAGCGCTCCCATAGAGGAGACCCGGTATGTTTTTTTGGGGTGGTTTAGAGGGGTGTGCGGGGGAACTCTTACCTATGCCGGTTGTGCTGCTTCCGCACAACCTCAGTGAGAGCTTCCACCGGGTCCTCCTGATGTCCGCACTGATCGACGCTGCTCCTCCGCGTCACGTGGGGTGGAATCAGATGACCGTGTGTCACAGGGCTCCTACATCACCACAGGTCCTATGGCTCCACACCATCCTCTGTTGGGGATTTCTCCGCAAACCGCAGCTCCAGTAACCACACACCCGGTGGGTGAGAGAGTTTTGCAATAAAGAAAGGGTTACTCAGTAGGAGTGCAGATTCACTTAGGAGATGGGCGGAAATCTGGTCTAAACAACTTTAATACCACAATGAGCTTCCACAACGGATAGTTGTCTTCCTCAGGTGAATTAAGTCCACCTGAGGAAGACAACTATCCGTTGTGGAAATGCATTGTGGTATTAATGTTGTTTAGACCAGATTTCCACCCATCTCCTAAGTGAATCTGCGCTCCTACTGACTAACCTTTTCTTTATTGCAGGTAAAGCCAGGCAGCTGAGGGCTGGAATTGTCAGGGTGGTAAAACCCAAGCATTATGGGCCTGACACACTGAAAATTGCAGCCCGCAGCTGCCCTTGGAAGTGACACATTCATTGTAGCACCATATCCAAGCCCTGTGCCTGGCTCTTCCAGTGGCCCTGGTGGAGGTGGTGGCATGCTGGGTAATGAAGGGGTTAATGCCAGCTTTGTATTATCAGCTGGTACTAAACCTGAAATTCATAATGTCAGGCCAAATTAGACCAAACAATCATTAATTTTTTAGTAAACAGTTAAAAAATACAACACAGAGAAACATTTTTTTATTAGAAATAAAACACAAAACCCATTTAGGGACTCCATCTTTATTAGACAAAAAATCCTTCTTTCGACATAATCCACGGGTCTTCTGTCTTCAGCTACATCTTTACAATCAGACAAATACAGTCACTGACAAAAGTTATGTCACTTATCCATGTTATGTAAATAAAAGCTTATAACCTGAAGTTAAATTCATCCATTGGTTGTATAAATTACTCTTTTGAAGGCTAAGACCCTCCCATATGTGGTTTAGGTTAAGAAAATAAATTGGCATCAATGCTGAAATTTTGATAATTTAATGAACAAAAAATGGTCAGATTTTGGCAAGACAAAAGTTTTGTCACCTGGTCATATAATGCACGCAATCCTAGTTTACATCCTCACCTGTGCTCAGAAAATGATCGGTTAATTAGTGGGTGTGTCTAAAAAGAAGCCCAGCACCCCAGACCTTCACTTGAACTGCAACTTAACCTCTGACATAACAAAAATCCACCCTGCGACCAAAACCTTGATTATCAAGAGGCTGAAGACCATATCCATTGCAGAGGTGGCTGGCACCTTTAAAGCGAACCTGTCACCCCCCCCGGGCATCAAAAGCTATAATAGCCACCTTCTGCAGCACTAAGGCTGCATTCTGAGAAGGTGGCTATAGGCTTTTGATGCCCTTTATAGTATGAAATATTAAGTTAGGTAAATGCTCACTCTTCTGAACACCGAAGACCGGGAGGCGGGGTTTCACGCTCCTCCGGCCCGCCCCCTCTTGTCAGTCATTGTGCGCGCCTGCTGCTGCCTCCCCTCAGTGTGGAAAATGAACGCGCGTCTCCATTCTCCTGTATTGAGCCGCGCATGCGCTGTGCGCCCGATGTCCAGGAAGTCGACACCAGGCGCACAGCGCATGCGCGGCTCCGTGCATGAGAACGGAGACGCGCGTTCATTTTTCACACTGAGGGGAGGCAGCAGCAGGCGCGCACAATGACTGACAAGAGGGGGCGGGCCGGAGGAGCGTGAAACCCCGCCTCCCGGTCTTCGGTGTTCAGAAGAGTGAGCATTTACCTAACTTAATATTTCATACTATAAAGGGCATCAAAAGCCTATAGCCACCTTCTCAGGATGCAGCCTTAGTGCTGCAGAAGGTGGCTATTATAGCTTTTGATGCCCGGGGGGGTGACAGGTTCGCTTTAATGTGTCCCAGCGTCAAAGTACAAAAAATTAAAAAAAGATTTGAAGAGACTGAAGGTGTGTTTGACAAGCTCAGGTCCAGCAAAACCCGCAAGACAACTGCTCAGGAGGAAAGTTTGTTGATTAGAAAATCCAAAGCAAGCCCCTCTTCCACTGCAGAAGGGCTCTGACAGGCTTGGTCACCTCAAGTCCCTGTGTTAACTAGAACGGTTTGTAGGATTCTGTCTCGAAATGGCCTCCTTGGTCGAATCAGTGCCCAGAAGCTAGCACTAAACAAAAGTCAAATATAAACCGTGTGACCCACAGCCTGCTAAACAGATGGATGCTGGAAAAGTGGCAGAAGGTGGATTTCTCTGATGAATCTTCAGTAGAATTACACCATAGCCGGTGCAAATACTGCAGGAGACCTACTGGAGTCTGTATGGATCCAAATTTGGTGGTGGAAAGCTCATGGTTTGGGGTTACATTCAGTATGGGGGTGTGCAAAACAAGTGCAAGGTGGAAGGCAATATCAGTATCCTAAAATATCAAGAAGTATTAGCTACCTCTTACATTCCAAAACATAAAAGGGGTCAAATTCTGCAGCAGGATGGTGTTCCATCACATACATCCATCTCTACAACAAAGTTCCACCAGGCAAAAAAGATCAAGGTGCTCACGGACTGGCCAGCCCAGTCACCAGACATGAACATCATTGAGCATGTTTGGGGTAGGATGAAAGAGGATGCTTGGAAGACAAAACCAAAGAATCTAAATGAACTCTGGGAGGCATGTAAGACTGCATTCTTTGCTATTCTTGATGACTTCATGAATAAATTGTATGAATCATTGTTGAACTGCATGGATGCAGTCTTTCAAGCTCATGGAAGTCACACAAAATATTAAATATGACTCTAATAGCACCACAACTTCATTCACCAATATTTTAAGTTTATTATGTGTTTGAATATCACATTACTTTCTGTGGGTGACAAAACGTTTGTCTTGCTAAGATCTGACCATTCTGTGTTCATTAAATGATCAATATTTCAGCATTGATGCCAATTTATTTTCTTAACCTAAACCACATTTGGGAGAGTTCCAGCTTTCAAAAGAGTAATTTATAAAACCAATGGATGAATTTAACCTCAGGTTATAAGCTTTTATTTACATAACATAGATAAGCGACATAACTTTTGTCAAGGACTGTACGTCTGCTGACAAAGATGAGCAGGAACAGAATGACAGCGCAGCACAGCCGTGAGAGAAGCGCTCAATTTACGGCTGGGCTCCGGGTGTCGACGGTCGTGTGAAAAGTGATCCGCGTTCATGTTCATCAGTGAACTGGGATAACCCCAGCATTACACGGCACTCGGCTGCCCCATTGTCACCTTCAGAACATTCGCAGTTTACATGATGCAGGCGGCAATGGGCAACCAACCAGACTGCACAATGCACAGGATCAGAAGTGACACCACCGCGCGTCATACCCAGAAGAGTGGATGCATCTCAAAAAGCGTGAACCACATTAATACTATCACGTCCACTGAGGCATCACACAGAAGGAGCAATGAGACACCATTAGAGTCAGAGTGGACCACTCACACCACGGGGAGCGCCCTCAGGACGGGGAAAATGTACCGTATATACTCGTGTATAAGCCGAGTTTTTCAGCCCAAAATTTGGGCTGAAAAGTCCCCCCCTCGGCTTATACACGGGTCATATACGGGGGGGCTGTGTCCCGGGGGCTGTGGAGGCTGGAGGAGGCGGGGGGGCTGCTGTATGAGCGGCCCCGTCACGTGGGGCCGCTCATTATATATGCACTGCTTCCCCCTGTCAATCAGCGGCAGGGGGAAGCAGTGCATATGCCCCCCCAAAAGCTGGCACTGTCCCCCCTTGTAAGGGCCCCCCCCCCCCGCTGCTTATACATTACCATCCCGGTGTTCTGATCGGCGCCGCTCCTCGGTGATGTGTCTTCATCCTCCGCGCTGGCTGCATCCATCCGGGTTCTCCGGCTGTCGCAGCGATATGACGTCATCGCGCGACCGCCGGAGAACCCGGATGCAGCCAGCGCGGACGGGAGGATGAAGACGCAGCACCGAGGAGCGGCGCCGATCAGAACACCGGGATGGTAATGTATAAGCAGTGGGGGGGAGGCCTTACAAGGGGGGACAGTGCCAGCCTTTGGGGGCTGTTGGTACCCCCAGGGGGCTGCTAGGTACCCCCTGGGGGCTGCTGGGTACCCCCTGGGGGCTGTTGGTACCCCCTGGGGGCTGTTGGTACCCCCTGGGGGCTGCTGGGTACCCCCTGGGGGCTGCTGGGTACCCCCTGGGGGCTGCTGGGTACCCCCTGGGGGCTGTTGGTACCCCCAGGGGGCTGCTGGTACCCCTGGGGGCTGTTGGTACCCCCTGGGGGCTGTTGGTACCCCCTGGGGGCTGTTGGGTACCCCCTGGGGGCTGCTGGGTACCCACAGGGGGCTGCTGGGTACCCCCAGGGGGCTGTTGGGTACCCCCAGGGGGCTGTTGGGTACCCCCAGGGGGCTGTTGGGTACCCCCAGGGGGCTGTTGGATGTACCCCTGGGGGCTGCTATATGTACCCCTGGGGGCCTGCTGTATACCACTGGGGCTGCTGTATACTACCACTGGGGCTGCTGGGGCTCCTGTATACTACCACTGGGGCTGCTGTATACTACCACTGGGGCTGCTGGGGCTCCTGTATACTACCACTGGGGCTGCTGGGGCTCCTGTATACTACCACTGGGGCTGCTGTATACTACCACTGGGGCTGCTGGGGCTTCTGTATACTACCACTGGGGCTGCTGGGGAATCTGTATACTACTACTGGGGCTGCTGGGGCTCCTGTATACTACCACTGGGGCTGCTGTATACTACCACTGGGGCTGCTGGGGCTTCTGTATACTACCACTGGGGCTGCTGGGGAATCTGTATACTACTACTGGGGCTGCTGGGGCTCCTGTATACTACCACTGGGGCTGCTGGGGAATCTGTATACTACCACTGGGGCTGCTGGGGAATCTGTATACTACCACTGGGGCTGCTGTATACTACCACTGGGGGGCCTGTATACCACACTGCTGGGGGCTGTATACCTGTGCTGGGGTCCACCCTCGGCTTATACACGAGTCAATAGGTTTTTCCAGATTTTTGGGGCAAAAGTAGGGGGGTCGGCTTATACACGGGTCGGCTTATACATGAGTATATACGGTAAGTCATTAAGATGGTTTATTCAACAAATATATATACATTTAAATCAAAGAGGGATGGTTAGGGATGTAGTAGCAAGCTGCAGGGACAGGTAGCGATAGGTTAAGGGCCATAAATGACCTGAAAGGTTCTTTTTAAGGAAATTAATTCATGCCAGATTAACACTGAAAACGTGCAGGTATCTGACAGTGTTTTCTAATTTTGTTTAGTGTTCTTTTTCATTTATCTCATTTACATTTTTATTCAATTTATGAAATAAGCAAAAAATACTACGCTTTCTGAGATTTTGAGTCCAGAGGGCATTCCTATAAGTTAATGACGGCTATTTCTGTATACACACATATACTGTACAAGGATAGCTGCCAGTTACTGATAGCACCACCCTCTGGACCAAAAATCCCAGAAACAGCAGGGGTTTAAATGATGAAATCATAGGTTATGCTGAATCTTTTCTCACAAAATTATATATCAATCTACTCAGTTCCCCCTGCTCTATAAACATGGTGCCTGCAGATTGCACTGCATTTCCATGGTGACAGCCTGACGGGATCTCTTTAACATTAAGAAAATTGTGCATTGTTCTCTAATTTTGATCGGCAGTGTATGTCCCCATCATCTGTACCTTCTAATATATATGCCTCCTGTTATGCCGGGCACAAAAAAAATGATTCTACTCACCAATTATTTAGTCGCCATTCATTAACATATTTACTGCTCCTGCTGCCACCGGCTTCCTGCAGCAGCGTCCCTGCTCCACAATTAGTCAAGTACATTCGGACTATAAATTGCACACCCATTTCCCTCCCAAACATTGAGGAAAAAAGTGTGTTTTATTGTCCTAAAATGATGGTAATTAATATCACATCTCTTCTACCATTTGAAAGGTTGGTAGACAAAGATGAGAAATGTCTGTTATATAGTGCCATTTAGTTGTATTGGAACTTCTTGGGAATTTTCTACTGTAACATGATAATATCAGGAAATTCTATTCAATAAGACTTGACTCATAGAAACACAGACTTTTTTTTAAACATGATATACAGAAGCATGCAATAAGTCATTCTGGACGTTAAATCGAACATCAGAATTTAAAATCAATAGTAATTTACTGATAACATTACCAGTAGAGGAGGACAAATAACTTGTGGGGCTGACGACAATTCAGAAAAGCAGTTACAATAGCCAAAATATTGCCTGGGCTTTTTCTTGATCAATAACAGAGGCAGAACCTAATAGAGTATATTGACATTTTAGAATATCTATAATACTTCTATAACATTGCTTACCGTAAATTGGCAAGATCATATGAGATGCCAAAATATGAGTAAAGGGGATTTTTGTGATTTAGTAAATCAGCAAACCTCTAAGGGTACCTTTACACGCGGCAACTTTTCTAGGAATTTCACAGGCAACTTACTGGTTGCAGTGAAATCATGGACATATTGTTCTATCTTGTTGCTGTGTACAAATGGAACAATGTCTCCATGATTTCACTGCAACCAGTAAGTTGCCAGTGAAATTCCTAGAAAAGTTGCCGCGTGTAAAGGTACCTTAAAGGTACCGTCACATGCCGCAATGTTGCCTGGGAATCTGAAAGGCGATATGTCACCCTGTTGAAATCGCCGTGAAATTGACTCACGGTTGTGTGGCACCCCTGCAGGGGATTGCCACGGGTTACACTGGTGCAAGGAACTGACACCTTGGTTTATTCAGCACACAACATCTACCACTCCAGACCAGAAGGGGGAGCTCTACTGGCTGCATTAAGTCAGTTCCCTTTTAAGAAGATCCAGGCTGAGAGAAGGAGACAGTTAGTCCAGGAGACAGTTGGCAGTTAGTTGAAGAGAGGAGAGGAAGAAAGGAGGAGGCTGAGCTGCTGGTCTCTGGTAAAGGATATAGGCCAGGACCAGAAGGGACAATTGTCGGCTGTTCTTACCCCAGGGAAGGGGCAGGAAGCAAGTAGAGGAGATAGGGAACAAGAAAAGGGATCTGAATATATTCCCCTTTAGCACAACCGGTCACTGGAGTCCGATGCTGTGGGCTTGCAGTGCCACAGTGAAAAAGCCCAGCAGTCTCAGGAGGAGTTTAACCCTGAGGATAGTGACAAAGAGACTTTAAACTAACCAAACATAGGACCAGGGGCCACAGGAGGAACCGGGACCCCGCAGAAGGACCTCACTGTTAGTTTAAGTTAATAGAGAAGAGGAGGGTTCAGACTCAGGCAGGACTCATCCCTTAAGGCAGAGCAAAGAGATAAAGGAGGTCTCATATCCTTCCAAGGAGTTCATCCTAAATTGCACCAAGGACCTGGTTATACTTTGGATTGTACCTGTTGTGAGACCTCCAGTAAAAAGGTACCGGAACAATCATCTCTGTGTGTCTGTGTGCCTGTTTAACAGCTAAATTCGCCATCATCCTCCTTCACTGCCCTTCCTCATCATTTTCCTTTATTGCTGCCCTGAGGTAAAGCTCCACCTGTGGGGAGCTGTACCACGCTTTGCTGCCCCCTCCGTCGCCTCAGTGGCCGGCTGGCAGCACCGGTACCGGACACTACAGGTGGCGTCACGTTCCCCTGAAAATAATTCCTTCATCCCCCTTCAAATGATCCCCAGGGCACGGCACCGGGATACCGTCCACCTGTGACTCCCCACTCAGCAGACCCAGTGACCGAGTACCCCCCACAGCCCTGGACTCATCAGTTGTGGCGTGTGATTGGGCATTTTCGTGGCGATAAATCGCCCTTCGGCTGTCGCCTGATTCCTGAACAGTGCTCAGTAATCAGGCGCAATTGTTAAGGTGATATTTCCGTGTTGTGGCATCTGACAGGGCGATAGTGATGTAAAGAGCGTTGCCTATGATTTCCCGTAGGCGTGCCTCAGCGTGCTGTAGTCTGCGCCCTGTCTGAGATGATTGGTGTGGGCTACTGTGTTCTCATTGGCTGTCAGTTGACACCGTGCAATATTTGAAGAGCTGTCCATTCAGCACCACACACATCTTCAGCAACACAACCGTCCGCAAACTCATTGCAAACTCTGATAGACAATGGCGTCATGTATTAGCCAGCCTTCCAGAGCAGGCTAACCAATTGTAATGCTGTTGCGTTGTCCAATGAGCGTGTATGGGGCGCGGTGTAAACCACTGTGGCACGCCTATCTCCTTGCCGCGCTGAACATGTTGGCCCACATTGCGGCGTGAAAAGCGGCGATGGAATTAGGCAAGATTGGTTCCGCTGTAGGTGAGGCGATTTCCGGAGCGACACATCGCCTCAGCTGCAGGGCGAATTTGCGGGGTGTGATGCCGCCATCGGCGATCTGAGGCAACCACAAAAAACATAAGCGCGCAATAAGGGATCAAAAGTCCTATTGTTGTAGTCTCTGGGGTCATAGTGATGGTGCACTGTATGGCAGATCATTGCACCATCACTGTGTCAAACCCAAGTTTCAGAGATCACATGATCTCAGAGGCTTGGGTCAGGTAACCGGATGTTGTCATAGCAATGCCAGGTTGCCATGGCAACGGTGGGTTACGATAGTGATTGGCTCATCGTAATTACATTACAATGAGCCGATCACCATGGGGAGAGGTAAGACACTGTGTGATTCCTCTCCCCAGTCCCTAAGCGCTGTGATTGGTAAGATAACAGCACTTAAGGGGTGACAGAGCCAGGGCTCAGCGATAAAATAGCGGATCACTATGCCTAGCTGCCACATCGCTCCACTTCAGCCTGATCTCCATGAAGTGAGATCAGGCTGTGGAAGGAGCAGTGGGCACAGGCAGGCAGCAGGCAGGCACATGCGGATCTGCACCGCCATCATGCTTCAGTTGATGGGAGTGATCACTCCCAACAGATTACTCTCATCAGCACTGGAAGTAGCGATATCCACCCCCTCCAGTGCTTCATCCTATGGAAGTGGCTATGACAGCCCTTTCCATAGCTGGATGGATGATCGCTGGGATTGGCTGTTCAACAGCCAATCACACTGATTGTGGGGTGGGGTGAGGAGTCCACCCCCTGATATCAAGCTCTGTATTCTTTTATAAGAATCACAGAATACCGGGACGCGATGTTGGTTACTGCAGCAATGGTGCCGCAATCCTGCCTTGGCATTGTGGAACGTCACAAGTCAGGAAGTCACCGCAACCTATGACGGTCCACAATGTCACAGGTTGAGAAGGGGTTAAAAACCAGCCCATTTTGGAACAAACAGTAAAGCTTTAAAACTTTATTTTTATTTATTTTTATTTATTACAAGCTGTAGAGCCTGGCATTTCCTGGGCATAGTAACTAACTGTTCTTAGTTATAAGCTGAGTGTACACAACCCAAACAAATTTGTATGTCTATAAATTTGGTCAACCATACACTATATACACTGAAAAAACCTTTGCCCACAGTATCAAATTTGGTGAAAGGAAATGGGAGACGACACTTGAAATTGCATAGTGCTTATTTTATTAAATTAAAGTGCAGATGAGGAACAAACAGCAGAAAAGTAAAATAAAAAATATATCAATCTTCCCCACAAAAACGCATAGAAACGCAATGAAACCCATGTGTTTTTGCCCCATTGATTTCAATGGAAAACGCAGTGAAAATGCAAGTAGAAACGCATATCATTTTCTGAAAACGCAAAAGGCATGCCTTTTTGCAAACACCGTCCAAAATGTTGCAGGACACGTTTTGGGTTGCGTTTGCAAAAACGCGTGTGTTTTCGGAAAATTATATGCGTTTTTACTTTTGTTTTCAATGCGTTTTCCATTTAAATCAATGTGGGCAAAAACTCATGTGTTTTTGCCACACATGCTGTCAAAAACGGATTGCAACCCAAACGGAATAGAAATGCAGATGTGAAAAGGCCCATCATGATTATAAGAACATTTGATCATTTGCTCAGCAGTTACACGTGTTATATGTATGGAGGAAAACCAACATTCATATATACACATAGAAATCTTACAGACAGCACAGACTGCAGCACAAAACACCTCACCCCTAGCAGCAGAGCACAGAGTGGGTGGGGATATTTAAATAACACATACAGCAGCTGGACTTTTCAGCTGTTAATATAATGAAGAGAACTAATGTACCAGCTCCATGCAGGGTCTGAAAATGCTTATAACAAGGAAACTACAAATGGTAGAAAAATGATTTTACATGTTTTTGAAAGGTCTGCCCAGGCACTATTCTAGGGTACTATTAGTGTTATACTGAAAAATGACCTGACAGTGTCTCTTTAAGACCATAGCGGGAATAGATACGAGGAGCTGTGACTGATGTTATGGATATCAATATCGAGAGATGCAAGAAAGGACCTAGTGCTGCTCACTTTTTTGAGGTCTAGAGATAATTTAAAAAAAATTAAATCAAGCAATGCTCAGTTTTTTGTGCATTTCCATAAACTTTTATCAGTAATGCCACCCATATATTCAACCAGAAAATGGCGAATGGGAGTCATCAGTGACAGGTGGGATCTGCACTTTCTGCATTTATAGCACACCCTGTTGAATTTGCAGACCCCTTTAAAGTGGAGATTATTATGTCATGCTTACCCTTTTAAACTGCAGAGACTAGGAACAGAACGTTTCCATAAATAACAGTATCAGTCACCTACTTACTAGTCATCATAATTTTTGCACATGAGCTAGCCCCCATTGACATTATGTCAAGTGCAATGCTTGCTTGAGAATGAAGCTCACACAGAAATATGATGGTGTCGTAAAAATAACAGATGGGTATTTTATTTTGTTTAGCAACAAATGGATATCTGTGCTGTCTCCTGACAGAACTGCATAGCAGATTTCCCATGGGAGTAACAAACAAAAACAAGTGTGGATGAGGTGATAGAAGAACAAATTGGACTCGCTGCAAGATATATTTTGTCAATATGAAGGACACCAGAGGGCACCTCAGTTTAGATTTAACACAATGCATATTGGAGACACTTTATGTAGAGGTCAGCAATTGTAACCTCGCCAGTAACCTTTTTATTTTCTGTCTTGTGCTATTGTAATTTAGCTCTCATCCACTCTGATTCTTCACTTAAAATAATCTGAATATATTCTGAACAATGCTTATAATTCTTGCAAAACACTCCACGTACTTGACAGTCATTGAATGAATATTGTTACCGGAGTATACCTATAATAAGCAATACTGTCAGTAAAGCTCCTGGAGAATAAAGACTAATGGAAATATATTACATCTGCACAAGACTCACAACTTACAAATAGATTAACCTGTGAAGATATGAATGGAACAATTTGTTGGTGTGAGAGATTCGGTGCTGTACTCTTCATGGTATGTGGGCACATCTTCAGAGGAGATACAATGGCATACACACACCTGTGGACCCCTGGTCACTGTTATAGTAGACAGTCAAAGTGCACCTGTCACCTGTTTTGGGCATTATAAACTGTGGCCACCACCTTTAACATACTGTAATCCGGGTTCCTATAACCCCTTTATAACCCCAGAAGTGCCCTTGCATACTTCAGAAATCAAATTTTAATGTGTCCCGCAGCGTATGTAAATGAGTTCTTAAGGGTCTGATTGGGGTGCTGCACACTTCAGTCCCGCTACCTAAAAAACCTGCCCCACTCCATTGGAAAGGCCACCCCCTCCTGTGTATGTATGTGAATGTCATACAACATCATTCACAGCTCTTGTGCCTGCACAGTGGTGCAGGTCATATTGCTCTATTTAAGCTGCACAGTTACCGAAGTCCTGCAAGATTTGTGAAGGCTCGCACCTGCACAGTGGAATCTCTCATGACTTCAGGCGCTGTGTGGCTTTAATAGAGCTCAGTGACCCACGCCTGTGCAGTGATGTAGAATATATGGGCTGGTTTCAGGTTCCTCTAGCAGTCAATCACAGAGGTCCATTCTCTGAGACAGTGTCTGTGATTGGCTGTTGGGCCCCTCAGACATACAGTAGTGTAAAAATAAATAAATAATTTTAAAAAATGACGTAGCACTCCACGGCATTTTTGATTCTCAGCACAGAAAAAGCGGACATCTACGGGCTGCCAACACCAACTACCTGGGTTTACCTTAGCTAACGATCAAATTACAGGAAAGCCCATTATTTTTTCTTATTTATTTAAATGAAGAATTTAACAAAAATCTGTGGGATTTCACCATATTTTCATTGCACGCCAATGAAAAATTAGGCAGCTGGGGGCTGGGATTCTCAGCATGGTAAGGCCCAAAAGTTCTGGACCCTCCACGCTGAAAACTGGAGCCCATAGCCACCCATGAAAATTGCACATTCATCCTAGCACCATTTTCAGGCACTTTACCCAGCTCTCCCAATGGTCCTTTTGGCAATGCCATACTGGGTAATAATGGGGTTAATACCAGCTTTGTATTGTCAGCTGGTATTAAGCTCGAAATTCATGATATCAGGCAAAATTAGACCCCGCTGCAATGAATTTCTAGTAAACAGTAAAAATGAAACACAACACAGAGCAAAATTTTTTTTATTAGAAATAAAACACAAAACACATTAAGGGACTCCATCTTTATTAGAAAAAAAAACCTCCCTCCAACTTAATCCATGGATCTTCTATCTTCTGCTCTGCTATATCTTTGCCATCAGACAAACACATCTGCTGTCAGAAATGAGCAGGCACAGAATAACACTGGAGCACAGTCATAAGTTAGAGAAGTGCTCACTTTACGACCGGGCTCCGGGTGAGGAGTGCCATGTGAAAGGTTATCCGAGTTCACAGATGAGCGTAAACTCGAATAACCCCAGCATCACTCAGAGCTCAGCTGCCTCATTGCCACCTTCAGAGCATGCGCAGTTTGCATGATGAAGGCGGTAATGCACACCTAACTAGATTGCGCAATGCACAGGCCCATATATGCCACCACTTCGCATCATACTGGGAAGAGATGAATGCATTTCAAAAGCAGGAGGTGTGAACCATATTAACATTAGCACGCCCACTGAGGCGTCATGAATAAGGAGCGAGAAGACACCCATAGACCCAGAGAGACTGTCCTCACATCTAGGAACACCATCAGAACTGGAGAAATTGTAAGTTATTAACATTGTTTATTAAAATTTTATAATACACATTTAGCTCAGACAGGGATGGTTAGGCATGTAGTAGGAAGCTGCAGGGACAAATGTGGCACCCCACTAAGAGTGCATCACAAAAGGGTACTACACCCCTGACCGAAGGTGTCGTATTCTTTGTTTTAGTGATGAGTAGGAAAATCCTGAAGCTCCAGCACCACATGCAACACTTAGTGTTAGAGGACCAATTAGACGCCCGTTACTAGGGTAACCGGTCCTCGTGGGAGGAGAGGCTAGGTTATATAGCAGTGGGAAAGCAGCAAGGAGTTAGAACAGAAGTTGAGTGAGAAGTCAAGTCAAGTCGAGCGACGGAGTTAGATCAGAACAGAAACTGAGAAGCAAGAAGGGAGATGCACAGAGCTGCGCAGCAGATGTAGCAGAGTCGGAGAAGTAACAGCCAATCAAAGAGACAGCTAACTAGGAGGGCACCTCAACCAGGTGACCCAGAAGAGAAAGGGGCCAAGAGTAGAACGGGTAACTAAATATGCTTGCCAAGTCCAAACCCGGGAGTACCGACTCCGAGGTGGTCCAGTCGGCTACAACCCTGAACCACAAACCCGGAGTGGTCGATGTATCTATAGGAGCACGACCCATCAGCCAACTACCATCGCAGTCTATACCAGGAGCACCCACCATTGAGGACCAGGGCCCGCAAAGAGAGAGACGTCTACAGCGGTAACCCAACCGAGGGTCTTCAGTGTTCCCATACGGGTATAGCAGGGCAGCAGAGCAAGGGACAGAACGTGATAGAGAGGGAACATCAGAGGAGCTTCAGAGGAACACTACTCATTGCAAGAACCACCTGGTCCAGTACCTGGCAACAAGAACTGCATTACTTTGTATGCTGCAGAATACCGGAGTAAATACCCGTTCAGAGTGAGCAACGTGTCAGTGTCTTCTTCCCTGAACTGTTCTTACCTGCCTTGCTCCACAGTGACTGCGCTGCCGTACTACACCATCTATTCCTACTTCCAACACCACCGGGGATCCCGCTTCTCCTGTAGGGAGCCACTCCATCTTGCTGCCGCCCATCACCCCGGAGGATCCAACAGCGCCAGTGCTATCACCGGAACCTACAGGTGGCGTCACGAACAAACTTTATTCTTTTATTTTATTTTTGTTTTCCCTTTTTTTCATTGACCACCAGGCTCACAGCCTCAGGCACCGCCACCCGTGACCTACAGACTGCACCTGAAACCTGAGTTCCCTGGCCTGGGTGAGTCACAAATAGTGATTGCTCAGGGGGTATAAACTACCTGTTAAGTTCCCCCTAACCTCATTGGTCACCAGGAATTGTTCACAAAATTCATCATGCTTGTTTAGATGTTCTTTGGCATACTGCTGATTGAGTTTTATGGTGAGGACACAGGAAAGGTTTTATGATGACTCTTCTTCCATGAAGGCCATTTTTGTGCAGCTGTCTATTAACAGTAGAATAAAGCACCACAACTCTAGAGTCTCAAAAGTCTTCTTTAAGGGCTTTTACTGTCAAACGGGGTACTGATTTGTTTCTCTAGCAATCTTACAAGCAGCTCTTACTAAAATTTAGCTTGGTCTTGCAGAAAGCATTTGACCTTCAATATTCTTGCTAACTGCAATTTCTTAATTATGTTTGGCACTGTGGAAAGGGCAGCTTGAAAACACTTTGCAATCTTGTAGCTGTCTCCTGTTGTGTGGGACTCAACCAATTTTATTTTCGGAGGACTAGACAGCTGATTAGAAGAACCCATGGCTGCTGTTTTTTGGCACAATTTTAGAGGAGGTTTGGTTTTTATAAAGCTGTAAAATTTGCATCACCTTGCCTTTCCTAATAATAGTAAACAACCCACAATCCTAAGGGTACCGTTACACGTCGCAACATTGCATGCAATTTCACTTGCAATTTGCTGGTTGCAGTGAAATCATGGACACATTGTTCCATTTGTACACGGCAACAAAAGTCCAGTTGCAGTCACTATCCCGGTCAGTTACGAGCTTAAGGACATGACAACAGAATTACCAAAGCCAGGTATCCATCCACAGACAGCTGTTCGGGGTATTGCCCCTCATTAGTGTGGGAAGCTAGCAGCGTTTTTGGGATGCTGCATAAAAACGCATACGCATTTTTGGACTTTGAAAAAAAAATGTCCAAAATGTTCCCAAAAAAGATTTAGCCCAAAAATGAATGGTATGTGTGAGCCTGGTCTTTGTCTCCTGCCATTCTCCTGAAGTAAGGCTTTGGTCACAATAGGGAGAATGCATCAGTTTGCAGGATGCTTTAAAGGATGCTGTTTTTCCCTTGCCATTTTTATGGTATTTTTTTTTTCATTTTTAGCGCTAGCGTTAACGCCTGTATTAACGCATAGTACATATATGTACCATGCATTAGTGCAAGCGTTTCCCATTGAGTTCCATGTTAAAAAAAAACATGCGTTTTTGCAAACGCCCCCTAAAACGCTGCTTACCGGTAGAATTTTTTAACATTTCAAAATGAAAAAAATGCTAGATTTTAGCGCATCCATGACGTTAATGTGACCCTAGCCTAAGAGAGTTCAACTTCCATAGTTTACAGCTGGGTTCCCTGTAGCTTGATCAATAGTGCCTGTCCAGTCTGTGATCGGGAGTGCGCAGTAGTTACATTCCAAGAGAGAATTTAATCTTAATATCCCTCTTCAGCCCATTAATTTCTAGATTGATATATAGCAGCTATCCGCTCACCTACCTTCACTTTCCTCTCAGCTTCTAAGAGATGCTGTAATAAATCTTACAAAATTACTAGCCTGCAGCATCAGCTTTTCTCATAGTGGTTTTGATAATAATTATTCTCACATTCTGATCTGTGTGCTTTTTCAAATGCCCTGTTATATCTATGTGGACATACCATGATAGCTGTGTAGACTCAGAACAAACCACTGATAGCTGAATATGTTACAGCAGATCTTGTGCTGAAATTGATATTTATACTAATAGTACAGTTCTACTCACCAGCACTGTCACTCAAAGAGGCTAGCCCGCCCTGCCAGATAGCAGGCAGTAAAGAAAGTGTTTGGAGACAGCATTGCTCTGAGCTGCTCAAAAGATGACTTGAAAATAGCCCTTTAAAAATGGAGCTCCAAGAGGACTGGACACTACCTATAACCTAGCACTCCTTAGGAGTCAGGACCATTTACACTGGTCAATAACCCATGAGTTTCTAATGGTACCTCGTTATCATTTGCAATAATAGTGTAATGTGAACAGTTTGAGCAACTAAACGATGTGTCTAAAAATTCATTGAGAATGCATAAAATCTATTAGACAAAGGCCTAGTTCACATCTAATGCATGTTTGCTACATTTGCGTTTCTATGAGTTTTTACCACTATATACACATCCAAAACGCATGTGTTTTTGCCCCCGTTGATTTTAATGGAAGCGCATGCAAAATATAAGCAAAAACGCATACAAAAACGAATGTGCATTTTCCAAACGCAAAAGCGCATGCGTCTTTGCAAACACAGCCAAAAATGTTGGCCAATGCGTCTAGGGCTGAGTTGGCAAAAATGCATGTGCTTTACGCTTTTGCAAACGCACATGCATTTTTGCATGCATTTTCAATAAGTTTTCCATTAAAATAAATGGGGGCAAAAACGCATGCGTTTGAATGCGTTTTTAGCGGTAAAAACACATACAGATCCCCGCGGCCCTTTCAACCCTGTCTGACTGGCGGCGCTGAGAGGAACCTGCAGATGTGTCAGTTATAATCACGCAGAACTCTATAGTGAGATCAGGAGAGCAGAGAGCGGCCATCACACATCACACTGGTAACTCCCCCTTTTATTTAAAACTAGCTGTAGTACCCGGCTACGCCCGGGTTAATAAATAACTGCTGTTAGCTATAACAAAATAGAATTTGAATATGTCATATTAATGACCTGTAGTAAAATAGAAGCTGTGCTGTGATTGATTGCTATAGGCGGCCTAATAAATCTCCAGCCAACAGTAAACCCTCCCCCTGGCCAGGCAGTATATGTTACCTCACACATACACATAATAGACAGCTCATGTGACTGACATCTGCCTTAATTCCCTATATGGCACATGTGTTGCACATTGGCTGTTTTTAATCAGATGTTTATGCTTGGAAAATAAAGATAGCACACGTATGAGGCGAGTTGTGTGAGGTGATTTGTGCACAGTCTGTCTGTATGGTGTTTGTGTGTCCCTGGGGTGTGTATGTGTGTGTCCCTGTGGGGGGGGTATGTGTGGTGTGTGTCTCTGTTGTGTGTGTCTCTTTGTAGTGTGTGTGTGTCCCTGTGGGGTGAGTGCATGTGTCCCTATAGGGTGTGTATGTGTGTGTGTCCCTGTGGGGGGGTCTGTGTGGTGTGTGTGTGTATCTGTGTTGTGTGTGTCTCTTTGTGGTGTGTGTCCCTGTGGGGTGAGTGCATGTGTCCCTATAGGGTGGGCATGTGTGTGTGTCCCTGTGTGGGAGGGGGGGTGTCTGTGTGGGGTGTGTGTGTCTCTGTGTTGTGTGTGTCTCTGTGTGGTGTGTGTGTGTCCCTGAGGGGTGAGTGCATGTGTCCCTATAGGGTGTGCATGTGTGTGTGTCCCTGTGGGGGGGTCTGTGTGGTGTGTGTGTGTTTCTTTGTGGTGTGTGTGTCCCTGTGGGGTGAGTGCATGTGTCCCTATAGGGTGGCTATGTGTGTGTGTCCCTGTGGGGGGGGTCTGTGTGGTGTGTGTGTCTGTGTCATGTGTGTCTCATTTTGGTGTGTGTGTGTGTCCCTGTGGGGTGAGTGCATGTGTCGCTATAGAGTGTGTGTGTGTCCCCTTGCGGGTGTGTGTGTGTCTCTATGTTGTGTGTGTCTCTTTGTGGTGTGTGTGTGTGTTTGTTCGGGTGCGTGGTGAGTATCCAATGTTGGGGCTGCACCTTAGCGACTATACACTTGCTGTTACTCTTTGTGTGCGTGTGTTGTGTATACATGTCCCCGTGCGTGGTGAATATCTCATGTTGGGGCCCCACCTTAGTGACTATATGCTGGTATGTGCTGTTAGTCTTTGGCGCTATCATTAAGCCCCTCTCATTCACAACTGTCAACTGGTAACTGTCACTTTTTCCCCATTATGTAGATAGGGGCAAAATTGTTTGGTGAATTGGAATGCGCGGGGTTAAAATTTCACCTCACAACATAGCCTGTGACGCTCCCGGGGTCCAGACGTAGGACTGTGCAAAATTTTGTCTCTATAGCTGACATCTGTCGATTTTCCTCCAACTCTTTTCCATTCACTTTGTCCCCATTATGTAGATAGGGGCAAAATTTTTTGGTAAACTGGAACGCGCAGGGTTAAAATTTCGCAACAACATAGACTATGACGCTCCCGGGGTCAAGACGTGCGACTGAGCAAAATTTTGTAGCTGTAGCTGGCAGCTGTCGATTTTCCTCCCACACGTTTCCTTTCCCTTTTTCCCCATTATGTAAATAGGGCCAAAATTGTTTGGTGAACTGGAACGCGCAGGGTTAAAATTTCGCCTCACAACATAGCCTATGACGCTCTCAGGGTCCAGACGTGTGACTGTGCAAAATTTTGTCTCTATAGCTGACAGCTGTCGATTTTCCTCCAATATTTTTCCATTCACTTTTTCCCCATTATGTAGATAGGGCCAAAATGGTTTGGTGAACTGGAACGCGCAGGGTTAAAATTTCGCCTCACAACATAGCCTATCACGCTCCCGGGGTCGAGATGTGTGACTGTGCAAAAGTTTGTGGCTATAGTTGCGACGGTGTAGATGCCAATCCCGGATATACACACATACACACATACACACATACACACATTCAGCTTTATATATTAGATATGATATGGAGGCAGAGTTATCTTCCAGGCAGCATCTGACCCATAGCCTGGAAAAGCTCATTTAGGCTAGGGTCACTTTTGGGAGAATGCATTCATTGGAAGGATGCTTTAAAGCATCTTGTTTTTCCCTTGGCATTTTTATGGCATTTTTTTTTCAATTTTAGTGCTAGCGTTAGCGCATGCATTAATGCACGGTACATTTATGTACCATGCATCAACGCAAGCATTTCCCATAGACTCCCATGTTAAAAAAAGCATGCATTTTTGCAAACATCCCCAAAAATACTGCTTACCACATTTTTGGTGCTTTTGCAAAAACACCTAGCGTCAAACACATTGCACTTTTGAAATGCATATTTTACATGGGAGCCTATGAATGCGTTAACGCTAGCATTTTTTAAAATTTCAACATGAAAAAATGCTAGCTTTTAGCACATCCATGACACTAGCATCCATGGCACTAGCCTTATATAGAGTGATAGTAGGGATGAGCGAGTCCTAAATTACTCGGAATCGCTAGACCCGCACGAGTGCGAGCCCAGGACTCGGTACTCGTGGCGAGTCTAGCGAGTCCAATGTTAAAGAATAGGGAATATGGATTCGCGAGTCCCGAATAGATAATACAGGACTCGGAATCGCAGACTCGCTAGGATTCGGAGCATTGGACTCAGGGGCTGGCTGGAGCCTCTTCCCCTGGGTGGCAGGTCCAGGCAGCCTTGAGAACCGGGGGGGGGGGGGGGGGGTGCTGCCGGGTCCAGGCAGCCTTGAGAACCGGGGGGGGGGGGGGGTGCTGTCGGGTCCAGGCAGCCTTGAGAACCGGGGGGGGGGGGGGGGGTGCTGTTGGACCCGGCGGCCTTGAAAAGCGGGGGGGGCTATCAAAGCTGACCTTACCTCCTCCAGCCGCGAAGCAGCCCGCCTGCCGCAAACCGACTCGCCGGATTTGGACTCGTTACTGAGCGAGTATTCGCTAAAAGACTCGCCGATTCCCGAGTCCAGCGAGTCCCTTAAGAATCGCCGAGTAACGAGTCCTAGCGAGTAGACTCGCTCATCCCTAAGTGATAGAAGAAGATTTATCATCAACATTCATTATTTTATAACCTGTATGCCCATAATAATAGTTTAGATCAAATGTAGTGCCAGATTCCCTTTAAAGTTAACACTGTCAAAACGGTCTATAGGAGCTTTGGCTATGGAGGTGAAAAGAATTACTTAGGCTACTTTCACACTACGATTTTTAGGGAGCCGATGCTGTCCGATAAAATCGGACAGCATCAGCTCCCTTCTGATGCCTGGAATTGGATGCCAAATAGGCATCCGATTCCGGCATAAAATTGTAGCCTCCGTGCTATAAAAAAAAAAAAAAAAAAATATGCTCACCTATCCCCGTCCACCCGCAGGCTTCCAGTGTCTCCTGCCATCTCCAGGTGGCTCCCGGTGTCCTCACGCTGTCTGCAGTGGTGTTCTACTGCAGTATAGGACCTGCGGTGATGTCACAGTCACGTGACCGCAGATTACTCCATGGTAACCTGCGGTCACATGACTGTGACATCACGGCAGGTCCTGTACTGCAGTAGAACACCACTGCAGACAGCGTGAGGACACCGGGAACCACCGGGAGCCTGCGGGGGCATGGGGATAGGTGAGCATAGACTTTTTTTTTTTAACCCCTTCTCTCCCATTTTGGAGAAGTTTTACTGTACTGAGCATGCTCAGTACAGTAAAATCGGGTCCGAGGAGACATCAGATGTTTCCTCGGACCCTGCTCCATAGGGCCCCATGTTAAAGGGATCGGATCGGATCGGATGTGCACTAAATGCCATCCGATTTGGTCCGATCCAATTTTGTCCGATTTTATTTTCGGTGCAAAAATCGGAGCATGCTCCGATTTTTGCACCGATAAAAATATCGGACAGAATCGGATCAAACCAAATCGAATGGCATTTAGTGCACATCCGATTCGGTCTGATGCCCATAGGGATACATGGGGGCAAAAATCGTTCCGATGCTGTCCGATTTTTATCGGACAGCATCGGAACTGCCAAAATTGTTGTGTGAAACCAGCCTTAGCATATAAAAGTCATACATCACATATTTGCAATAAAATAACTGATGTTTTTACAGGGGCCCAGGACCATTGGTCTACCCTCTTACAGGGGTTTGTGCTGTTGTTTACCCATAATGTTTGTTTTAACTTCAGGAGATTATCATTGACAGATAAGGTCAGATAGAAGTCAGCTAATCCCGCATGCCCACTTCTGTGATTAGCAGCTACTCTCAAATGAGATACTTGAATTAAGACTAGCACATTTTAGCACACATACATTTTTCACAACCACTGACAAAGCAGAGACCTTCAGCAAAATCACATGGCAAAAGGTAGATAGTTGAGCCCTTGACTTTCTATTTTGCACCGTGAATGATAATGTCGCTAGGTCCTTTGACAGACACCTCCTCCTCCATCTCCACCAGGTCCCGTCCAAATTCAAGATGCAAACCCAATTGGTCTTGCTCCTCATTTTGGAAGCAATAAGACCCCCAGTTCATGTTTGAAATTTTTGAATGGTGCCATTTGAGGCTCGTCAGCTATTAGCCTGTTAAATGTCGCTGTCAATCTGTGACAGTGCCAGTTAATGGTGACCCAATGTGTTAAAGGTTAGGTTTTTCTTATTTCTTTATTGCCACACCATGTCCAAACACCAAATATCACCAACGTTTTGGCCTCTTACATAGGCCTTTATCAAGGTTTCTGATTATACAAAAATAAACAGGTAGTTTGTATTAACATCATACAAAATATAAAACAATTGTTGTCAAGATTGGGACTAGTGCCCGTGCGAAGTTTATGGTGGACCGTGGCGTGTGGCAATGTGAAAACAATACCGATGTTAACAAGAGTGCCTAATGGTAGTGGAAGTGTTAATGGAGAGGGACGGGTGTACAAAATCTCAACCAAAAAATTAGAATGGGGTATATGGAAGGACTACAAAAAGAGATAGTATGGGAAACTGAGTGCAACGTGCTGAGGGTAAAAAGAAAAAGTTAAAGTCAATAGAATGGGAAATATAAAGGTGAATGCTGAAGATTAAAGGAAAATTTAAATGAATTACCAGTGTTGGAACAGGTGGGCGTTGCAAAAAAAACCATAGGGAAAAGCAAATCCACTACAAACGTGGACGCACACCTAAGGATACCTAGGACAAAGTACATGAAATATAAACAAGGAATAAACAAGGAATCTGATCTTTCAAAAACAAGGAAATTTGTACAAGCGTAACCCTAGTAAAACAAGGAACATAAATGATAGGAGACCTATAGTAACATAGTAACATAGTTTTTAAGGTTGAAGGAAGACTTTAAGTCCATCTAGTTCAACCCATAGCCTAACATGTTGATCCAGAGGAAGGCAAAAAAAAACCATGTGGCAACACTAAGCTCCACATTGGGGGAAAAAATTCCTTCCCGACTCCAGATACGGCAATCAGACTAATTCCCTGGATCAACGCCCTATCAAAGAATCTAGTATGTATAACTGATAATATTATAGTTTTCAAGAAAGGCATCCAGGCCCTTCTTAAATGTTAGTAGTGAGTCACTCATTACAACAGCATGTGGCAGAGAGTTCCATAGTCTCACTGCTCTTACAGTAAAGAATCCGCGTCTGTGATTATGATTAAACCTTCTTTCCTCCAGACGTAGAGGATGCCCCCTTGTCCCCGTCTCAGGCCTAAGAGTAAAGAGATCATTAGAAAGGTCTCTGGACTGTCCCCTCATATATTTATACATTATTATAAGATCACCCCTAAGCCTTCGTTTTTCCAAGCTAAATAACCCCAAGTTTAATAACCTGTCTTGGTCTTGCAAACCCCTTAGTCCTCTAATGACTTTTGTCGCTCTTCTCTGGACCCGCTCTAGTTCAGCTATGTCTTTCTTATACACCGGAGACCAGAATTGTACACAGTATTCTAAGTGTGGTCGCACTAATGACTTGTATAGAGGTAAAATTATGTTCTCCTCATGAGCATCTATGCCTCTTTTAATGCATCCCATTATTTTATTTGCCTTTGCAGCAGCTGCCTGACACTGGTCACTAAATGTGAGTTTGTCATCTACCCATACACCCAGGTCTTTTTCAGTGACAGTTTTGCCCAGTGTTCTACAATTAAGCACATAAATTATACCTTTTGTTTCCTCTGCCCAAGTGCATGACTTTACATTTATCCCCATTATCCCCATCCCTATCATGAGCAAATCCCAGGTAAAACCAAAAGAAGGTCAAAAAGAAAGGGAACAGAAGGATATGGATAATCACCTAGACAGGAAAGGAGCCTAACAAAAAAGAATGTGTAAAGGTAAGAGAAGATAATACCTCAAAGGGTAAAACCAAACAAAAAGGCCCCTCTAGGGACCCAAATACCTGCTGCTTATATCCAAAGATGAAAACAGCACCAGAAACAGGCACTGGTAAATAAACTGGAAAGAGACAAAATAATAAGATATAATACATAATACAATGCAGTTACCCATTGTGTCAGTGCAGGGAACGCGGCGCCGACGCGTGTTTATGACAGGCGGGGAGGCGTAGCTAAAATGACACCTATCCGGTCTGTGGACCGCAGGTGGAACGCACAGGTGGCGCATGCGCATAGGAATGCATTGTGCAGCGCATGCGTGTTCAAATAGATGAGAGAAAACATTGAGGCACCTTTCACATTTATGCGTCTGCTGCGTTTTGCTTCATTTGCGTTTTCATGCGTTTTTACCGCAAAAACGCATCAAAACGCATGCGTTTTTGTCCCCATTGATTTTAATGGAAACGCATGAAAACCGCATTTAAAAACGCATGTGTGTTTGCAAAAACGCAAAACGCATGCGTTTTTGCAAACGCAGCTCAAAACGTGGCAAAGGCCTTGTTCACACTCACCTGCGTTTTTGGCACTCTCTGCGTTTTTCTGCAGTTTTTCAAAAACGCAGGTGCGTTAACGCAGGGTACATTTGAGTGTACATGCGTTTTTCAGCTCCACTTGCATTTTTTCCCCCAGTCCAAAAAACGCTTCATACAGCGTTTTTTGGGTGCTGGAAAAAAACGCAGGTGTTGTTTCCAAAAACGCATGCGTTTTTTTAACATGGAGTCCTATGGGAAACGCATGCATTAACGCAGGGTGCATATAGGCACCTACGTTAACGTATGCATTTCCCATAGGGCCCCATGTTAAAAAAACGCATTCGTTTCTATAACATGGGGCCCTATGGGAAACGCATGCGTTTTTAAATGGCACATTTAGGGCCCTTTCACATCAGCGTTTTTTGAAATTCGCGGCAGATGCGTTTTTTTTCGCGGCCGCACCTGCTGCAAGTGCAAAACTGCACTTGCCGCACCTGCCGCAAGTACGCCTATACTTTGCATGGCGTTTACCGTAACCGCGCCGCAAGTGCAGCCGGTATGCGGTAATCGCGGCAGATGAGGTTTTTTCACCGCATCTGCCGCGAATTTCAAAAAACGCTGATGTGAAAGGGCCCTTAGGCACCCTGCGTTAACGCTAGCGTTTTTGCATGCGTTTTTGACCAAAAAATGACTAAGTCCAAAAACATTGCAAAACCTTTCAGACACAAGGGACATTTTTTAGCACTCTTAAAAAAACGCATGTGGTTTTAGGAGTGCCAAAAAAAACGCAAATTGTGTGTGAACAAGGCCAAACAACGTTTTGGGCTGCGTTTGCAAAAACGCATGCGTTTTGCGTTTTTGCAAACGCACATGCGTTTTTACATGCGTTTTTGCAGTAAAAACGCATGAAAACGCAAATGAAGCAAAACGCAGCAGACGCATAGATGTGAAAGGGGCCTGAGCAAAGTTCTGTAAGGTGTCAGGAATTCCGATCAGGACGTGCTGGTGATCTGTGCAGATAGATGATCCATATTAAGTGTTCAGTAATGCATCTAGAACATGGAACAAGATATAAGTTTCGTACCAATGTAAATGATAATACTCAGAATAACAAGTCTAAATAGTAGTTACAATAAACAGAATTAGTTAAAGCAGAATCAATATACAAGTAAGGGGATCTCATCAGAGCATTTTCACAGATAGAATGCCATAATAAACGGAGATATGATATACATATATACATGGGAAATACATAGCATAATCAATATATTTCCATAAGATTCCATATAATGATGGGAATATTCAATGTAAAGAAATTAATGACAAAAATAGTATAGGCTTCCATGCCACAATGATTGTGTGAATCGAGTCAATATTAATCTATACTAACTGAATCGTATACACAGGAAATTATGAAACTGTCTCATACTCGCGGTTCATACCTCACAGTTCTAAAGTCTGGAGGGTATGGATCCAGTAGGCTTCCCGTTCTTTCAGCCTCTGGATCCTATTACCTCCACATCTTAGTGGTGGTACGCTTTCCAAAACTTGGAAGCGAAGTTGCGACACCGAATGATTACATTGTGCAAAATGGAAAGGAATGGGGAGTAATGTGTTGCGACATCGAACAAGTAAATTTATGCTTGCTGATGCGATCGCGCACATGCTGGGTAGTTTCCCCAACATATGCGCGACCGCACGGGCATTTAATGAGGTATACTACAAATGATGAATCGCAAGTAAAAAAGCTTCTAATAGGGAAGCGTTTGCCTGTCTGGGGATGTGTAAAATATTCCCCCTTAATAACATTGTTGCACTGATTGCATCCTAGACATGGGAAAGTGCCCTTGCGTATCGTTTGAAATGTGAGTTGGTATGGAAGCTTTTTATTGGTACCAATGTCTGCTCTCACAATGGATTGTTTGAGACTAGGAGCCTTTTTATGACAAAACAATGGCCGATTCCTAAATTCGGAGATATTGGGATAACTCGAGTTGAGAAGTTGCCAGTGCTTTAAAATAGACCCCTTGATCAGAGTACTGAAGGGGTGATATGTAGAGACAAAGGGTATTGTAGTACCCGTGGATAATCTAGGATCGTTTACATTACGTTTGCCTTCTGCGATGTGGTGGGTATCCAAAATACTAATCCAGTATTTTGGAGCAGAACACCTCATCAGAGTCATAAGTGGGTGATAGACAGGAGGAGGATGCAGGATCATCAGGTGAACCACCATCAGAAGTTGGACAAGAAGAACAGGTTGCCAGCAGTAGTCCTACTTTGCCCTTGGATACACCTCCTGTGGAACCAATACACTGAGTATCCTGACAAAATAGAGAGACCCTCAGCAACATCACATGGCAAAAGGTAGATAGTTGAGCCCTTGACTTTCTATTTTGCACCGTGAATGATAATGTCGCTAATTCCTTTGACAGACACCTCCTCCTCCATCTCCACCAGGTCCCGTCCAAATTCAAGATGCAAACCCAATTCGTCTTGCTCCTCATTTTGGAAGCAATAAGACCCCCAGTTCATGTTTGAAATTTTTGAGTGGTGCCATTTGAGGCTCGTCAGCTATTAGCCTGTTAAATGTCGCTGTCAATCTGTGACAGTGTCAATTAATGGTCACCGGCAGGAGGGCGCACCATCCTGTCCCCTCTTTGGCACTCTTGTGATGTGATCTTGGGACGCAAATTTCATGTTATGAACTTCAAGGGTCTGCTGAAGACCCCTTTGTCTGTCAACATGCTATCCCTGTGAATGCCAGTCTGCGGCTGGCATTTAAAAGCAGATCATGATGTTTGCCCTATACAGTAGTGTTGTGGCATTTCTGATCACAGGTTCAAGTCCTTTAAGGGACTAATTAATACAATGAAATGTATAAAAAATGATGGAAAAAAATTCTAAATCATCCCTTTTTTCCCTTAATTAAACATTATGGAATTAAGAAATAAAAATACTCATATTTAGTATCTTTGCATTCATAATAGTCCCACATATGAAAATCTAAAATAAATTAAACTGATTGGTAAACTCCATGATGGGAAAAAAAATCAGAATTGCAGTTTTTTGTCTACTGCAACAACAGAAAGAAATAATAAGAGGTGATCAAAACATCAAAAATACCCCAAAATTATATCAATAAAAATATCAGCTTGGCTTATGGCACAATAAAAAACAAGCTCTCACACAGCCTCATATACCAAAAATCGAACACGTTATGGCTCTTGGAAAGTGGCGACTCAAGCCAAAATTTTTTTATACACTTCTATGGGTGCGTGTAAAACATCAGACTGCACTGGGATGACATACAGTCCAATATACACTGAGATGGACAATGGAAAACATGGGGTTATTTTTGGCACCTGTGCTCCGATTCTCGCATGCAATAGAATTGGAGCACAGTGAATGACACTTGGCTCACTCTCGCAGCAGAGTTTGAGCTGAGTGTCAATTGCCTATAGCATCCAGTTCTCTCACATGTAAGAATCACTGGATGCTATTCCCCAGTGTGACCCCCAGCCTTAGACTGGGTACTTTACTGTATGTGTTCAACTATACAGTGACAAACTATAATGGTCCATACCAGGAAGGGGTTAAAGCCTGATGATTTTCCTTACATGAAATGCCGCTTTTAATTATTTTAGTGTATTATTAACTATAAAAAAAAACACTACTGCAATTTGTGCAACTTTGTAACTTTAATACAAATCATTCCCCATCTGGACACACAAGAGGCAGCAACTGTGAGGAACAGTTAACAATGCAGGTGCACCAATATTGGGTAATGTAAATTAAAGCCAATGTTCTCAGATGTTGGCAATGGCAGGGCTGCCATTACACATTAATCCAAAAACAATTTACATACCGCTTCCCCCGCTCACATAATTCCCATAGCACTTCATCAGCATCAGGAGCTTTATGCAGAACGCTACATTTTTACGCAATTTGCTCACTTAATTCCACATTTATTACTAAATTACCCAGCCTTTATTTTCCTACTCCAGCTTTATTTGCATTAGGATATTTTTGGTCCAGCAGAATATCCTCCAATTTCTCAGATCCCTTTATAATGTAATATGATACAAGCTCTGATCTACACTGTTCTGGAAATGGAACCGAATGTAAAACAAATAAATGAGGTCTGACAATGTCTTTCCCAGATGGATTCCGCCATCTGGCTAACTTCTGAAAAACAATGAAAAATGTTTTAGAAAAACTGTGTTTAAAGCCCGACTTTGCATACCTTTATACCTTTGTTGCTCGTTGACTAATTAGTGACAATTTTCATTTGATTTTAAGAACACAAGGTCACTACCTCAGAAATTAATTCCGGGGAGATTTTTTTTATTATTTTATCTGATCATTAGATGAGATTTTTGCTTCCATGTTCTCTCTTTTCATTACCATCCCTGTCAGAGGGATGATTATTATGATCGGTAGGTATAAGAAGAGAGGACATATCAGGAATGTTAATGTAAAGATCTCTTATTCTCCGCTCGGTAATGATACCAAGAACAGGTTATTATTACACTGCGCCATCATTTACTATATTGCACAAAATTTAATGGCAAAGATTATTGTCATTACTAAAGCTGTCTTTTAGTTAAAGGTCAACTTTCACTTATTACATTCTTTTTCCTGAGGAAATATTTATATTTACCTATTATTCCTGCTGGATTGTGTGATTCAGGTTGATGCTTTGTTTCTGGGATTTTCTCCAACTTTACCATCTGGTTGGTGCAATAATAATTTCTAGTTATATTTGGGCATCTGGTAGGCCCGTGGTAGGAGGTGTGTCTGCGCCATGTTTTCTCTTCCATATTTAAGTAGATTAGTTCATTGCAGAATGTAAATGGAATACACTATGCGTGATTACATGAAAGGAGTAGCTAATGCGCTGCCGGCCATGTGTAACACTAGAAGCTGGTAAAGTGGTGAATAGGAATGTGAACAACTATTGGCAGTTTGTAAGGCTCCTGTTCAAGTTATTTCTGGCTCTTCAGGGCTTTGGCTCCTATTCACTTATCTCAGATGATTCTGAGCTCCAAACTGCATAAAATTAACAAAAATAAGAACAATGCACGAGCTGTGTGAGGGATTGTTTTTGTATGGTGAGCTGACATTTTTATTAATACCATTTTGGTGTAGATACAACATTCTACTCTACAGCATCATTTTCACCAAAATATTGGCCGGTAAATATCATTGCACCTAGCAGCAGGCTGATAGCTCCTCTAAGAGGCAACACAGGTGTCCGTATGTGGAGCCCACTGGGACTGGGTACTTGGTACGGGACCGGGGTACTGCTGGGGGTATCATGGCAGTCTTCGTCTGGACCGTGTCCCGGGTTCCGCAAGTAATGGGGGGATATTTACAGGGGAGATTGTCATGACACCACCCACGGGTTGTGGTCAGGATGACCACCGCTGTACAGAACCTCCGGGGATGATGTTTGGGCAGCTGGAGATGTAACGGCTCTCCGCGGGCAGAGCCTCAATCCCTGGGGCAGTGATAGTAACAGTCTATGATTGATGCTGAGTAGGGGTAGTGGTGGAGATGATATCTGCTTGTGAGGGAATGCAGGATTTGAGCACAAGGATCACACAAACTCAAGGTTTTGAAGTTTTCCAAGTCTTTACTGCAGATGTTCTTTAGCAGAATAATGTCCACGGAGTCTGTACCGGGGCCGGGTTGCTCCCACCCTGACCGGGTCCTAAGCTTCCTACTCCTGCGACTTGTGTGTGTCCCTGCTGCTTTAGCTGAGCTGCTAACCCTGTTTCTCCTCACAGGTACCCTCTTTGCTAGGTAACTTGAGTCTTTCCGTGTGCTTCTGACCCCGCCGTGTTGCTTCGCTGTAGTACGGTGTAGGTATGTAACCTCCACTCTCCCAGTGTTTTCTGTGTTGCGTGTTTCAGTCACAGATTCGGATCTGGTATCCGTCTTCTGCGCTCCTCTGGGGCGAGTTATAATGTAACTCAGCCTCCCAGATATGTTCTTCTGTTTCTTGTACTCCTCTCCTCAGACCCTGGCTTCAGGCCTAAAAGTAGTCAGTGGTCCCTGTCAGGAGCTCAGCACTTCTCCCCTTTACAGGTCCTCCTCCTAGTGCTCCCTGCACGAAATTGAACTGTCAACTGTCAACTGTCAACTAACTACTTCCTCCTCAGACCAGAATATATAAGGGAGCTGCTTTAGTTCCCCTTCTGGCCTAGAGGTGCTAGTGCAGTGTCAGGTGTTGTGTGGGGAGTTAACCCTTGTGATGTTACTGTGGCTCTTAACCCTGGGGTGCCGCATTTATACCAGTGCTCAGTCACCTACAACCCACAGATGGGGGTGGTTGTATCACCAGCGTCTGGCCATGCTATCAGGAATGTGACCAGTGGCATCTATAGACGCAAGGTTACCCATACCTCCCAACTTTTGAAGAACAGAAAGAGGGACAGTCGATGCAGCGCACGTAGTGCGCCGCGCACATTTTTAGCCCCACCCCTTGCCCCGCCCCTGAACACACCCATTTACAAGTGACAGACATTCAGATGCCCTTATTACTATTAATCTTCTGATTATTGCATTTTTGCTGCATTTTTTTGCCTTTTCCAATTCATTTGATGCATTTTAGTGCCATTTAGTACTGACAGCACAGACTATGGGCTGCCCCATCATACAACACAGCAGGACGGCTGAGACCAGTGCCTGCCCTGCAGCATTGTGCAGTTTATAGCCAGGGATGTGCAGTCAGTAATCAAACCTCTGACTCCGAATCCTCAGTTTCCCTGAATCCAACCCCACCAAAATGGAAACCGTCTCAGACTCCATCTCCACAGTCATGGTGTGCAGCCGGTAAGCCAAACCTCCGACTCCACCAAAATGGACACCGACTCTGAGTCCACAGTACTGTGTATAGCGCCTCCTGATGGCAGTCTGCCGTCCACAACAGGATACAATAGTAGCTCTGGGGATGCAGTAGGGAGATGGGAAAAAGTTCCACAAGGTGAACTATCACTGCAGCCTCCACCAGTCGGGCCTTTATGGCAGAGTGGCCCAACAGAAACCTCTCAAATGAAGAATTTAATTTGAGTGATCCGTTTTATGCAGTGTACTGCAAATAATGGATCAAAAAATGCAGAGTCTGAATGTAGCCTATACATCTCCATCCTGGTATATATGGTCCCCATCCTGGTATATATGGTGTCCCTTATGGTCCATTCGCCACAGAGGTACTGCACCTTAGCCAGAGGTGTGGTACCTCCCCCCCACCCCTGGTAAGGAGAGGGCACTACCCGGTACCCACACATCCGCATCCAACACCAGCCCACTCTAGGCCAGGGGTGCTGAGGCAGAAGAAACCCCATGATGGGCAGACCCCATCTCTGGCTGGAGAAGGGGATTAGTAGGTGGAACAGTTAGGAAGTAGTGGAGCACTAGGAGGTAGGCAGTGACAGTTCAGAGTGGGAGAAGTTAATCCAGACAGAAACAGGAAGTGCGCAGTCAGTGAGTCGGACCCGGGGACTGGAGTTGTGAGTAGCTTGTCCTGGGGAAGAGGATGGAGAGAAAGTTGGACCCGGGGACTGGAGCCAGACGAGCTCGTCCCAGGTCAGAGAGGATGTAGAGTATCTGCAGAGACTGAGAGGGAGCTCTGAGGGGAGGGGGAGCACCTCTGGGTCGCCACAGAGCCCTGTGTGGAGGAACCCCGTTCCAGTGATTGCCTGGAGGGACTTGCTGGAGGAGCTAGGCCACAGAGGGGACCGGCCCCAGACTAGTGGAAGACTTTAAGATTCAGCTAGCAAACCTGGAGGCTGCTGTATCTTTATGTGCAGCAGCCAAATCCGCACACAATCGCTGAAAAGGCAGCCGCATAGGCTCAAGGGGACAAGAGAGACGTCGCCCGACAGGACCCAAGCTGCTGGCTCTGGACAGTGTGTGTGAAAGGCAGGAGGGCGAGAGCCAGCGCAGTGAGATGACCCGGAAAGGTAACACAAAGGGGGTACCAAACAAGTGCCACCAATCTGCCTGGGAATGGCTGGATCCCTGACTCGGAGTACACAGCACCCGGCGGGTCGGCGTACTTCAGAAACTGAGTAAACTGTGAAGACTGCACCCTGCTGTGTGCCCTGATTTATTTACTTCACGACCTGCCCTGGGTTACACCTGTGACCACCATCAATAGACTATAACTGCCCTGGGGTCCTGCTCTACCCGTGGAGAGCTGTAACATCCCTGCTGCATCACCCCAGTGGATCTGAACCGCAGCGTCGGCCATCCAATTGCTGAATACCACAGGTGGCGTCACAAATTTAATCCCATATAAATAACCCCCATTTTTATGACACCGCCAGGCTCACGGAGCCAGGTCACGCCACCATGACATTCCCCAAAGAGAACTGAACTGTTCGGCCCGGTTCCGAGTACCTCACGGCCCTGGTGGGCGCGTCAGTATACATGTCCCTATTTTTCTCTAATTTAAGAAAGTATTCTACTCAACTTTCTTCAGCTCCCACATCATCCAGTGTCCTCTGTAACAACGCACAGCTGGTAGCTGACATTGGAGTGTGCGCCTTGATGCAAGAAGTGACTGTCATGTGCTGCCCTGTCACGGTACCGCAGACGTCAGCTGTCAGCCACAGTTTGGCCGTCAGCGTGTATCACAATGCAGGAACCTAACGGGTCTCTGTACATCAATGCGCTTCAGCTTGATGCATGTCCTCGGATGCACATCCAGCTGCAGTACGTGCTGGGGTCGCCCGGGCCCCTGTATCGCCAGGCCTGGTCTTGACCTCGATCCTTACAATTATGTAGATACTGAACAGAAATTGTTTATTCTTTTATTAGTGTGAAAAAAATTCAGAAATTTGTAATTAAAAATACATTTTTGCTTGTGTCATTTTCCAAGATCTGTAACGTTCTTAATCTTTATGATCCGGGCTGTGAGGGGAGGTTTGTTGTGCCCTGTGCTGACATTACTGATACCATGTGGCTGTAGATCATGTACTGATTGGCTGTTATATGCCATTCATCGCAAGGTGCAGGAGGCAAAAAAATAGATAGAATTCTGGCGATTTAATTGTTGTTTTTTGTTACGCTGTCTACCAATCACATTCATTTATTTTGGATTTTGAGAGGACTTTTATGAATGCAGTGATACCAAATATGGGGGGGGATTATTTATGTTTTGCTTTTTATGGGAAATAGGGGTTGGTTATAAATTTTTGTTGTTTTTTCCCATATGTTTAAAAACACTTTTTTTTTTCTCTGTACTGTAAGGGTACCGTCACACCTAGCCATATCGCCGGCGATCCCATAGGCGACGCACGTTTTTGCGTGTCGCCCGAGGTCGCCGACGCCCATTTACACGGGGCGACACCTTAGGCGACGCTCAGGCGACGACCTGACCGGAAATTGCCTGAGCGTCGCCCAAGCCCCACAGGCGATTAAGTCGCTGGTGGCCGCATCCGCGTCACACAGAGCAACCACATTAGCTATGTGGGCGTAATTTTGACCCGCATCTCGGAGATAGGCGTGAACATTATGTTGTGTGATGCCTTGAAGAAATGTGATTGGCCTGGGTGTCTGATGCAGAATTGACATGTACTGAGACAATTGTGTTGGTGTTAAAAAGAGACATTTGGCAATGGCACATCTCTGCACTTTGTAGCACACAGTGGGGCATCAACGTGCTGCTTTTTAATAGAATGTACGCTCCTGGGTATGGCCCCTTTGACATCTGCGTTTTATGCTGATGGCGGCAGTTGCAGTTAAAAAAACCGCAACTGCCACGATTACCGCAATTGTGACCGCACTTGCGGTTCACTTGCGGCAAGCACCATACAATGTCTATGGGGCTTGCGGCAGGTGCGGCAAGTGCGGCAAGTGCGGTTTCGGCACTTGCGGCATACTGCGGTTTTTTCCCAGCCGCACCTGCCGCAAGCCCCATAGACATTGTATGGTGCTTGCCGCAAATGAACCTCAAGTGCGGTCACACTTGCGGTAATCGTGGCAGTTGCGTTTTTTTTAACTGCAACTGCCGCCATCAGCATAAAACGCAGATGTCAAAGGGGCCTAATACACCTTTCAGCACCATGGAAAGGAAGACTACATTAATGTGGGACGCACACATCATCAAATAGGACGCCGAGGAACAAGACTACCAATCGTAACGCTGGAGCTGCCACCAATCCACGCGACCGCCGGAGATAGTAACTACGCCCTGAAACGCCTACTGAATAGTTTTGGTGATGTGTGCTGTCGCCTTTCACATCGCTCATGAGATGTTACACAGGGCGATCAGCGCACATCACCCAGGAATGGTCGCCTGGTTTCACATCAGAGCACTCAGACGTGTCGCCATCACCCATTTACATTAGGCGACGCATTGGCGATGTCGCCGGCGACAGGCCACGCCTTAGCGTCGCCTGTGGAATCACCGGCGATATCTCCAAGTGTGACGGTACCTTAATAGTCTCCTTAGGGGAGCTGAAGCTGTATCTTATCGCTTCTCCGGAATGCAGCAGTGCTACAGCCGCTATGTAGAGTGAAAATCATGTTCTTTTATGAACACCACATAAACGCTGGCCCTCACACAAGAACCGTCACGATAGGTATGGAGGTCTTCAGCAGACCCCTGGCTGTCATGGGAACCCATCACATCCTCAGACCTCACACAATACCGACGCAGCCGACATCTCCTGCCGGGACCGACGTGGCCGACGTCTCCTGCCGGGACCTACATCTCCTGCCGGGACCGACGCGGCCGACATCTCCTGCCGGGTCCGCCATCTCCTGCCGGGACGGCCATCTCCTGCCGGGACCGACGCGGCCGACATCTCCTGCCGGGTCCGCCATCTCCTGCCGGGACCACCATCTCCTGCCGGGACCGACGCGGCCGACATCTCCTGCCGGGTCCGCCATCTCCTGCCGGGACCGCCATCTCCTGCCGGGACCGACGTGGCCGACGTCTCCTGCCGGGACCTACATCTCCTGCCGGGACCGACGCGGCCGACATCTCCTGCCGGGTCCGCCATCTCCTGCCGGGACCGCCATCTCATGCCGGGACCGACGCGGCCGACATCTCCTGCCGGGGCCGACGCGGCCGACATCTACTGCCGGGGCCGACGTCTCCTGCCAGGACCGACATCTCCTGCGTTCACTAGTCTGTGGCCCCTGCGCAGCTCCTGCTCCCTCTTGTGCAGGTGCGAGGGATGAACAGACTGTGGAGGACAGAGGAGATGTCAGTCATATCAATCAAGGCAGGAGAGATGGTAAATCAGGATCACAGTGAGCAACTGTCAGACATATAACTCTTGTACCCGGCTCAGCCTCTTTCTCTATTTTCTTTAACACGTAGCGTATTTACCACTTTTTTTTGCAGTGGCGCTTTTTTGCACAAAAAAACACAACTGCATTCACACAGTGCGCTTTTCCCAGCGCGCTTTTCCTGAGCCCATTTTATAATGCGACCCATGGGAAAAGTGCGCTGAAAAAAGTGCAAAGAATTGACATGGTCGTTCTTTTTGCATGTGTGCTTTGCAGTGAAAGCGGGCGCACATCAAAGAGCAAAAATATGCAACGTGTGAAAGCCATAGCTTTTGCTGGATTGCTTATCCAGTGTTTGCGTTTCACTGCTTTTACAGCAGCACAAAATAGCAGTGCGTAGGTGCAGTAAATACGCCACGGGTGAAGCCTTACTCCTGCTCTCTGTTATCAGCTTCTCATTTCCTGCCATACTGGTCACTGGTTTTAGTTCTTCATCCAGTGTCTCGTTCTCCAGGGTCATATCTAGGGGAAACTGGTGGGGCATTTGCCCCGACGCAGCAGGCAGGGGGGCGCCGCTGGACCTCCTGCTGCAGTGGCCAAGGACGGGTCTCCCCGCCAGCCGCCTGTTACGCCCCCCTGCATTGTTCTCCACCAGCAGACAGAGCTGCACACTACATCCACGGATGCTCTGTACTGACAGGACCTGTGAAGATGTCACATGGAGGGGAGGAGTCAGGGGTCACATTATCAGCTCCTCAGTGTATGCAGGACTCTGCTGTGCTGGTTGTTATGGTGCAGGATAAGGTGAAGGTTATGTCAGGAGGGTTTTACAGTGTGGATGTAGCAGAGCCGATATTGTACTAAATGTACAGAGCTAAGCTGTGGGCGTAAGGAGTGGAGCTGTGTCTCCACGAGGTTTATGGAGCGGAGCCGCGTGTGTACGTGCCTGCATCAGTGCACGGTGAGGAGCTGCACCTGTATGAGGTGTACAGAGCGGAGCCGTGCCTGTATGAGGTTTACGGAGCGGAGCTGTGTCTGTGTACGGAGCGGAGCTGCGCCTGCATCAGGTGCACGTAGCGGAGCCGCACCTGTATGAGGTGTACGGAGCGGAGCCGTGCCTGAATGAGGTGTACGGAGCGGAGCCGCACCTGCATGAGGTGTACGGAGCAGAGCTGTGCATTTATGAGGTGTACGGAGCAGAGCTGTGTCTGTATATGGTGTACGGAGCGGAGCCATGCCTTTATGAGGTGTACGGAGCAGAGCCGTGCCTTTATGAGGTGTACGGAGCGGAGCCGTGCCTTTATGAGGTGTATGGAGCGGAGCTGTGCCTGTATGTGGTGTACGGAGCAGAGCTGTGCCTGTATGAGGTGTACGGAGCAGAGCTGTGCATTTATGAGGTGTACGGAGCGGAGCCGTGCCTTTATGAGGTGTACGGAGCAGAGCCGTGCATTTATGAGGTGTACAGAGCGGAGCCGTGCATTTATGAGGTGTACGGAGCAGAGCCGTGCATTTATGAGGTGTACAGAGCAGAGCCGTGCATTTATGAGGTGTACAGAGCAGAGCCGTGCATTTATGAGGTGTACGGAGCGGAGCCGTGCATTTATGAGGTGTACGGAGCGGAGCCGTGCATTTATGAGGTGTACAGAGCAGAGCCGTGCATTTATGAGGTGTACGGAGCAGAGCCGTGCATTTATGAGGTGTACAGAGCAGAGCCGTGCATTTATGAGGTGTACGGAGCAGAGCCGTGCATTTATGAGGTGTACAGAGCAGAGCCGTGCATTTATGAGGTGTACGGAGCGGAGCCGTGCATTTATGAGGTGTACGGAGCGGAGCCGTGCATTTATGAGGTGTACGGAGCAGAGCCGTGCATTTATGAGGTGTACGGAGCGGAGCCGTGCATTTATGAGGTGTACGGAGCAGAGCTGTGCCTGTATGAGGTGTACGGAGCAGAGCCGTGCATTTATGAGGTGTACGGAGCCTGTCACCACACTCCTCTGTGTTCTGTTATCATCACCCCTTGTGTTATCCTCAGCCTGTGCTCCCATGTCTTTGATACCTGTGGCTGTGCTCCTGTCAGTTCCTCCCAGTCACAGGCAGTCAGTGATCCGGGCTCCAGTGTGGAGGCAGAGCCCTCTGTGTCCCGGCTGCTGCTGTGCTGATGCTTCCTCCATTGCTGGGGAACTTCACAGAGGCCGCGCTGAGCCGGGATTGGATGACTGAGTTCTGTCCCCTCTTCACACAGGGCAGGAGAGAGGTCACACGACTCACTCTCTGCACTGTGATTGGGTGCTCAGTCCTCCCAATGTGCTGCTGTGAGGGGGCGTGACCGGCAGCTGGAGGGGGCGTGGCCGGAAGCTAGAGGGGCCGTGCAGCAATCAGTGAAGTGCCAGACACCGGGACACTTCTAGTCCCGCACGGGACAGCGGGAAGCCCGGACTAAACCGGGACTGTCCCGCCAAATCCGGGACACTTGGGAGGTCTGAGGTTACCACAAGGCTCTGCCACTCAGGTACATGTGAAGCATAGTGTCAGAGCAGCCTATTGGTCACGCCCTGCTATTAGATCAGGCGGACTGCTCCACTCTAATTAAATGCCTCAAAAGTGACAGATGCCCCCTAGAGAGCCTAGCCTCAATCTGCAGATAAAAAAAAAATGCAACAAAACGCTAAAGATGAAAATGTGAGGAGTTAGTGATATTTTGGGCCAAAATACGAAAGCTCGTAATCCACCGTCATGTTTACGAGTCCTAACCTCTGGGGGGCGTCTGTCACTTGTGAGGCATGTAATCAGTGTGGAGCAGATCGCCTGATTTAATAGCAGGGCATGACCAATAGGCTGCTCTGAAACTATGCTTCACATGTAGCTGAGTGGCAGAGCCCTGTGGTAACCTTGTGTCTATAGATGCCACCGGTCACTTCCCTGACAGCATGGCCGGACGTTGGTGATACAACTGCCCCCATCTGTGGGTTGTAGGTGACTGAGCACCGGTATACGGACACCTGTGTTGCCTCTCAGAGGAGCTATCAGCCTGCTGCTAGGTACAATGATATTTACCGGCCAATATTTTGATGATTTTTGGTTATTTTATGTCCTATTCGGTGATTCTCTACGGCATAATTTCCAATCCAACTCAGAAGGTTGTAAAGTGTAGTGAGATTCTGCTATAGGCTGCTAATATTAAGGAAGTGATAGTTGGATATTTTTAAAGTTGCAATGGATTCAAAAAACTCTCCAGCAGTAATACAGAAAAAAGTCTGTATGTGTTACAAAGAAGAATCATTTTTATGCTGGACAATGCTCCATCGCATGCTTTGATGTCTTCATTGCTTGGCTGCCACTAAAAGCCTAAATGGGTTTTCCTATGAAGATGATAAAAAATGCACAGCCTACATGGGAGCCATATGCATTTAAAAGCAATCTATGTATGTTCCTACCACATATCTAAGTTTTTATATGACATCAGCAACCAGTAGGATTCCTGTCAGGTTCACTGGATGTATTTGCCTGTGGTCGGGGGTCACAGCCCAGCATCACATGACTTCTGCAGACTGTTCTGACTTTATTTCCCAGAGTTCCTTGCTCCTGTGCACGCTCCTGGGACTTACAGTGACGTGGTCCCCATCTGTCTCCTGTGTGTGCCTGTCTCTCTTTTCTCTCCTGCTTGTCTATGGCTGTATCTCTCCCTTTTTTCTGAATTGTATGTTGTGCCCTACCTCACTTCTTCCATTTTTTCTCTGTCCCGCTGTCTGCTTTCTTATGCCTCTCTGCCTGGCTCTCTTGGTCCACACCCTCTGATTGGCCTTGCCCCTTCCATAGCACTCCAGTTGGTGGCTCAGGTGGCGTTGGCTCCACCGTCTAGTTAGCCCCACCCTTTCACAATGCTCCTTAGTTCTTGTAGTGATGCTGCAGAAGGGAGCAGGGTCCAATTACTTGGTCCTAGAGGTGAGGGCTCCACTAGCTGCAGGACGGGTGAGTGTGTTTCCCCATGTCAGGATGCTCCAATGTCAGACTCCCTGATAAGCTGGGAAGTGTAGAGCTATAGTCTATAGCTCTATGCTCCACAGCCTATCAGTCAGCCTGTCAGAAAACTGGCAGTGCGCATGAGCAAGCCCTGCGCATTCATTAGAGAAGATTGTAGGCTCTTCTCAGTAGATTCCATGTGCGACCATTACTAGGAGAACACATACAGGTCGGAAAGACTTGTTACATGACTTAGAGAAAGGTCTTCAGCACCACATACTTCTAAAGATTGCTAGAAAACTTTAGATTTTTTTTTAAATACTCCAAAATTAGAAAAAGTAAAGCAATGACATTTGTAAGCATATATAAGGGTATTGCAATCATGGGGAAAACCCGTTTAAAGATGAAATAATAATTTTAATGGCCCTTTCTACCCTGACCTAAACCCTATTGAGAATTTGTGGGCCTTTCTTTAATGGGAGATCTACGGTGAAGGAGAACAGTACACCTCTATGAACAGTGTCTGGGAGGCTATACTTGGTTCTGTCCAAAAAGTTGATCATCAACAAATGAAGAAACTGATAGACTCCATGGATGGGAAGGCTTATGACGGTAATTGAAAAGAAGGGTGACTTTATTGGTCACAGATTTGTTTTTGGAAATGTCAGAAATATTTTGTACATTTTCAATTGTTTGGTTATTCTTACTTTAACATGAAGTAAACAATTAAGATTGGAAAATGTACTTTTTTTTTTCATTTTATTGCATAATAATTCTGCACATATAGAAATTCTCCTCAGAAAGACAAAACTTTTCTTTTCTTAAATATTCAGGTTTATTAACCTTTTGGATTGACTGAAAGCACTGTGACTGTTCAATAATAAAATTAATCATCAAAAATATGAATTGTCTAATAATTTTGCACACAGTGTGAACAGGTGTGTATAACAACTGCCAGTTTAATACATTATTTGCACAGTGACAGCACACTATGTAGATCAGTAGGGCTGGCAACATAGAAAAACATATTGTCATTGTGCAGTGTCAGAGTACCCAGTGGCAATCAGAGACCAGCACTACCCCCGCAAGTGATGTCACTTGTGGGGGCGGCACTGGTCTTTGAATGCCACCAGATACTCTGACAATCACTGCGTTGCTACTCTGTTGCCAGCTTTACAGATCTGAGCCGGCAAAACAGAGTGCGCTGGTACAATGACAGTGTGATGGGACACTGCAAGGCCCAAAGCAGCTCTTGAAATGAGTGACACTGATGACTCTGCCCTTCAGTGAGGTTGCAGAGGCTGCAGCAGTGACAGCAGCCTCTTTCCCTTGATCACGCTTAGTTTGGATATCCCAGCATTCACTGGCATTCTGAAATAAAATGTAATCAGACAGGAAGAAGTGAATAAAAAAATGGAAGTTAGATAATGTAGTGAGGGAAGGATAGGGCATTTTTAATGCAGCAATATTAGAAATTAGTTTAGATTACGGCAATAAATAGATAGGGGTTCAGATGAAAATTTCTTTAACCTTCAGACCATCCCTTTAAATTATCTTGCATTTACTGTACATGTTTAGTTATGTATCACTCACTTGTCTCATGCTTTTAACTAAAGAAATTTTATGTTTAATAAAATAATATATATATATTTTGCTGGGTGTTTAACGTTGTGTAGTGTTTCAATGTTGGTTCACCTTCTTAGATTATCTAGAATATTCTGTAGTATAAAAATATATAGTAATCGCTCTTACCTTGTAGTATGAAAATACAGATTGCTCAGCTACCTTCCTTCCAGTTTCTACATGTCCATAAATGATAGCTCAGAAGTATGAAATTGCCCTCTTCTATGCCCTATATACAACCACTGTGAACATGACCAATTCATAAGAAGACCAATTAGGACAATATCCCATTGATTTTAGGCTGCGCTACTGCAGTAAAGAATCCTTAGGACCAAGATGAGTTGAACGGTTTCTATTTCCAAAATGCGTTTCACCGCTAGACTTGGGTCTTTTTCAAGTGAAAGGGAGGGAATTGAGGAGTAGACTGATAATGAGACTGCAAGGTGATAGCAAAAAATGAGAAAAAAGGAAAGAAAAACTGGAGGGTGATAGGAAAAAAGCAAATAGAATTAGTGGAGAATTGAGGTGAAGATACGAAAAGAGTGTAGACTGGGGAAGTGTTAGGCGAGGATCAATCCCATACAGCATTGGAAAAAGAGAGGGAAAGAGTTAAATAAAATAATTGAGCTATTGGGAGAAAGAGGAAAGGCAAACAAAAAGAAGGCATAAGAGGTTAAAATACTGTATGTGCCAGAGAAAGAGGGATGAGAGAAGAGGTATGAGAATCAGTGATACTTGCAGTAGAGAAGGAAAGCATGTAGTGCATGTAGTCAGTGGAATAGACAAGGGATGTAATAAAATAGACAATGGGAGATGTCTGGAGATAATCATAGCCAATGATCATAGGTGAATACTTTGACTGTAATGTAGTGAAAAAAATTAATAGTGCTGAAAATACTGTAGAAAATTAAATAAAGAAAATAGAAAAAAGGGAATGATGGGAGAGTTTTGAAAATCTCAGTGAAGGGGATGAAAGAGTTTTGGAGATAAACTGGGAAGAGTAGAGCTTATTTTTTAATTAATTAAACTACATGTAGGGGGTGATGTAATTGGTGGGTTCCAAGGAACATTGCTAAAATATGTACCGTATTAAAATAAAACTGACATATCAATTCTGAATATGCAAAAAGATTATTTTGATTAGTTGCAACAATAAAATAATTATTCCCCATCCACAAGGCAGCAGCAGCTGTTGTTTTCAGGCGCTCATAGTAGAGAACCTGCTCAGGTGAGAATCTTCCATTTATTTTCCTTTTAAGGGTATTAACCTATGGTCTTGTGAGCTTTTCTTCACCTACGTTTTTTCTACCAAGCCACTCTCACTTAGTGGATGTCGGAATGGTGCTGTGTATTTTTTCTTAGGCTGGCTTCACATCACGATTTTGCTGCATCCGAGTGTATCCATGTCAAAACGGATACACACGGATCCGATTTTGACTCCCATGTATCCCTATGGGCCACAGATCGGATGTGTCCCTATTGTCCGATTTTAGCACCATCCGTAGCTTTCAGATTTTGTCTCGGGTCCAAAAACATAGGCTGTGACGATTTTGGTGTCCGTGACTCAAATTGGACACCACGGATCTGTAACTGATTAGTTGCATTCCGCGTCAAATAAAATGGGAGTCTATGTATCTTGGATCCGTAATAAAATGGAATCCGAGTTGCGGGACTGAGCATGCTCAAAATCGCTGTTGGAGCCCCTCCCACCATCCCATTGCAGCTATATATACACACCCACTGTTTGGAGGGGCGTGACATTTGAAACGGATACCTCAAAATAGGATGGCAATGGATACCCATGGAACGTTTTGTTCACGGATCCATTACGGACATCCATGATAAAAATGTTCCATGGACATCCGTTGCCTTCCGTATTTGGGGCATCTGTGAGTATCCGTTTGTATCCGTTTTGACAAGGATACACTCGGATGCAGCAAAATCGTGATGTGAAGCCAGCCTTCTTTTCTCATTATTTTCAACTCATTTCACATTTCGTATTAATTTAAAGTAATTAAAAGGTTTAAAAAAGTATATGCAGTTTCTCTAGTACTTAATTTAATTTTGTTACACAGTATAAATTGACAATGATGTAAATGTTATTCCATGAGAAGTGCACAAATTAATTACTCAAATTGCTTAAGTATCCTCCAGCTTAACAATTAATCAATGGATATTTGTCTTCCTGCTGAACTTTAGAAACTAATACATCTACTGTCTAAGAAACGTTTTGCAGTATATGCTCTATTATAAGGGAATGCCATGTAGCATAGTTTACATATATATATGCAAAAGTAAACAATATATGAGAATATTGAAATATGGAAATATGAACATTTGTCAAATATTCTATACTTGGTGCAATATATATTTATATATAAGGCCCTTTCACATGTGTTTGACTCTCGAGTTGCATTTTGTACCGTGTGTTGATGTTTTTATTGCTACTGTTTTGGGATAGATGTGATGTTTTTAACCTATCCTATTGCATTTGTTTGCAGTGTTACAGCTGATAAAAAACATAATGCTGGCATTTTTATATTCTTTCTCATTACGTCTTTTGCCGATTGGGTTAATTTTTTTCATATTTTGGTGGACTAGACTTTTTCAAATGCAGCTATACCAATTATGTGTATTTTTTATTTTTTTATCTCTCTTTTTAATGAGTAGTAAAGGGGGGGATTCTAACTTTTTTCATATGTTTAATGACATATTTTTACTTTCCACCGCATTTGTTAGCCCCCTTAGATGACTTGAACCATCCGATCACTTGTGCCATACACAACAATACCATAGTATTGCTAAATATAGCAATAATCACAGGCTGTCTGTCATAGAAGTACTATCATGACAGGCATAAAGGTCTTCAGCAGACCTCTAACCACCATAGCAACCCATCAGAGTCTTGTGATCACATCATGTGCACATTGCTGGATGCATAAAATACTGCATCTCCCTGCCAGCGCTGATTAAATTCTACTGTCACTCATTGACAATAGCATTTGAGAGGTTAACAGTCATGGACAAAACTCCACTTCACCCATAGTTAATAATATAATAATAATAATAATAATGCTTTATTTATATAGCGCCAACATATTCCGCAGCGCTTTACAATGTAGGGGTTAGAGTACAGAAAATATAATACAGTAAGTAATTACAGTAGAGAACAAATATAGTACAATAATTGGATACAAAACAATAGGCATAGAATCAATGTAAAAAAGAAAATACAATAAATAAAGCATGAAATGAAGGTGACCCTGCTCAAAAGAGCTTACAATCTAAAACGGGATAGGGGTTGCACAAGGTACAGGGGCTTATTGCACTGATGGTCCAGGCATCTTGAGGAAGTGGGGCATAGGACTAAGCTTACATGGATGGTCATTATACAATCTGTGTAGACCTTTTTGGTTTGGTGGAGTTTGTAGAAGAGTAATGTCAAGAGAGGTAGCCCATTCACTATCTACAGTACAAAGGACTTCTATTAGGGAGTATGATAGGCCGCCTTAAAAAGATGTGTTTTTAGGGATCGTCTGAAGCCATGCAAGTTGTGGATAGTCCTGATTTCTTGGGGTAAAGCATTCCAGAGTTTTGGTGCAGCTCTGGAGAAGTCTTGGAGTCGGGAGTGGGAGGATCGGATTAGTACGGATGTTAGTCGAAGGTCATTTGAGGAACGTAGAGAGCGGGTGGGGTGATAGACAGAGATGAGGGAGGAGAGGTAGGGGGGTGCTGCACTGTGAAGAGCTTTGTTGGTGAGAACAAGCAATTTGAATTTGATCCTGTAGTATACGGGCAGCCAGTGCAATGACTGGCAGAGAGCAGAGGCATCTGAGTAACGATTGGCCAGGTGGGTGATCCTGGCTGCTGCATTAAGGATGGACTGGAGAGGAGAAAGTCTGGTGAGGGGGAGGCCACTTAATAGAGAATTGCAATAGTCAAGGCGGGAATGGATTAGGGCCACGGTGAGGGTTTTTGTTGTTTCCATGGTGAGAAAGGGGCGGACTCTAGAGATATTCTTCAGGTGTAAGCGACAGGAGCGGACGAGACATTGTGTGTGGGAGGAGAAGGAGAGATCGGTGTCAAACATAACACCCAGACAATGAGCCTGCTGCCTAGGCGTTATCGTGGTGCCGCAAACTGAGAGAGAGATGTCCGATTTAGGGAGGTTAGTGGATGGGGGGAGCAGAAGAAGTTCAGTTTTGGAAAGGTTTAGTTTCAAATAGAGAGTGGACATGATATTGGAAACTGCAGCTAGACAGTCATTGGTGTTCTTTAATACCGCAGGGGTAAGGTCAGGGGCTGAAGTGTATAGTTGTGTGTCATCAGCATAAAGATGGTACTGAAAGCCAAATCTGCTGATGGTCTGTCCAATCAGGGTCGTGTAGAGAGAGAATAGGAGGGGGCCAAGGACTGAACCCTGAGGGACCCCAATAGTGAGGGGAAGAGGGGAAGAAGTGGAGCCAGCAAAAGATACACTGAAAGAGCGGTCAGAAAGATAGGAGGAGAGCCAGGAGAGAGCCGTGTCCTTTATGCCAATGGAATGCAGCATAGAGAGTAGGAGCTGATGGTCAACAGTGTCAAAAGCTGCAGAGAGATCAAGGAGAATAAGCAGAGAGTGGTGACCATTACGTTTTGCTGTCAGAAGGTCATTGGTCACTTTGATGAGGGCAGTTTCTGTAGAGTGAAGGGGGCGGAAACCAGACTGTAATGGATCTAGAAGAGAGTGAGCGGAGAGGTAACGGGTGAGGCGGGAATAGACCAGGCGCTCCAAGAGTTTAGAGATGAAGGGGAGATTGGAGACTGGTCTGTAGTTATTTGTGCAGGTTGGGTCGAGCGTGGTTTTCTTTAATAATGGAGTAATGATCGAGTGTTTGAAGGAGGAGGGGAAGATGCCAGAAGAGAGAGAGAGATTGAAGATTTTGGTTAGATGAGTGGTGACGACTGGAGAGAGGGATTGGAGCAGGTGTGAGGGAATGGGGTCAGTAGCGCATGTGGTGGGACGAGAGGAAGAAAGGAGCCTGGAGACTTCTTCTTCTGTGACTGGGTCGAATGTGGAGAGTGAACCGGAGGAGATGTGGGGAAGAATGGGGGTGGCAGCGCTTGGAGGCTGAGAGCTGATTTCCTGGCGGATGTTGTCTATTTTCTCCATGAAGTAGGAAGCCAAGTCATCAGCACAGAGGTCAGTGATGGGGGCCTGCACTTTAGGACTGAGGAGACAGTGAAAGGTGTCAAAGAGTTTTTTTGGATTGTTGGATAGTGAGGAGACCAGGGTGGTGAAGTAGGTCTGTTTGGCAAGGTGAAGGGCAGAGTTGTAGGTTTTTAGCATGAATTTATAATGGATAAAGTCTCCTGGTGAGCGAGTTTTCCTCCATAGACGTTCAGCACTCCTAGAGCATCGCTGGAGGAATCGAGTTTGTGGTGTGAGCCAGGGCTGTTTTGTTCTCTGTTTGGAGGTTCTGAGGGTGAGGGGCGCTACTTGGTCCAGGGAGCTTCTGAGAGATTCATTGTAGTGATTTACTGCCTGATCTGGACAGGAGATTGAAGAGATTGGGGACAGAGATGAGATGAGGGAGTCTGTGAGTGCCTGAGGGTTAATGGCCTGTAGATTTCTGGATGTGTGATAGGTAGGATTGGGCTGTGTTGGCCGAGGGTTAGTGAGTGAGAAGGAGAGAATGTTGTGGTCAGAGAGTAGAGGTGAGTTATCCAAGGGGGAGGATGAGCAGAGCCGGGTAAAGACCAGGTCAAGGGTGTTACCGTTTTCGTGCGTCTCAGAGGTTGAGAGCTGTGATAGGCCAAGAGAGGTAGTTAGAGATAGGAGCTGGGATGCAGATGGGGAGATGGGGATGTTTATGGGAATGTTAAAGTCTCCCAGAATAAGGGTTGGTAAATCTGAGGACATGAAATGCGGGAGCCAAGCGGAGAAATGGTCGAGGAACAGGGTGGGTGACCCTGGGGGGCGGTATACCACTGCTACTTTGAGGTGGAGGGGATGGAATAGCCTAATGGTGTGGACCTCAAAAGAAGGGAATGAGAGTGATGGGGCTGGAGGGATGACCTGGAAAGTACATTGTGGGGACAGGAGGAGGCCAACTCCACCGCCACGTCTGATCCCAGGTCTAGGGGAGTGAGAGAAGTGTAGGCCGCCGTGAGAAATAGCAGCCGGGGAAGCAGTGTCTGAATCCTGGATCCAAGTTTCTGTGAGGGCCAGCAGGTTTAGAGAGTTGGAAAGGAAGTAATTGTGAATGAAAGGAAGTTTGTTGCATGCAGATCGTGGATTCCAGAGAGCGCAGTTAAAAGAGGAAGATGAAGGTGTGCAAGTGATGGTAATGAGGTTAGTGGGGTTTCTATGTGTGGTGGGAGAGGGGTTGAAGTTAGAGGGTGGACCAGGGTTGGGGGAGATATCACCTGAGAGGGGCAGCAGCAAAAAGAGGAAGAGCAGATAGTTTTTGGATTTTGGACTTGGTTTATTATGACAAATGTTAGAATATGGTGGGCTGAGAATCCTCAGTAAACTGAAGATGGCATGGGAGCTGTACATAGGGTAGGGCAGGAGAGAGGGGCTGATGTGGATGAGGGTTCCATGACAATTGTGTACAAGATAATTGTGTACGGACAATTGTGTACAGACAATTGTGTACAGGCCAATTGTGTCCAAGGACAATTGTGTACAAGGACAATTGTGTACAGGGCAATTGTGTACAAGGCAATTGTGTACAAGGCAATTGTGTACGGACAATTGTGTACAAGGCAATTGTGTACGGACAATTGTGTACAAGGCAATTGTGTACGGACAATTGTGTACAAGGCAATTGTGTACGGACAATTGTGTACGGACAATTGTGTACAAGTGTGTACAAGGCAATTGTGTACGGACAATTGTGTACAAGGCAATTGTGTACGGACAATTGTGTACGGACAATTGTGTACAGACAATTGTGTACAAGTGTGTACAAGGCAATTGTGTACGGACAATTGTGTACAAGGCAATTGTGTACGGACAATTGTGTACGGACAATTGTGTACAGACAATTGTGTACAAGTGTGTACAAGGCAATTGTGTACGGACAATTGTGTACAAGGCAATTGTGTACGGACAATTGTGTACGGACAATTGTGTACAGACAATTGTGTACAAGTGTGTCCAAGGCAATTGTGTACGGACAATTGTGTACAAGGCAATTGTGTACGGACAATTGTGTACGGACAATTGTGTACAGACAATTGTGTACAAGTGTGTACAAGGCAATTGTGTACGGACAATTGTGTACAAGGCAATTGTGTACGGACAATTGTGTACGGACAATTGTGTTACAGACAATTGTGTACAAGTGTGTACAAGGCAATTGTGTACGGACAATTGTGTACAAGGCAATTGTGTACGGACAATTGTGTACAAGGCAATTGTGTACGGACAATTGTGTACAAGGCAATTGTGTACGGACAATTGTGTACGGACAATTGTGTACAGACAATTGTGTACAAGTGTGTCCAAGGCAATTGTGTACGGACAATTGTGTACAAGGCAATTGTGTACGGACAATTGTGTACGGACAATTGTGTACAGACAATTGTGTACAAGTGTGTACAAGGCAATTGTGTACGGACAATTGTGTACAAGGCAATTGTGTACGGACAATTGTGTACAAGGCAATTGTGTACAAGGCAATTGTGTACGGACAATTGTGTACAAGGCAATTGTGTACGGACAATTGTGTACAAGGCAATTGTGTACGGACAATTGTGTACAAGGCAATTGTGTACGGACAATTGTGTACAACGCAATTGTGTACGGACAATTGTGTACGGACGATTATTTACAGACAAGTATAGGGAAAACAAAAAATTAAACGTCCAAAAAAAGGAAATACTTTATTCATCATTGATTTTAACGTAAGATTGCTTATTGAATAACAGTTTCAAAGCTTCTTCTATTCTTATTCTACAAATATTGCTGGTCTTGTCTATCGTGCCTGCATGTTGCTGATCGCTCGTAGATACCGCAGCTTGTCTCCTTGATTGTGATAATCAGCCACTTTCACACGCAGTCGTTCAGCTAGCTGGACATACTTGCTTCGTGGATGCTCAACATTCAGTACCTCAGCATTCTGGGCTGTAAGTCTATGAATTGCCATGTCACTAATGAGTCCGTTGAACAGTTTCCACACGGTAGGATGACCCACAAAGAAAGAGTGCTTGTAAGGCGTTATGAAACCCCTCGCAGCAATTCGTGGTCTTGGGGGCAGAGGCCAAAGCGTCAGCATAATGATTCCAGACCTCTGGAGTAAACCTTGCGTTTCGAAAGCGTCCACCTACTCCTGGCCCCCTAACGTAGGTATGCTCAAAGTAGGAGAGGAGCTGATTGGTAGCATCATCATCAGGGAAGATTTGGGCTAGTTCGTCATACCTTGCACTTACTTCGGCTGGTGGGACAAACGCCAAGGAGGCCAAAGATTTTACCTTGAGATTGAACTCTCCATCCTCAGCCTCAAATTCAGCCTTTAGGCCCAGCTCATTGACCTTTCGAATAATGGACTGGCTCAGATGAAAGAAGCAGCCAGAAATCGCTGCAGCTGGAAACTCATCTTGGAAAGCTGACATTGCTGCCATCTCAAAGTCAAGAAGAATTTTCTGGGGATTTGCACCTGGCATCAACCCTTTGAGCGCCGTGATCATTCGACGATAGGTTGGACCAGTCTTGTTTGGCAGCAGGCAGTAGATCAGGGGAGGATAGGAGTTGCCGACTTTTGCATGGAGAGAATACAGCTGAAAGAACATGGTTGGCACCACCTTGAACGTTCCATCGCCAAACCATGTCTCTCCTCTTTCGAAATAAGGCAACAGTTCATTGCTACCAATGGCAAGAATCCTGTGGGGGTCATCTCTTGCAGAGTCATATAAAATGATGTCGCTGTATTCCTGGGGGATAGCAAAATTGATGCTTTGAGGAGGAGTCAGCATGGTGTTTGCTCGCTGCCTGACCCGACGTGTATTTCGCTCAACGTCACTTCGCTTGGGCATTCGAGACAACACGTCATCAGACCTGTCTCGAAGAACCTGTCCAACAATGCTTCTAGTAGATGCTTGAGAGCTGATTGCTTCTTGCCTCAGAGCAGCCATTGTAGCTCTGGCTTCAGCTTGAACTGGATCTGCAGAGTGACTGTGCTCAGTCGGCTGTTTAACAATCGCGGCTCCAGATGTGTGCATGCGTGCGGGACACTTGAATTTGTTGACTTGCCTGCACCGCCATTCTTTGATGCTGTCATCACGTGTCCTGTGCAGGATATACTCGTGTCCCCCAAGCCTAAGGACATCTTTGTCTTTTTCAGACTTGCTCATAGTAAAAGTCATGGTGAAAGTTGCAAGGGGTGAGTAATGAAACTGAAAGTAAGCGTCATTGTGAAAGTGGCCTGTACAAGTGGCCTGTACACAAATAATTGCCTTGTACACAATTGTCCGTACACAATTGCCTTGTACACAATTGTCCGTACACAATTGCCTTGTACACACTTGTACACAATTGTCTGTACACAATTGTCCGTACACAATTGTCCGTACACAATTGCCTTGTACACAATTGTCCGTACACAATTGCCTTGTACACAATTGTCCGTACACAATTGCCTTGTACACAATTGTCCGTACACAATTGCCTTGTACACAATTGTCCGTACACAATTGCCTTGTACACAATTGTCCGTACACAATTGCCTTGTACACAATTGCCTTGTACACAATTGCCCTGTACACAATTGTCCTTGTACACAATTGTCCTTGGACACAATTGCCCTGTACACAATTGTCTGTACACAATTGTCCGTACACAATTATCTTGTACACAATTGTCCTGTCACCGTGGATGAGTGGTGTTGGAGGGGGGATAGGGTGATACAAGTTGGTGGTGATGGCACATAGAAACACAAACAGTGCAGTTAAAGACATGGTAGTGATTAGTAGAGGATAGAGTAATAGACATTGTTTGAATGGCTATCTGACAGTACCTTCCAGTCTATCCCAGTCAATTCCGGTCAATTTCAGGTCTATTTCATTTCAGTGCACTTTTACAACATGCACTTTCGCAGCAGACACGTCAGCATGCAGACTAAGCAAGGCTCCTTATATGCTCAATGATACTGATTTCAGGTGTGGGGCAAAGGGGAGGGAACTGGAGTTCATTAAGCCATGGCCAAGCAAGGCTGCACCAAATGGTCACTCATGGGCATATTTGAACAAAGGATCATAAACAGGCATTGGGGGGGGGCAGGGGGAAGGACAGTTACATTGATGCTGGAACCAGAGATTTTGCAGCAGACAGAATACAACAAAAAAGCATTGAAGTTTGGTGCTGATCCATTCAGTCAAACATACCCCAGAGATTTTGCAGCAGACAGAATACAACAAAAAAGCATTGAAGTTTGGTGCTGATCCATTCAGTCAAACATACCCCAGAGATTTTGCAGCAGACAGAATACAACAAAAAAGCATTGAAGTTTGGTGCTGATCCATTCAGTCAAACATACCCCAGAGATTTTGCAGCAGACAGAATACAACAAAAAAGCATTGAAGTTTGGTGCTGATCCATTCAGTCAAACATACCCCAGAGATTTTGCAGCAGACAGAATACAACAAAAAAGCATTGAAGTTTGGTGCTGATCCATTCAGTCAAACATACCCCAGAGATTTTGCAGCAGACAGAATACAACAAAAAAGCATTGAAGTTTGGTGCTGATCCATTCAGTCAAACATACCCCAGAGATTTTGCAGCAGACAGAATACAACAAAAAAGCATTGAAGTTTGGTGCTGATCCATTCAGTCAAACATACCCCAGAGATTTTGCAGCAGACAGAATACAACAAAAAAGCATTGAAGTTTGGTGCTGATCCATTCAGTCAAACATACCCCAGAGATTTTGCAGCAGACAGAATACAACAAAAAAGCATTGAAGTTTGGTGCTGATCCATTCAGTCAAACATACCCCAGAGATTTTGCAGCAGACAGAATACAACAAAAAAGCATTGAAGTTTGGTGCTGATCCATTCAGTCAAACATACCCCAGAGATTTTGCAGCAGACAGAATACAACAAAAAAGCATTGAAGTTTGGTGCTGATCCATTCAGTCAAACATACCCCAGAGATTTTGCAGCAGACAGAATACAACAAAAAAGCATTGAAGTTTGGTGCTGATCCATTCAGTCAAACATACCCTGAGATTTTGCAGCAGACAGAATACAACAAAAAAGCATTGAAGTTTGGTGCTGATCCATTCAGTCAAACATACCCCAGAGATTTTGCAGCAGACAGAATACAACAAAAAAGCATTGAAGTTTGGTGCTGATCCATTCAGTCAAACATACCCCAGAGATTTTGCAGCAGACAGAATACAACAAAAAAGCATTGAAGTTTGGTGCTGATCCATTCAGTCAAACATACCCCTGAGATTTTGCAGCAGACAGAATACAACAAAAAAGCATTGAAGTTTGGTGCTGATCCATTCAGTCAAACATACCCCAGAGATTTTGCAGCAGACAGAATACAACAAAAAAGCATTGAAGTTTGGTGCTGATCCATTCAGTCAAACATACCCCAGAGATTTTGCAGCAGACAGAATACAACAAAAAAGCATTGAAGTTTGGTGCTGATCCATTCAGTCAAACATACCTGTAGAGAAACACAGAAACATCATGATGATTAGGTGATGGTCAGAGGGGTGCAGATGAATTATGATACAGGGCGGATGATGGAGCCCAGATGCTTCATATCGTTTCAGGTCTATTTCATTTCAGTGCACTTTTACAACATGCACTTTCGCAGCAGACACTTTAGAGGCTGTTAGAGATGGTTGAATATCGTAACATCATCTGCAGAGAAAGATACAGGGTCAGCTTGTGAGCCTTCATCAAATTCAGGAAGCTGGAATATGAAGTACTAGTACATTATATATGTCAGTAAGGGGTTTCATAGAGTCTTTCACCCCAAATATTTGTCAAACTAACCTCTAACTCTTTAGGGTATGGAGCACCAAAAAAGGTGATATTTTTGTCTTTAATTCTGTTCCCCTTCTGCCCTAAATCATAACTTTATTATAGTATGCAAATGACAGTGCAACATAGGCATAATAGAGTCCTATTGGCCCAAGTGCAAAATTTAGACCCCATATTATTGAAACATGGTGATCAAATAATAGCGTAATGTTCATGATCAAAACTACAGTTTTAACAGAAATATTATCACCAGTGGCATTTAACACAGGATCTCTGAAGATGGAATAAGTGTAACAGTACAGGAAAATCAAGTTATTTACTGGTGATATCTACATTTGAAGTCATTCACTTTCATTTTTCTTTTTCAACTGGTGCAGGCCACCATGGCTTACTGTCACCTACTGAGAAACTAATTGTTCTGAGTCCTAGTAAAAAGACTTAAAAAAACAATTCTAGTGAAGAGAGAAGGGTTGTGTGACAAATAAGTAATGTTGCTATTACTGTTAGGTTGGAGTCACACTACTATATTACTCATGGGAGGATCTCATCGCACTGTCCAGTCTAGCCGATGGCTCTCCTGACCTAAGCATGACAGCTTCATGTATTTCTATGAACTAACACTGTTTTATCAGGAAAACCACTGGCCGGTCTAGGCCTTTTTTTATTTGATCGTTAAGCGCATTGGTCTTAAGATACCTCTCTCTCTATGACTCTGAGTATGACTGTGTTAGCAACTCTGTAGCCTCAGGCAGTACTCATGTTGCATGTATCCTATGAAGGGATAGTGAGTAAATGATGGTTATGCTCACCAGGTGGAATTGTGACAGGCACTACTCCTATGTAGTTATGAATAAAAACGGCTTCTGTTGACCCGTGGCTGGTGGATGAATCCTCCAGGAAAATTTGGTCTCAGTTGGATAAAAACACATTTGGTTAGCTGTGCTGCTGGGTTAAAAAGATTATTCAACAATGAAGACAATAAGGTTTTTTAGTCACAACGAGGTTCAACAATCTGACAAAATGTGCAGAACTTGACAACAGATTTTTAAAGGCCCAAAATGAATGCCAATTACATATGGAAACACCCACAGGGATGTTTAAACCAATAAAAGATAAGGAAGAGGAAGGAATTTCAACTGACAATTAAGGAGGAATTAATAAAGTTAAAATGAGAAAGAGAGAAACTATAGAAAAAGATGAATAAGTGTTGAGGGCATCAGATATGGGATTAGAGACCAGGATGTGACTGTGAATAGAAGTCAGACAGATAACATTTCACAAAGGGGCCACCTAGAGATGTGAGGGAAAGGCAGCAAACAGTGAGATAAGGTTTAAGTGTTAAGATATACATAAAGTGTTAGGAGAAAGACGGGTAAGAGAAATGAGATTCTCATTACTCCTACAGTTATTTCTCTTCAACACTTTCTACAAGTACCCATAAAGATGAAGGACAGTATGTGTATTACGCGACTTGTGAAATCTTGCAAGTCTGTGGTAGAGAGCAGTGATATAACTTGAATCCCAAGGCCCCCGATGCAAAAGATCCAGCAGGGCCTCCAATTCTTGCAAATCTTTAATAGCAATAGTCTTTTTTATGGGCCAAATAGACTTTTAGGGCCCCCTAGGCTCCTGGGCCCAGGTGCGATTGCAACCCCTGCACCTATTGTAGTTATGCCCCTGGTAGGGAGTATCCTCTCAGAACAACAGACACACTGGTAGGCAAAGAAAGTAATTGTGGGCCTAACCTGATGCAAACCTGGTTGTAGTGTCCCATAGTTGCCAACCTTAGTTTTAGACCATCATCTCACTGTTGCAATGTTGCAAAAAAATAAAGTTCTTTTCATCTATAAAGGGTCTGGCTAATTCTAAACAAACTGTGAAGACTCGTAGATGGTTTACTTTATTGTTAAATTTGATTATTAGTACTTACAACTTCAGGACCAAAGCCAAATAAGTCAACTTTCCTGCATGAATTAATGTCTTCAATTCATAAATAGGTAGATGAAGGAATAAATTGATTATTGTTTTACTTTGCTGATTTTAAAATTGATTGATTTGGCAATTGCATATAAATGAGACAATAAAATGCCACATGGTGCCTAATAAATTTTGCAGAATGAGTACAAAGTATCACATTTATTTCCTTTTTAACTAACGGTATCATTTACTTTTGTACTGCAGCTTTCCCAATGGGCTATATATAATACTGTACATGTGAGATAAAGCTTCTGTGAATAAAAATAGATTTATAACATTTGTCTAATGTGCTTGAAAAACATAAAAAGCCAGCTCAACTTCTTAAATAATGCAGCAAAGAGAGCTAGCCAGCACATCCAAGCAAAGTAAAATATATGTGCAGGTGGGCGCAGGTTTGGTTAAGTACAAAACAACAGAGATACAGCAACCAACTGCAAATGCCCCAAAATACCTTGCTTCATAACACACCCAATATTGCCTGGATGGGCTACATTTTTCAGGTATAGTCATGACAAAACAGATCTGTCCCAGGACTAAAAAAGGTTGGTCTCCAGTTGCTGAGCACTGGTTTTGGGCATTCCCCAGCAGGTCAGAAGAATTTCTGGGTGTGACTTAGACAAGACTGAAAGCATACCTATAATTTTATTTGTTATTTCATAAATAAATAGTGCACATGAAAATAAGTAACTTTGTAATATATCATATCAGACAAATTTGGTTTCTTCTCTGACAGAATTTATCAAAATTCTCAATTCTGAGAATTTGTATTCTTACAGTGAATACTTTCCCATTACTGAGATAGGAGATGGCAGGTGTTACTGATGAGATTCTATGATGATGAGAGATATGATCCTGTGCTGTAATCTCTTTATATTCTTTTGCATCCTCCCTGACCCAGGAGCGATGGTGTGATCAGACCATGACTCTGTATGGTCAGACACGGCCGTTGCACAGTACATATCAGGGACACATTTATAAGATTATCTCAGTATGGGAACATTTTATTTAACACATCCAATTGTGGAAATTATGAATTTATCAAGATCTATTAATTAAAATGAAGTTTAAAATTAACTTGCAAAAACAATCACAATAGTTGCAACTGCACCATGTCTTTGCATAAAAATACTCATACACTCCTAATCATTCAAATTGTGACACAAAGAAGGAAACGTTTTGAAATTACAAACATCACTGGATTAATAGAGATGTTAATTAAAGATAAGAAAATGTTACAAAATTCACCTAAAAACATACTTTGCAGTGAACTTATTCTTCATGAATTGAAGTGACAAGAAAAATAATATTGTTGCGCCACTCTGTGACTATCTTTGGAAGCAGGTTATATGAATGAGGATCTCACCTGTGCTCGTTGTGCTGTCTGCACAACAAGATACTTTGTTCAATAATGTTTATCCCCTTGTTCCTTCCGCTGTCAAACTGCTGTGGATAATGGAGATTTTTCGGCGTCCTCGATCCTAACTCCTCACTCGTGAGCCGTCACGTAGCGGGTCTGTGGGCATGTCTAAGACGTCATCCAAGGTCCTATTGCCCGGAGCTGCTCCATGCCTCTCTCCACAAAGCGGAGGATAGAATGTATTTCAAGAAAGTAATAGGTATTTGTGTGAGCGCTGGGGAATCAACCGGCACCAAGGCTATTATGAAAAATTACCTCTCAGCTTTATTTGTGCTATAAAAAGGCAGGGTCCGTAAGGCCACAACGCGTTTCTACGCTCTCCAAGCGTCTTCCTCAAGTGGAAGAAACTTGAATTGAAGGTCCTTTATTATGCTATCGAATCTTAAAGATGCAAAGCAACAGACCAAAAACTAAATAAGGATCGAACTTAGAGGAAGGAAAAGGTGAAAACAATGGCAGAATGGCAACCTCTGGGGTGTACACGTCTAATAATTGCAAGCTGCTTGAAATGCACAAAGGAGAAGACAAATATACAGTTGTGGCCAAAAGTATTGACACCCTTGCAATTCTGTCAGATAATACTCAGTTTCTTCCTGAAAATGATTGCAATCACAAAGTTTTTGGTATTATTATCTTCATTTAATTTGTCTTCAATAAAAAAAACACAAAAGAAAATGAAGCAAAAAGCAAAACATTGATCATTTCACACAAAACTCCAAAAAGTATTGGCACCCTCTGCCTAATACTTGGCTGCACAACCTTTAGCCAAAATAACTGCGATCAACTGCTTCCGGTAACCATCAATGAGTTTCTTACAATGCTCTGCTGGAATTTTAGACCATTCTTCTTTGGCAAACTGCTCCAGGTCCCTGATATTTGAAGGGTGCCTTCTCCAAACTGCCATTTTTACATCTCTCCACAGGTGTTCTATGGGATTCAGGTCTGGGCTCATTGCTGGCCACCTTAGAAGTCTCCAGTGCTTTCTCTCAAACCATTTTCTAGTGCTTTTTGAAGTGTGTTTTGGGTCATTGTCCTGCTGGAAGACCCATGATCTCTGAAGGAGACCCAGCTTTCTCACACTGGGCCCTACATTATGCTGCAAAATTTGTTGGTAGTCTTCAGACTTCATAATGCCATGCACACGGTCAAGCAGTCCAGTGCCAGAGGCAGCAAAGCAACCCCAAAATATCAGGGAACCTCCGCCATGTTTGACTGTAGGGACCGTATTCTTTTCTTTAAATGCCTCTTTTGAAGCTTGCACCCACTGAAAGAGGTGTGCGCCCATACTGATATACATTTAGTTATTATATTTGGAGCTGCACCCCGCCCAGTGACTAATGTGAGAACATTCACACAGGTGTTACACACTCCCTTTAAAGGCAGGGTTTTACATATAGTCTTGAGACATTCCCTTTAAGACCATGATTTTAACTGCACTAGGGCATTTTCCCATTCACACTTCCAGGTTGCAGACATGAGGGTGAGATTAGGACCCAGTATAGTGAAAGAACTCTGTAAACAGTTACTGGGCTCATGATTTCATGGCTATGATATCAACTAATGCTTTCACATTTATTCTTTAGACCAGGGCCAGCTTTCAGAAGCTGTATAAATATTTCCTTTATTCTTATTATATGATGCAATAAATTCACACAGACATTTTGGCATTCCCTTTAAAGATATAACGTGGTGTGCAGCTGATCTATTGGTAAGTGAATAGATGCAACTACACCATGTCTTTGCATAAAAATACTCATACACTCCTAATCATTCAAATTGTGACACAAAGAAGGAAACGTTTTGAAATTACAAAAATCACTGGATTAATAGAGATGCTAATTAAAGATAAGAAAATGTTACAAAATTCACCTAAAAACATACTTTGCAGTGAACTTATTCTTCATGAATTGAAGGTCCTTTATTATGCTATCGAATCTTAAAGATGCAAAGCAACAGACCAAAAACTAAATAAGGATCGAACTTAGAGGTAGGAAAAGGTGAAAACAATGGCAAAATGGCAACCTCTGGGGTGTACACGTCTAATAATTGCAAGCTGCTCGAAATGCACAAAGGAGAAGACAAATATACAGTTGTGGCCAAAAGGATTGATACCCCTGCAATTCTGTCAGATAATACTCAGTTTCTTCCTGAAAATGATTGCAATCACAAATTTTTTGGTATTATTATCTTCATTTAATTTGTCTTCAATGAAAAAAACACAAAAGAAAATGAAGCAAAAAGCAAAACATTGATCATTTCACACAAAACTCCAAAAATGGGCCAGACAAAAGTAATGGCACCCTCAGCCTAATACTTGGTTGCACAACCTTTAGCCAAAATAACTGCGATCAACCACTTCCGGTAACCATCAATGAGTTTCTTACATTGCTCTGCTGGAATTTTAGATCATTCTTCTTGGGCAAACTTCTCCAGGTCCCTGATATTTGAAGGGTGCCTTCTCCAAACTGCCATTTTTACATCTCTCCACAGGTGTTCTATGGGATTCAGGTCTGGACTCATTGCTGGCCACCTTACAAGTCTCCAGTGCCTTCTCTCAAACAATTTTCTAGTGCTTTTTGAAGTGTGTTTTGGGTCATTGTCCTGCTGGAAGACCCATGATCTCTGAGGGAGACCCAGCTTTCTCACACTGGGCCCTACATTATGCTGCAAAATTTGTTGGTAGACTTCATAATGCCATGCACACGGTCAAGCAGTCCTGTGCCAGAGGCAGCAAAGCTACTATAAACATCAGGGAACCTCCGCCATGTTTGACTGTAGGGACCGTGTTCTTTTCTTTGAATGCCTCTTTTTTCTCCTGTAAACTCTATGTTGATGCCTTTGCCCAAAAAGAGAGAACATTCTTTAGGCTTTCTCAGGTAAGTTTTGGCAAACTCCAGCCTGGCTTTTTTATGTCTCGGGGTAAGAAGTGGGGTCTCCCTGGGTCTCCTACCATATAGTCCCTTTTCATTCAGACGCCGACGGATAGTATGGGTTGACACTGTTGTACCCTCGGACTGCAGGGCAGCTTGAACTTGTTTGGATGTTACTCGAGTTCCTTTATCCACCATCCGCACAATCTTGCGTTGAAATCTCTTGTCAATTTTTCTTTTCCATCCACATCTAGGGAGATTAGCCACAGTGCCATGGGCTTTAAACTTCTTGATGACACAGCGCACAGTAGACACAGGAACATTCAGGTCTTTGGAGATGGACTTGTAGCCTTGAGATTGCTCATGCTTCCTGACAATTTGGTTTCTCAAGTCCTCAGACAGTTCTTTGGTCTTCTTTCTTTTCTCCATGCTCAATGTGGTACACACAAGGACACAGGACACAGGTTGAGTCAACATTAATCCATGTCAACTGGCTGCAAGTCTGATTTAGTTATTGCCAACACCTGTTAGGTGCCACAGGTAAGTTACAGGTGCTGTTAATTACACAAATTAGAAAAACATCACATGATTTTTCTAACGGTGCCAATACTTTTGTCCACCCCCTTTTTTATGTTTGGTGTGGAATTAGATCTAATTTTGCTTTAGGACAATTCTTTTTGTGTTATTTTCATTGAAGACAAATTAAATGAAGATAATAATACCAAAGAATTTGTGATTGCAATCATTTCCAGGAAGAAACTGAGTATTATCTGACAGAATTGCAGGGGTGTCAATACTTTTGGCCAACACTGTACAATTGTAGCGTTCTTAGAAATATTCTTGTACTGTAAATGTGCCCATGTATAACACGGTATATGTGTCAAATCATACAGTAACATGGTCAGATATACCACATCTTCTGGGCAGGAGAGGAAATAGAAGAGTGTACAGACATTATAGCCAGGATCACAGCTGATTATTTCTATAATGAAAAACCTTTTTTTGCTTGTTTAAAAACGTATTTTACATCACCGAAACAATCAGCCGTGATCCCAGCTGCAATGTCTGTATACTCTTTTACTTCCTCCCTTGCCCAGGAGCTGTGGTATATCCGACCTGTTCCTGCATGGTTGGACACATCTATTACACAGGGGCACATTTATAGGAATATCTCAGGACAGGAACGTATTTAACACATCTAGTTGAGGACATTATTTTCATTCAAAGATCTAATAAATACAATATAAAGTTGGTTGTGGCACAACACCTTTAAGTGTAAGATATATATTAACCTCCCCTCTCCCCCTATCTGACCATCATCTACTTACCTTCTCATCCTTTTCCTCCTCACCTGCCACCCATGTCCACCAACTTGCACACCCTCGCAGAAACCCCACACACATTGACCCTCACATACTCTCTGACTCTATTCTACCACTATCCTCCATGTCTTAATTTCATGACACAGATAATACCACAGCTTTCTACAATTCTACACTCACAGCAGCGATTCATGCAGTTGCCTCTCTCGTTCATGGCAGAAAACGACGAATCAACAGACAACCCTGGCACACAGACACCACTAAAAAGCTGTGGCGAGAGTCTAGGTTTGTTGAGCGGCGCCGGAAGAAAACATATTCACAAAAAGACTACACAGCATTTAAATATGCACTTCTCAAATTTAAGTCAGCACTCACCACCACTAAACAGAATTACTTCATTACCCTCATATCCTCTTTGTTCCACAACCCTGGGCAGTTATTCAACACATTTAACTTCCTTCTCCGTCTACCCACTGCCGCCCGATTTCTCGTACCTCTGCAGAAGACTTTGCAACACACTTCACTAGCAAAATTGATCAGATCAGACAAGTCTTTGCTGCCCAACTACCACAACCCCTATGTAGTATACCAGACCACTCCACTCCCCTCTCCCACTAACCCTCCTCCTCACCATCACTGAAGGAGAACTTGTGCACCTCCTCTCCAAATTGCACCTCACCACTTATGCACTGGACCCTATCCCTTCCCACTTCCTCCCCAACCTCACCACCATGCTTATGCCAGTCCTAACCCACCTCTTCAATCTATCACTAACCTCTGGTACCTTTCCTTCCGCTTTCAAACATACAACAATTACACCTGTCTTGAAGAAGCCATCTCTCTACCCGACCTCCACATCCAGCTATTACCCCATATCGCTGCTCCCGTTCGCCTCCAAATTTGTCGAAAAGCATGTCCACACTGTTCTTTCCTCCCACTTCTCATCCAATGCTCACATTGACAACCTTCAATCTGGTTTGCACCCCCACCACTCCACCGACACTGCCTTAACCAAAATTACGAACGACCTACTTACCACCAAAACCAAAACAAGCGGACACTTCTCAACCCTCCTCCTTCTTGACCTGTCCTCTGCATTCGACACAGTTGACCACTGCTTCCTATTACAGATCCTGTCTTCCATTGGTATCACCTATCTTGCTCTCTCCTGGATCTCCTCGTACCTTTCCAACTACACATTTAGTGTCTCCCACTCCCACACTATCTCCTCACCCCATCCCCTCCCTGTAATGTCCCTCAAGGCTCTGTCCTGGGACCCCTTCTTTTTTTCATCTATACCCCTGGCCTAGGACAACTCATAAATCCCATAGATTCCAGTACCACGTGTACACTGACAACACTTAGATCTAGCTCTTTGGCTCAGATAACACCTCTCTGCTGTTCAGAATCCCCGAGTGTTTATCAGCCATATCAAACTACTAACACTGACTTACAAAGCCATCTACAATCTGTCTCCCCCATATATCTCTGAACTAATGTCCCGATATCATCCAACTTGTAATCTTCGATCCTACTAATAACTCCTTCTTTCCTCCACACTTGTATGTTGTTCATCTCACCGACTGCAAGACTTCGCCCGAGCATCCTCTGGAATTCTGCACCTCAAAACATCTCACTATCCCCTATTAGGGATGGGCGAATCTACTCGTTACTACTCGGTACTCGCCAAGTAGTAAGGGATTCGCCCGACTCGTTACTGTGCGAGTAATCGCAGGGATTACTCGCACAGTAACGAGTCCGGTCCCCCTTCCTGTCCTAAGTTAGGACTGGGCTGGGGGAGCGAGCAGGGAGCGAAGGGAGGGGGGAGAAATTCTCCTTACCTCTCTTCCGTCTTCCGGCTGTCTGCTCTGTGCTGGGCTCGGGTCCTGCGGGCTGCTGGCAGCTCCAGGGTCCTAGAGCCCGCCTGCTCTCCCTGTGAACAGACATGAATGTCTGTGCACAGAGATGATGTAGCAGAGCTGAGATTGTTCTCAGTCTGCTCACTCCCTGTGCATAGACATCTATATCTATGCACAGGGATGTAGCAGAGAGGACATCGCGTTTTGGACTACGTCGGACGGAAGAGGATTTTTTTAACTGAAGATGGAGTCCCTAAGGGTTTTTTTTTTTTTATTTCTAATAAAAAATTTTTTCTCTTTGTTGTGCTTGTTTTAAAACAATTTAATAGAAATTCATGGCGGTCATGTCTAATATTGGCGTGACCGCCGTAAATTTCGGGCTTAGGGCCAGCTGATAATACAAAGCTGGCCCTAACCTCTTCATTACCCAGTGAGCCACCGCACCAGGGCCACTGGAAGAGCGGGGTTCAGCGCCAGAGGATGGCGCTTCAATGAACGCGCCATCTTCTGGGGCGGCTGCGGGCTGCAATTTGCAGCGGGGGGTGCCCAGAAAGCTTGGGCCTCCCTGCGCTGTGGATTCCAGCCCCCAGCTGCTTAATTGTACCTGGCTAGACATAGAAATTGCGCGGAGCCCCACACATTTTTTTTTTATTATTTCATGAAATTCATGAAATAATAAAAAAAAGGGCTCCCCTATATTCTTGTGTCTGGCCAGGTACAAATAGGCACCTGTGGGTTGGGGGCAGCCCATTGCTGCCTGCTGGATCCGGCTGGTTCCAGAAATGAGGCGAAGCCCATGTCATTTTTTTTCTGAAAAATTGTTTCATAGCTGTGCAGGTAGATGATAAGAACTATTTACATCTAGGTTTTGCTGTACCGTCAAACTTATGGAAACCCAAATGTGTTAAAATCATAACGCTCAAGTCACTTTGTAAAGTGTTCCAATGGGGTATGTTGATGAACTATTTGGCAGTGTACAGAGAGGTATAAATCATTGTTTAGCTTCTACAATGATTTGATCCTCATCACGGGAGAAACTGGTATCGCACAGGATGACATTGGATAGATTACTTTCTCCAAATTAGCCATAAGAGAGAAAATAACTTTGTAGGCTGTCAAGAGTGAAAGACGATGCTTACATTTCAGGTATGCCTGTCAAAAGAAACATAAATGCAAAGAGCAGAGGAACCAATTAAAAGAGATATCTCAGACAGGACAGGTAAAGAGTGGAATGCTTTTTTGAGAAGGCTGCCATGCACAATATTACTCTTGTTAAAATAATGGCTCCAAAGGGCAAACAGATGAAGCCTTTTGAGAAGGTTAGAGTTTAGTAAATTCAGAAATAGTATAATGCTGTGAAAACCCTTTATGTGAGTATCACTTTAGTTAGTATCACTGTATCACTTACCAGTAACAGATTTATTGAAAATACAGAGTTAGATGATAGATTTACAGAAAGACCATAGATTAATAGAGATATTAGTTTGATAGAGAGATGACAGATTGGCTCCATTCACACTGTACGTTTTTGCTCTGTTTTTGCTCTGTTTTTGCTCTGTCTTTGCTCTGTTTTTGCTCTGTTTTTGCTCATCAGCCTTTGCAGTCAAAACCAGGAGTGGATGATAAATCCAGACGTGCAGGACATGTTTCTATTATACTATTCTATTGATTGTTCCACTCCTGATTTTGGCTACAAAAACTGATGATCAAAAACAGACCAAAAATGCACAGTGTGAATGTAGCCTTACTTATCTGTTTCCTGATTGCTGGGACAAGGGGTGGATTCGAACCCGGGCTAACAGAACAGATCGGGCCTTTATCCAGTGGTCTTACCAACTGCGCCACAGCAAAAACACATTAACGCATGCGTTAATGTTAGTGCTGAAAAGGGAAAAAAAAGGCAAAAAAAGTAAATTGAAAAAACTGCCTCCCTTAACGCATCCTTGCAAAGGATGCACTCTCCAAATGTGACCCTAGATATAGGCCTCATTCACTCATCAGTCTTTTTGATCAGTACTTCATCAGTATTTGTGTGCCAAAACCAGGAGTGTCTCCAAAAAGCAGATCAAGTGTCAGTTTCTCCTTCGCCTCATTGGGGGACACAGGACCGTGGGTGTTATGCTGCTGTCCACTGGTGGTGACACTAAGCAGAATCTGCAAAAGGGTTAAATTGGCTCCTCCTCTGCAGTATACACTCCTGGAGCAGGCACTGCCTCACCAGTTTTTGCTTAGTGTCGTTAGGAGGCACACCAAAAAATTTTAACTCATATCTTTTATTTTTAATTTTTACTTTTTACTTTTTTAATTTTTTCTTCCAAAAAAGAAGAAAAGTGGATCCCCGGTGAGACCCCACGGCATGCTCCTTTCTCGGCTCCCCAATGTTGGGTTGAAGTTGAGAAATCCTTACATATGCCGCCCTCCTTCCTCGGCATCCCACTGTTGTGGGGGAGTGGGTTGAGGTTGAGACATCCCAGCATAACATCCTCCTTCCTCAATTCCCCACTGATGGGAACCTGGGTAGAAGTTGAGATCCCATATCATCTCCTCAAGCAAGCTTCTGGAGCAAGACACCAACAGGAGACATCCTCCTAATCACCCCTGCGTCATTAGGCTGAGGCATCAACAGGTACCAGCAACACACACTGCTACATTTGGCTGCAGGGCTCCACATGCTTCTTAATGCCCTCAGCGCTGGGACCGCTACTGTCTGCAGAGGGGACCCGGCCCCCAGAGTCTGGAAGGGTCCGGGTCCGTTTCGGTCACTGACGGCACGTCCGCGCCGGCCCTCCACCGTTTTTGGGTCCCGCATCTAAGCGAACCCCCGACTTCGGGCCTAGCGCCTATGCCGTCTCCTCCACACTGCCCGTTCCGCCCATCGGATGACGTCGATGCGTGTCATAGCAGGCGGCGGAGCGGCCATAAAGGGCGCTTCTTGCTTATCGCGAGACTTACAGTGCGCCTCTTTCTCCGCTCCATCCACTTCTTCCTCTCTCCCTCACTCAGCTCCGCCATTCCGCGACACATGGGGAATATACTTCGCTTCTGGTCATTAGGTCTCTGGGGGGCACAGGAACCAATGGGATGCAACTGAGGCACGCTTCAGGTGGTAAGATCTCTGCAGAGGCCCCTGTCTCTGCAGAGATTTCTTCTCTCCCTGCCTTCCTCTGCACAGGTATTGTTTGCTCACAACAGGGAGTCTCAACACAAGGGATCTAATCACAATGTCTTGCTCTAAGAGCAAGAGGACCACCTTGCTCTTTAAGGCATATTATGCAACTTGCACAGTCTGCTAGGCACCTCTGCCTGCTGGATGCATGTCCCACATTGCCAGAACTGCACCCAGGATATGGTGCCATTATTATGTCCCAATCTATGTCGAAATCTATTGAAATATTGTCCTCGACTTTACTTCAGGCTGTGTAGACTCACTCTTTCTCCTGCTCCACTACCCAGTCACCATCAACCACTCAGGGTGAAGCCTCGGACCGAGCGCTTTCACGGGTTCTACTCGAACCTGTTTGTGGTAGCCAAAAAGGGAGGTACGGTCCATTCTAGACCTAAAACATTTAAACAAATTTGTCCAATTACGCCATTTTCGCATGGAGTCTCTTCGCTCTATCATATCGTCCATGGAGGAGGGAGAATTCCTCGCCTCCATCGACGTACAAGATGTGTACCTCCACATACCGATCTCTTCAGCTCATCAAAGATTTCTCCGGTTCGCAATCAACAAGGACCACTACTAGTTTGTGGCTCTCCTGTTCGGACTTGCCACAGCCAAGGTCATGGCAGCTGTCATGACCATACTTCACGCAAGAGGAATAGTCATCCTTCCATATTTGGACAACCTGCTCATCAAGGCTCCTACACTCAGGTCTTGCAAAAAAAGCATTTCCATCACAGTGGACACGCTACGTCGCCTAGTCTAGTTAGTCAACCTCCAAAAGTCTTCACCAGTATCAAGACAGTCTCTGACGCTTCTAGGAATGCAATTAAATACCTCCAGAGGTCTGGTACTCCTTTCACAGGAAAGCGCATGGGCTCTCCACCAAGGAGTCCGCACCCTCCTTCTCCCGTCACCCTGGTCATTTCGCTTTGCCATGAGAGTCCTAGGCAGGATGGTCGCATTTATGGAAGCAGTCCCTTTTGCCCAGCTTCACCTCAAGCCTCTCCAGCTGGCCATACTAGCGTCCTGGGACAGGAGTCCTTTTTTCCTGGACAGGAAGTTCTGGCTGTCAACCGCTACCAGACGCTCCCTCCACTGGTGGCTCAGACCAACCACCTCCACGTGAGGGAAATCCTTTCTTCTGGTTCACTGGAATGATCTCACCACCGACGCCAGCCTGACGGGTTGGGGAGCGGTTTACTGGCACCACAGGGCGCAGGGCACATGGTCCCCAGTAGAATCATCTAAACCTATAAACCTCCTGGAGATTTGAGCTATCTTCCTGGCACTGAAAGCCTTCAATCGCTTCCTGGCAGGAAGCCATGTCAGAATACAACCAGACAATGCCATGGCGGTGGCATATGTCAATCACCAAGGCGGAACCCGCAGTGTCCAGGCGATGCGAGAAGTCCAGCACATTCTCCACTGGGCGGAATCGACAGCATCGGTACTATCAGCAGTACACATACCGGGAGTGGACAACTGGGAAGCAGACTTCCTTAATCGGCAGGGCATAGATTCGGAAGAGTGGTCCCTGCATCCTGACGTCTTCCGACAAATATGCCGTCTCTGGGAAACTCCGGATGTGGACCTAATGGCATGAAGGTTCAATGCCTAAGTTCCCACCTTCATGGACAGGTCACACGACCCGCAGTCTCTGGGAGAAGATGCCTTAGTTCAGGATTGGATGCAATTTCAACTTCCTTACATATTCTCACCTCTGCCACTAATCCCCAGAGTGATACGGAAGATCAAACAGGAGAGCATTCCAGTCATATTCATAGCCCCAGACTGGCCCAGATGCGCATGGTACGCCGACCTCGTCCAGCTTGCAGCATCTCCCAGATCGTCCAGACCTTCTCTCTCTTTCAACATCAGAATTTAGGAGCTCTAGATTTGACGGCATGGCCCTTGAAACCTGGGTTTTGACCCAAGCAGGTTTTTTCCCCTGACATGATAGGGACCATGATCAGAGCACGAAAACCGGCTTCTGCTCGGACCTACCATCGCATCAGGAAGGCCTTTTTCGCCTGGTACTCCTCCTGAGCTCACTCTTCATTCCCCTATTCCTTGCCAAAGGTCCTCGGTTTCCTTCAATCGGGTCTGAAGTCCGGTTTGTCCCTAAGTTCCCTTAAGGACCAGGTCTCAGATCTTTCGGTTCTCTTTCAATGACGCCTTGCCATCAAACCACAGGTGAAAACTTACCTCCAGGGAGTTTGTCTCCCTTACAGGAGACCATTAGATGCATGGGATCTTAACCTAGTCCTAACTGCGCTACAGAAACCGCCTTTTGAGCCTCTTCAGGACATTTCTCTTCACATTCTAACTCAGAAGGTGGTTTTCCTAGTTGGAATTACTTCTCTACATCGAGTAGAGACTATCAGCACTCTCTTGCAGGCCGCCCTTCCTAGTGTTTCACCAGGATGAGGTTGTTTCGTATTTTCTCCCGAATGTGGTGTCCTCCTTCCACCTTAATGAGGAGATTTCCTTGCCATCTTTTTGCCTGACACCGGTTCATCGGATTGAGAAGGCTTTGCATACTTTGTCAGGGCACTTCGCATTTACGTGTCCAGAACTGCACCTTTTCGGAAGTCAGACTCTCTTTTCATTCTTTCAGAAGGCAGCCACAGGGGCACACCAGCTTCAAAGGATACTCTGGCTAGACGGATCAGAAACACTATTAAGGATAACTACCAGATAAAAAATATGTTACTTCCGGCCGGTATCAAGGTGCACTCTACCCGTGCGATAGGGGCTTCCTGGGCCATTCAGCACCAAGCCTCAGCACTACAAGTGTGTAAGGTGGCCACCTAATCCAGCCTACACACGTTTACTACACTATAATGTTCACACCCAGTCCTCAGTAGATGCGAGTCTGTAGGTGTCTTACTGTCCAAGTTCCATTGTTCTTTCCCTCCCAGGGACTGCTTTGGGACGTCCCATGGTCCTGTGTCCCCCAATAAGGCGAAGGAGAAAAGGAGATTTTTGTGTACTCACCGTAAAATCCTTTTCTCTTAGCCTCTAATTGGGGGACACAGCACCCACCCTTTTTTAAGCCTTTCTTGGTTTGTCATGTAGCTCTTGAGCTCTTACATTGTTGCCTTCTTACAGGCTTTGTTGTCTTGTTGACTTTATTCTCTTCTACTGATTTAAGCACAAAACGGGTGAGGCAGTGCATGCTCTAGGGGTGTACACTGCAGAGGAGGAGCCACTGTAACATTTTTTTTTTCAGATTCTGCTTAGTATCGCCTCCTAGTGGACAGCAGCATAACACCCACGGTCCTGTGTCCCCCAATTAGAGGCTAAGAGAAAAGGATTTTACGGTGAGTACACAAAAATCTCCTTTTTTCAATTGTAGTTTTTCTCTGTATGTTTCCTTCCTGGCTTTGGCATACAAATACTGATGCAAAATACAAGTGACATATAAAAGTACTTTGCTCCTTGCCTAGGAGTCCAACCACATCTGATAGACTACAAAAGTGGCCGGATACCTTAGAAATGAGTAATAAACAATAATATTATTAATGGCCCCTGGAAATTTGAATATGCAAATGGAGTCCATGGAGCCTCGATGCTTTGTGATATTGGTCTACATGGCATTGCTCCCACCTAGCCAGAATCCTACTCCACACTGATGAGGGGCAATACCCCGAAACAGTTGTCTGTGGATGGATGCCTGGCTCTGTTAATTCCCTTGTCAGATCCTTAACTCGTAACTGAGTGGGATATTGACTAAAAGGGCCACTTAATATGGTGGTTATGGTGGTCTCCGCAAGGATTCCATCCCAGGGCTAGGTCCTTCCCTGGAGGGATATCTGGCTAGTCCCGTGTTTGAGACTCTTAATCGAGGCTCCACGGACTCCATTTGCATATTCAAATTTCCAGGGGCAATGCATCATGGATTTCACTGTGTTTGAGCGCTTTAGCCGGCTGCCCGCAGTGTTTTCCTTGACTGGTTTCCCTGAGATCAGTGAGTGCTTTGTTACAGTGGTCTAATTCAGCATTCCGGAATAATTGGTGGTGAATGGTGACCTAAATAAAATTATTTATATTCATTATTATGTTTCATAATAACATGTCTCACTTCAATAATGACTACAACTAAGTATCTGCAATCCAGTTCATATACATTGTGGCCTGACATACAAGGATTAATTAGCAGCTAGGTGTGGCACCCCTGTGACCAGGGCAGCCACAGGGTGAACTGCAGACAGACAAAGTAAAGACGGTTGACAAAATACACCCAAACACCGACCCGCTCCGATCCTAAGCCACTGACTCTATGTAGGGCAAGGGGTGGCAGGAGTTTAGAGAAGTGTGGGTGGAGAGAGAGGTAGAAACCAGACAAAAGGGTGGAGGAACAGCACTAAAAACACTGGAACACTAAGTTGGAGGGGTGGATACCTAGGAGGAGAGGTTCCCTGGAGGACGCAGAACTTTGGAGGCAGTTTCCCAAGGGACAAATCTCACTCTAGAGACAGAGGTGAGGGAAGAAGCACCGGAAGCAGACACACCCTACAGCTAAACACCACAGATTAGTGGGTGAACAGCGGGCCCGTCAGCCATCACTAATATAGCTGGCCGGAGGACGCAGAGCTGACAACCGGAGAGACAGAGAGAGCCTGGTGAGCCCAAATTACACGTGGGTCACTGGAGGGCTAGGCCATAGAGCCGACTCTGTAGAGGTGACCGGAGAGACTCTAAGACCCTAATCACAAAGCACACCGGCGTGGTGTGGGGACTCTTTAGCCAGCGACCTACCTACTGCCGCGGAGTAGGAACACAGCCATCATACTAGGGCTAGTGGACCTAAAGCAGAGGCAATCATCACTAAAGAGGCTGTGATGACTAGACCGAAACCGTGAGCGAGGACAGAGACAAGCAGGACCTGAAATGTATCTTGAGGGAAGCAACGCAGATGAACCGTCTGAGCTGCAGTACAACCCGAGTCCCCGGATAAGTGCAGCAACTTAGACTTAGAACTGTGAACTGTAACTTGTCTGCTAAGAACTTGAAAAGTAAAGTACCTGGTAAGCTCAAACGTGCCTGAGATTGTTCCTTTAAAATGCGCCACTGCAGAGATCTCCACCTGCAGAGCCACATCCCTGCTGTCCCTTGTGTGCTGGCTGGAGAAGCTGCAGGAGAAGAGCCAGTGCAGCATCCAGAGTACACAGCCCCCCTACTACACCTGCCCCCGGGGACACGCAGCCCTATCCGTGGAGGGCTTACCATCAACTCTGCCCCTCATCACCGTCCCCGGCAGGAATACGTCAGCGGTGGTCCCCACTGACCACATGGTATGGGTGGCGTTACGACAACCTCCCCTGTACATATCCCCTTTTTCAACTGAAGCCCAGGCCACAGGACTGGGTCACGACTCCCGTGACTCCCCAGCGACAGTAGCAGCGATCTGGTTCCTGAATACCCCATGGCCTGGGGCCGCCTGATTAGGCATTAGGCAACAATAGTGTGCATACATTCAACTCCAGATTGCTCGGGTCTGAATTGTAGCACTCAATCCAAGAGTTGAGCCCCTTAGGAAAAGCAAACGAACACACCCAAAGCCGTGGAACTTTAACAACATCTTACGCCATCTTATCTGTGGCGGCACTCCCAGTGGCACGCATGTACTCTGTCTCTGCACTAGCAGTGGCACGCTGCTCCGTTGTTCGGATTCTGTCCTGCAGTCATTTATTCATGGATCCCCTGCAAGGCATGGCTGACCTCGACTCAGAGGATATCATCCACCTAACCTCCGCGGGGGGCAGAAGGTGGGTCAGCCAAACCAGACGCAGAGTGGCATCATGGAGAGGAGATGGAGAGTGAGACCTATGTCAGCTTGAGCTCCACTGCACCTCCCAATTTGGGCATCATCTGTAATGAGATGCGGATCCAATCCTTTGTTCCGATGCAAGCTTCAGACCTGAGGAGAGAGTCCCAGACAGGTGACTTTTACCCTATGGCATCCAGGCTCGGGAGCAGCCCATGTTAGACTGCAGAAGATCTGGCAGTATGCCTAGCTGGATTCCAGCTGCAGCCGGTGTCATAGCCTCAGCTCCTGGATCCCATTTCCCAAGACCACCAGGATCAGAACCAGGATCTTTATTGGGAGTCCAAGGAAGAAGAGCACCTACAAGGCAATGTCTCCCAGCTGTGTGGATCACCATCATTAGGGTATAATGGTGTGCACACCGCGTAGGTGGTGAGTGGAGGTGCCAACTAACAGGATTTCTTCAATCCCAGTAAATACAAATATGGATACAAAGTTGCACACTCCTTTAGATGTTTTTGATGCAAGGTTTATTATGAACAGTTAATGGCCACAGATGTCAACGCGTTTCGGCTTTAACCAAAGCCTTGATCACGACAATTGGCAGGTGTGGGTCATGGAATGTTCTAGGATAAGATTGGAAAGAGGCGTCTTTCCTTGGTGGCGAACGCTCGATTAAGGTGGTTTGCTTTATTTCAATAATTCCCAAATGGGGATAGGCGTTTTTCAGCACGGTCCTTCTTTCAGTGATAGGTCCGCCCCTGTCAGAGTCCTGGTAGGAATGAGCTCATTCCTTTGCACTTGCGCTTCGGGGATGTCGGCTCCTGCACTCGGCTGCGCCTGACCATAGAAGGTAATGGGGGGCACCGAGCACAGACAAGCACAGGAGCACTGCATCTATGCACTGATGTGCTTGCCTGCGTTTGCCTAAAACTGTACCTGCGCTTGCGCAGGGAAGGCAAAGGCAGGTAATTCACCAACGCATACATGCGAAAGGGGCCTTAGAATTTTGAAACTCTAGGTATTCCTCAAGTATGGCTAAGGTCACATTAGCATTTTTTTTCAATCCAGATCCGGTTTTAAGCATTAAAAATGCTCAAAACTGGATTCGGATCAGCAGCCCATAGGCGCCCATTATGAAACCGGATTGCACTTAATGCAATCCGATTCCCACATTACGGTTTTGCTGCCTGCGTGAAAAATCATGCAGGCAACGTTTTTCGGAGAGGTTTCAAAACCGCAGCGGGGCTGCTATAATGGGCACCTATGGGAGCCCATCCGGTAACCGGATTGCTCATAATGTGCAATTCGGTTGCCGGATTCTTTGTTCATCCCTGCTGCTGAGGAGCCGCCGGCTTTCATTGATAAAATAGTAAAAGCCAACAAAAGCCGTCGATACTGTAATAGAGCAATTTAACCCTTCATATGCCGCCCTATATGGACAACATGCCTCTAGGGAGGGTGGACACTCCCTGGAGACATGGTGCCCACATATTATATTAACATTAACCCTTTGTTCATCCCCGCAGCCGCAGGGATGAACAAAGCATCCGGCAACCAGATTGCACATAAAGGTACCGCCACACGCAGCAATATTGCTAGGCAATTTCACTGACAATTTGCTAGTTGCAGTGAAATCATGGACACATTGTTCCATTTGTACACAGCAACAAAATAGAACAATGTGTCCATGATTGCACTGCAACCAGCAAATTGCCAGTGAAATTGCCTAGCAATATTGTCGCGTGTGACGGTACCTTTAGGAGCAATCCGGTTACCGGATGTGTTTTTAGGGTCACATTTTGAAGGCAAAATGTGTGTGAAGGCACATGAGATCCGAATGCGGTAATTGCAATGTGCCTTCTAAATGTGACCCTAGACTATGGCCATGTCCACACACAAGCGCTCTAAGTATTTAGCGGTTCTGCGCTAAATACTTAGGTTTTGTGAGAGAAGCACAGGAGCGTGTGTGCTCGGCATAAGTGGTCACTAGGCAGCCTGCTGTATGAACTAGTTACCACGATACACATTGGGTAACCAGGGGCTACGTTTCAAGGAAGCGCCGACACACACGCACCTGCGCTTCTCTCACAAAACCTAAGTATTTGGCACAGAACCGATAAATACTTAGAGCGCAGATGTGTGGACATGGCCTATGTCATTGTTGGTAATATCCAGTTGTTCATATACTTTTATGTGATTTTGGTATAAATGCTTTTTTGGGAAACCTCATATTTACAGAACCCAGGCCTTTCCAGCATCATAAGATCATAAGGCCATGACATCATCGTAGATACTTCTGAAAACAGTAATGAGCATGAGGAGGACAGCATAAACTCGGAACTAATTGCTAAAGAACCTGTGATGTTGGAAGGAAGGATTCAGCCTCATTCTCAGCCTCTTTGTATTTAGAAAAACCTTGCAGTGTATACCTTGTGAGCCACAAAAATCCAGAATACTGCACATTACCTAGAAGAATGTCTAAAGTGTAAAAGCTGTTGAGGATGAGATCAGGAGGGGGAGGGAAGAGACTTAATTCTTATATCACACACTAGGAAGGAAGGAATCGATAACCCTGATTGGGTTTTGCTTTTACTTTGCTGACATCTAAGTCAACAATGGCACAGTCTTCTTCCAAGAGTTTCACTGACCAAACAATTGAAGCAATCATGTTTGAGAGTGTTTTTTCTTTGTCTGATGAAGAGTACCTGCCAACAGCTAATCACTCTGCTTTCTCATCCAGTGATTCTTCTGCTAGGAGGAAGGACAAGAGATGCCTATTCTTGAAGAACGTTTTCCATGAACTTGTAATGCCTCACATGATGCAGGGAAGCAACATAAAATGCTTTGCCAAAGCAAACTAGAGAAGCCAAGAAACTGTGTGGTGTTCATTTTCAGGCCATTCCAGAGCCAAGAGAAAGAAAATGAAAGCATTGTTTTATTTGTCGACAAACAAAGACAAGAAAACTAAGTGTTACTGTACCATTTGTGGAGAAAATGTCTGTAAAGAACATTCTTCAGAAAAGATAACAAGTAAATTGTGTGGAAAATCAATAAAATTGAAAAGGAAAAGTTGGAAAAGAAATGTAGCTGCAGCTAGTTTACTTCAACATTTATATATCCTTGTTTGTGCGTGTCTCTTTGTTTGAAATGTAAGAAAAAAATATTGTTAACTGATAAAAAGAATTCATCATTTAGAATTCATAATGCGGGCCTTTTAGACACATGTACTTACTTTTTGGTGGTTTCTGCTATTATAATTGCAATATTGTGCATTTTACACATCTTAATTTTACTTTGCAATTTTGAAATAAACTTGTAGATGGTATTTGTACAATGGCCTAAAAGGCCCAGGTTATCTGAAAGTGTATACACACATTCTAGGGTTAACATAGAAAGTATAGGAGAAGCTTTGTCATTTCATTTTCTATTTCCATACTAGATGGCACATGGATAGTGAATGGATGGCATACTTTAAAAACCTTTAGATGAACGGATTATAAAAATGGACCGTGCACATATTTTATTTTTTTTTGTGGATGATAATATTTATTCATTTATGTAGTAGTGTATATATATATATATATATATATATATACTAGCTGTGAGCCCGATGCAAATGCATCGGGATTCTAGAACGTGCATTAATTTGATTATAGTAGTTATAGCTACTTTTTGGGGGAGTCCAATACTTTTTTTTGGGGGGTCCAATACTTTTTGGGGGGGTCCAATACTTATTGGGGCGCGTTCAATGCTTTTTGGGGTGCGTTCAATACTTATTGGGGCGCGTTCAATGCTTTTTGGGGCGCGTTCAATGCTTTTTGGGGCGTGTTCAATACTTTTTGGGGGGCGTTCAATACTTATTGGGGTGTGTTCAATACTTTTTGGGGCGCGTTCAATACTTTTTGGGGCGCGTTCAATACTTATTGGTGTGCGTTCAATACTTTTTTGGGCGCGTTCAATACTTATTGGGGTGTGTTCAATACTTATTGGGACGCGTTCAATACTTTTTGTGGCGCGTTCAATACTTTTTGGGGCGCGTTCAATACTTATTGGGGTGCGTTCAATACTTTTTGGGGCGCGTTCAATACTTATTGGGGTGTGTTCAATACTTATTGGGGTGTGTTCAATACTTATTGGGACGCGTTCAATACTTTTTGGGGCGCGTTCAATACTTATTGTGACGCGTTCAATACTTATTGGGGTGTGTTCAATACTTTTTGGGGCGCGTTCAATACTTATTGTGACGCGTTCAATACTTATTGGGGTGTGTTCAATACTTTTTGGGGCGCGTTCAATACTTATTGGGGTGCGTTCAATACTTTTTGGGGCGCGTTCAATACTTATTGGGGTGCGTTCAATACTTTTTGGGGCGCGTTCAATACTTATTGGGGTGTGTTCAATACTTTTTGGAGTGCTTTGCTGGGCTAAACCTGAATGGTGCACAGGGGGTTAATCACATGTCAGGTCTGTGTGTGAGTGAAGATGTGCTGATTGACTCACTGGGTTGCAGCTGGGAGTGAGTAGGCTGGAACCTGCCAGGTGTCTGAGTGAGGAGAGGACGATTCAGAAGTTCAGAGCACTGGCATGTGAAGAGGTGCTGGAAGTGATCCGTCCTCAGTGGGTAAGTGATGGGAGCCAGTGTCCAAGGGCCAGGCGGTCACAGCTGACTTTGGGACATTGAGGGGGGGGGGCTGTGCGGCCATTGAGGGGGGAGGGGGGGGGTCTGTGCGGCCATTGAGGGGGGGGGGTCTGTGCGGCCATTGAGGGGGGGGGTCTGTGCGGCCATTGGGGGGGGGTCTGTGCGGCCATTGGGGGGGGGGGGTCTGTGCGGCCATTGGGGGGGGGGTCTGTGCGGCCATTGAGGGGGGGTCTGTGTGGCCATTGGGGGGGGGGGTCTGTGCGGCCATTGAGGGGGGGGTCTGTGCGGCCATTGAGGGGGTTGGGGGGTTCTGTGCGGCCATTGGGGGGGGGGGGGGGTCTGTGCGGCCATTGGGGGGGGTCTGTGCGGCCATTGAGGGGGGGGGTCTGTGCGGCCATTGAGGGGGGGGTCTGTGCGGCCATTGAGGGGGTTGGGGGGTTCTGTGCGGCCATTGAGGGGGGGGGGTCTGTGCGGGGATGATGATGATGATGATGATGATGATGATGATGATGATGATCTGTGACAGTGACTCGCAATGCTTGCACTACCCAGCGAGTCGCAATGAATCCCCATTCAAAGTATAGTGGGACGTGCGGCAGCTGAGGTAGCGACTCGCAATGGCCTCGCGGCCATTGCTCGCGCTACCTCAGCGGTAAATCGCTAACTTTGTAGCCGACCCTCTGGTTCTATTTTCGGCCAGCGACTCGCAATGGCCGCTTCGCGGCCATTGCTCGCGCGTGGTGACGTCACAGCGTGACATAGCCACGGCGATTTCGGGGGCCGACACGAAAATGCCTACGGCAATTATAGAGTAGATATATATATATATATATATATATGTTGATTCCATAGCACTTTACATACATTTGCATCATTGTCCTGATTGAGGCTCACAATCTAAACATCCTATCAGTATGTCTTTCAAATGTGGGAACAACCAGAGTGCATGGAGGAAACCCATGCTGCAAACATGGGGAGAACATACAAACTCCTTGCAAATGTCCTTGGTTGGAATTGAATCCAAGACATTAGCGCTACAATGCTAACCACTGAGCCACCGTGCTGCTACTATGTAGATGTGTAGGGCTTAGCTTGAAACACGTAGGATTTATCCTTACAATTTTGCAGTACTGGTATTGTACATTTTAATCTTTTTGGAGCATAGTTGTTTGCATATTTTTATCCAAAATTGGCTGGATTTCTCTTTTTTTACTAACCATCTTTCACACTCATTTCTCTAGTAATAACACTCCATCCTCTTTTTATCCTCATCCTCTTTTCTCTCTTTATATTTTCTTGCTTTATAAATAAATAAATAAATAAATGTAATTATTTAATGCAATATATAATGACACAAACTGACAAGTGCATGTAAAGCATTGGCAGGCTAGACTGGTGTTCTTTTTACAGTACGATTTCAAGTAAATTTACGGGTAGCAAAATCTTAGTTTTACCATTTGTGTTGTATTGCCATCTTGTGGCTTTCTAAAGTTATTGCACATAAGCTGTTACTACTTCTCATTAGATTCATGCAGCTTGTGTTAATAAGTGCCTGAGTGCACTATGGCAACCAGGCAAGATGTACTCTGAAACGCAACAGAGCAGGATAGTTGGAGATGCCCACCAGGATGTCCCTGACTAGCTTTTCTCCATCCTGCCTTAAGGTGGTTTCACACTTGCATTTTTTTTGTTCTGTGTTTTTGTGTCACATTTAAAGGGAACCTGTCACCTGCATCTAACCCTCTGACCTATCACTAGCTGTCCCGACACCTTCCTAGGTGCTCCCTAACCATCCCTCTCTGTTGTATATCCGAACTGTAAAGAGTCAGATAAATGACTTAGAACTTACTGCACGTCGCTCAGTCAGGCGACTGGAAAGGCAGCTCCAGGCTCCATTGTCCCCTCCTCGCTGCTTCACTGCACGTCCCGCTGGGCGGCATAATTCTTTCTTCATCTCCTCCTGATTTTGGAATCTCCCACCCTCTTTTCATGCTATAATGCACCGGCCAGTACGTCACATCCAGCTCAGTGCATTATGGGCCTAATCACATGATCGGCCCCAGTGCAATATGGGCTTGATCACGTGATCGGCCCGACTCCGCGCATGTGCAATGCGCATATTAAAGTCGGGCCGATCAGGTTACCTTTAAGACATTTGACGTCTCACATTTCAGGCTCTTTTCACATCAATGCATTGCGTTTGGCTACATTGCGTTTTCATTGCATTTTTACCGCAAAACGCAATGAAACACATGCGTTTTAACGCATCCATTGATTTCAATGGACAACGCATTGCAAACGCAAGTAAAAACGCATGTCATTTTCTGCAAATGCAGAACGCATGCGTTTTTCCAAACGTAGACCAAAATGTGTCCAGCCATATTTGGTTTGCGTTTGCAAGATCGCACACATTCTACGTTTGCAAATAATTACATGAGTTTTTACTTGCGTTTGCAATGCGTTTCCCATTTAAATAAATGGGTACAAAAATGCATGCGTTTCATTGTGTTTCTATTAAGGATTAGCAAGTATGCTTGTCACTACTCGGTACTCGCACGAATATCTCGGTACTCGGGGTACTCTGTGAGTACCGAGTAATCTCCCGATATTCTTGCAATGCTCAGGGTCCAACTCCCTGCATGTTGGTGCTCTATACAGAGCCAGCCCACATGCAGGGATTGGCTGACAGACACTGTAATGCCACAGCCATGTTGGTTGTGGCATTACAGTGATTGGCTGGCCGCACAGTGTCATCAGGTCTTTATAAGACCTGACCGTGCTGTGCTCGTCACTCTGCTCCACAGACAGTCAGTATAGGGAGAGGAGCTGCTGATTGAGGGACAGATTTGTGGCCTTTCAGCTAGTGCAGGGCTGCCAATCTAATTACCACAACAGTCCTTCTGAGGACTAATAGAGCTGTATACAGGCAGGGAGGCAGGGTATATAGCAAACTTAATTGCGCCAGTATACCAGCCTGCATCACATCTGGGGCTGGTGTACAGGCTGGAGATCTCATCCATCCCAAAACAGTGCTTTAGGGATTAATTTAGCTCTCTATAGGCAGGAGTAGGTTGTAGCGTAAATTAGGATAGGCCAAAACACTCGATATTCTCGTTAGCATTTGTGTCTGACCAGTCCACCTGCAGGGCCTTAATCTCTAATCTCTGTGTCCAGCTAAAAAACAACTCTTGTCTGCATTCATTTAGCATCTTAGTGCAGCAGGAGTAGGTTGAAGTGTAAGTTAGGATATGCCAAAACACTCTGTATTCTCTTGAGCGTTCGTGTTTGACCAGTCCACCTGCTGGGCTTTAATCTCTAATCTCAGTGTCCAGCTAAAAACCAACTCTTGTCTGCATTAATTTAGCATCTTGGTGCAGCAGGAGTAGGTTGTAGCATAAATTAGGATACGCCATGAGACTTGGTATTCCCCTCAGCGTTTGTGTCTGACCAGTCCACCTGCAGGGCCTTAATCTCTAATCTCAGTGTCCAGCTAAAAATCAACTCTTGTCTGCATTCATATAGCATCTTAGTGCAGCAGGAGTAGGTTGTAGCGTAAATTAGGATACGGCAAAAGACTTGGTATTCTCGTCAGCGTTTGTGTCTAACCAGTCCACCTGCAGGGCCTTAATCTCTAATCTCAGTGTCCAGCTAAAAAACAAACTCTTGTCTGCATTCATTTAGCATCTTAGTGCAGCAGGAGTAGGTTGAAGCGTAAGTTAGGATATGCCAAAACACTCTGTATTCTCTTGAGCGTTCGTGTTTGACCAGTCCACCTGCTGGGCTTTAATCTCTAATCTCAGTGTCCAGCTAAAAAACTAACTATTGTCTGTATTCATTTAGCATCTTAGTGCCGCAGGAGTGGCTTGTAGCTCCAAGTAGTATACGCCAAAACACGGTATACGCATCAGCGTTTGTGTCTGACCGTTCCAACTGACGGGAGTAAACCGCTGTAATCTGTAATCTCAGTGTGCAGCTAAAACATCTTTGGACGCCTTCATTTAGCTGTATACAGGCAGTACAACATTGAAAATGCACAAGGCCGGTGGCAAGGGACAAGGAACTTAACGTGATGGTGGTGCAGGCAGAGGTCGAGGTCGTGTGCAAGCTCGAATTGCGCTACGACAAACGCCCACATCATCTCGCTCGACCTTCCTGTCCCAATTTCTAGGGGACCGCAGCAGTACACCACTATTAAACCAAGACCAGTGTCAACAGGTTGTTAGTTGGATAGCGGATAATGCTTCCAGTCAGTTTGGCACCACCACAAATACCCCGTCTTCCACACGGTCAAGTGTCAGTAGCCGTGAGACTGGACCGCACATTCCACACCCATTCGCAGAATCTGGCCTCTCGCCAGCTCCAGTTGAAGTGGGTCATGAGGAGATGGTATGTACCGATGCCCAAATATTTGAACAGCCACGGTCTCACGAAGGCAACGGTGGGAACGTGTGTCAACAAGAGGTGGATGATAATGAGACACAATTGCCAGAAAGTCAGGAGGAGGACCAGGGTGCGGAAGTGCAAGATCCAGTAATTGGCACAACCTGGCAGGAGGACATGCAGAGCAAGGACAGCAGTGCACAAGGGGAGTTAGGCGTATCATCACAACTGGCCGGAAGAAGCAGGGTGGTGTCCACAGGCAGAAGGCAGGTAACCATTCCCCGGAACAACAAAACGACAGAAGTTGCCAGTACAACTGTTAGGTCTTCCCGAGTCTGGCTGTTTTTTAAGGTGTCTGAAGATAATTCCAAAAAGGCCATTTGCAACACCTGCCATGCCAGCATCAGCAAGGGTAGCAAAACTAGCAGCCTGACCACCACAGCATGATCAGGCACATGGCAGCAAAGCACCCGACTTTGTGGGATGTACAGCAGAGTCCAGGAGCAGTGTCTGCGGGTGACACCGCTGCGTCTTCCACTGTTGTGCGTGCAAGACAATCCCCTGTCCATACTGCATGCGAAGATGCCTCCTGTCCTTCACCTGTAGTTGCACAAGCAGAAATAGCACCATCATCAACCACGTCCTTGTCCCAGCGCAGCATTCAGTTATCCATACACCAATCTTTAGAACCAGGCGCAAATACGCTGCCAATGCCCCACATGCCACAGTTCTAAATGCACACATTTGACACAGTTCTGAATGCACTCATTTCGCAACTGCTTGCGCTAGAAATGTTGCCTTTTAGGCTGGTGGAGACGGAAGCATTCCGCAACCTGATGGCGGCGGCTGTCCCACGTTACTCAGTCCCCAGCCGCCACTATTTTTCCCGGTGTGCCGTCCCCGCATTACATAAGTACGTGTCACAAAACATCATACGTGCCCTTAACACTGCAGTTTCAGGCAAAGTCCACCTAACCATGGACACATGGACAAGTGCTTATGGGCAGGGCCGGTACATCTTGCTGACAGCACACTGGGTTAATATTCTGGAAGCCGGGACCCAGTCTGAGCTTGGGACGGAACACGTCCTTCCAACACCAAGGATTGCAGGCCCTAACTCAGGGTTTGACTCACAGTGTACAGCTCCGTAACGTCATGCTCCTCAGCCTCCTCCTCCTCCTCCACTTCACCCTCCACACCAGTCCCAAGCTGGAAGCACTGCAGCACTGCCTTGGCTAAGCGGCAACAAGCTGTGCTGAAGCTAATATGCGTAGGTGACAAGCCCCACAACACTGAAGAGCTGTGGACAGCTCTGAAACAGCAGGCAGATCACTGGCTCACACCGCTTAAACCTACAGTCAGGCATGGTCATGTGTGACAATGGCCGAAACCTGGTGGCGGCTCTGAGGCGAGCCAACACATGTTCCATGCGTGGCCCATGTGCTCAACCTCGTGGTTCAGCGGTTTATTAAATCCTACCCGGAGCTATATGATCTGTTCGTCAAAGTTCGCTGCCTGTGTGCCCATTTTAGAAAGTCACCTACTGCTTCTGCCGCCCTTGCCGGCTTTCAGCGGAGTTTGCAGCTTCCGGCTCACAGACTGGTGTAGACAAAAGAAAATTCACTGCAGCACCAGCTACTACCAATTGTGTATATGCTAAAAAGCAGTCTATATTTGAGAAAAATTTTAAAAACTTACTTTTTTTCAAAAAACTCAATACTTACATATTTTTATTTGCTAAGGTTCTTAGTACACATATTGGCCAATATCTGCTCGCCCATCAACCGCTTACGAGGTGACCTTAGATCTGATGAGTCCTAATGCTGACATCCCTGTCCTCCTTGTCACTCCCTGTCCCACATCTTCACTAAGTCATGTGTTCAACTGAACCTCCATTTCTATTACTGAGTGGGTGGACTCATCTCAATCACAGACCACCTGGGGTTAATGGTGGTGCAATGTGCAGCCATGGAGCCATCAACTCCATCTAATATATAAACAGAAAAAAAAACTGCACAGCACTTGAGATATAATGTGAACTGGTGCAAGCTGTGACGCTGAACTTAAGCAGACAAAAGAAAATTCACTGCAGCACCTAGCTACTACCAATTGTGTATATGCTAAAAAGCAGTCTATATTTGAGAAAAATTTAAAAAATTTACGTTTTTTCAAAAAACTCAATACTTACATATTTTTATTTGCTAAGGTTCTTAGTACACATATTGGCCAATATCTGCTCGCCCATCAATCGCTTACGAGGTGACCTTAGATCTGATGGGTCCTAACGCTGACATCCCTGTCCTCCTTGTCACTCCCTGTCCCACATCTTCACTAAGTCTTGTGTTCAACTGAACCTCCATTTCTGCAGACTGGTGTGTGATGTCCCCACGCGTTGGAATTCCACACTGCACATGTTGGTCAGGATTTGTGAGCAGAAGAGGGCAGTTGTTGAGTACCAGCATCAACTAGGCCGTCAGAATACGGTTCAAACTCCACACAAAGACCTCAGGAGTGGACATGGATGTCCGACATATGTACCGTCCTCCAAAACTTTGAGGATTCCACCAAGATGGTGAGCGGCGATGACGCCATCATTAGCTTCACCATCCCGCTTCTCTGTCTTCTAAAATGCTCTCTGCTCAAAATCAAAGACGATGCATTGCAGGCGGAGCATGATGAGTTGGAGCAAGAAACCGTACTGGGTGATTACACACAGCCCAGCCTCATCTCATCCCAATGTGCATTGGAGGACAATGACGAGGAGGATGAAGAAATAGAGCTACTTTCATGCGGAATTGACGGTAATACATGCACAACCGTCAGACCGTCGGTTCAGCGTGGATGGCCAGAGGACAGGGGAGAAGAGGAGGACGATGATGAGGCCAGCATGGCCAGTCATGCTGTTGGTGAGGACCCTGAAGTCTTGCCTGTTAACAGTCTGGCGCACAAGGTTGACTTTATGTTACGCTGCCTGTCTCGTGACCCTCGCGTTATCAACATCTTGGCAGACACTCATTATTGGTTGGTGACACTTTTAGACCCACGCTACAAGGAGAACTTTATTTCTCTATTCCCAAGGCGGAGAGGCCTACAAAAATGCTGCAGTACCAGATGGCTATAGTCGCGGAATTAGTAAAAAAATTTCCTTCTGAAAACGCTAGCGGCAGAGGTCACGATTCAGTGGACAACCAAGGCGTCTGGCCAAGAGAGGCACAAGTCAATCCAGCAGAGGTAGGGGAACACTCTCAAAGATCTGGAACACTTTTTTCAGCACCTCCCGCACCACAGGCCCTGAGGTGCGGGGTAGTGTCACAAGGACTGCAAAGTTTGCCAAGATGCTGAGGGAGTACCTTGTCGATCAGACTAAAGTGCTCCTAGACTCCTCTGTGCCTTATAATTATTGGGTATCGAAGCTGGACACGTGGCAGGAATTGGCTCTCTATGCCTTGGAAGTCCTGGCCTGCCCTGCCGCTAGCGTTTTGTTAGAGCATGTTTTTAGTACCGCTGATAAACGCACCCGCCTGCCAACTGAAAATGCTGACAGGCTGACTCTGATCAAGATGAACTGAATTGGGCCTGACTTCACCACACCACCACCAAATGATAGTGGAATTAAAATTTTGTGCCGGTAGATTGCCATGCACCTCTGCACACCCACACTTCGGTACACACTTCATGTCTTGGGCTACTTGCTGTACTGCTCCTCCTTCTCCTCATCCGCCGCCATCATATGATCAGTGCGACCAGTGCCGGACTGGGACCAGAAAGCAGCCCTGGAAAACAAACCCCACCAGCCCACACACTATATCACCCATTAGCCCCGATCATTGAAGTTTGCTTTTAAAGAGAACCTGTCACTTCCATTAAGCCCCCCAGGCTATCACTACCTGCCCCTGCATCTTCCTATTACTTCTCTAACTATTTTTTCTGTGCTAAATGTGCCCTGTGTCTGCGTAATAAAAGCTTTTTATCACTCAAACGCATCATTTCCGGCACTCCGCAGGCTGGACTTCAGGCTGCACAGTACGCATGCTCTACGAAGCACATTACGTCAGCTCATCTGTGATGACATCTGTGATGAGCTAACATAATATGCTCCACAGAGCATGCGCAATGCGCAGCTCTGTGGATGAGTACTGGAAATTACAACACTCGGCGTCATACCCACCATTCTGCAGAGCGGAGCTAGCCAGGCTGGGGGCCGGGGGTGCACATTTGGATGTCAACATCACGCCTATCGGAGCATGATAGACTGTACAGGAGGCGGCCATGGGACACAGAGAGAACGCCCAGGGGGTCTAGCAATGGTAGCCCCCTGTTCATTATCATACTAATGAGTGAGTGATAAAAAGCTTTTATTGAACAGTCACAGGGCACATTTAGCACAGAAAGGGATAGTTACAGTAGTAATAGGAAGGTGCAGGGACAGGTAGTGATAGTCTGGGGGCTTTATGGAGCGGACAGATTCCCTTTAAGTTGCCGTGGCCTCATCACTTTCTTAAAGGAGTTATTTGAAGAGCCACATGTGAATGGTGCAGCAGAGTGTACAATCTACCACATCTCCATTCACATGGTGCTCTACAAAGCCACATTTCTCAGGATTGTGGAGTCCCAGCAGTCAGATACACAGTGAAGGGAAAGTCATCACCTGTACAGAAAGGAAGTGATGACTCCATATTAGGGATAATCAAATTAAGCAACATTTAAATGCTGAAAATCAAAGTTCAAAACACCACTCTCTGACAAAAGGACAGGAGAAGTGGTACTGTACAGTGTATATATACAGAATAATACAGATACTGAGGATTACACCCAGTATACAGGACAGGAGAAGTGGTACTGTGCAGTGTATATATACAGAATAATACAGATGCCGAGGATTACACCCAGTATACAGGACAGGAGAAGTGGTACTGTGCAGTGTATATATACAGAATAATACAGATACTGAGGATTACACCCAGTATACAGGACAGGAGAAGTGGTACTGTGCAGTGTATATATACAGAATAATACAGATACTGAGGATTACACCCAGTATACAGGACAGGAGAAGTGGTACTGTGCAGTGTATATATACAGAATAATACAGATGCCGAGGATTACACCCAGTATACAGGACAGGAGAAGTGGTACTGTGCAGTGTATATATACAGAATAATACAGATACTGAGGATTACACCCAGTATACAGGACATGAGAAGTGGTACTGTGCAGTGTATATATATATACAGAATAATACAGATACTGAGGATTACACCCAGTATACAGGACAGGAGAAGTGGTACTGTGCAGTGTATATATACAGAATAATACAGATACTGAGGATTACACCCAGTATACAGCACAGGAGAAGTGGTACTGTGCAGAGTATATATACAGAATAGTACAGATACTGAGGATTACACCCAGTATACAGGACAGGAGAAGTGGTACTGTACAGTGTATATATACAGAATAATACAGATACTGAGGATTACACCCAGTATACAGGACAGGAGAAGTGGTACTGTGCAGTGTATATATACAGAATAATACAGAGACTGAGGATTACACCCAGTATACAGGACAGGAGAAGTGGTACTGTGCAGTGTATATATACAGGATAATACAGGTACTGAGGATTACACCCAGTATACAGGACAGGAGAAGTGGTACTGTGCAGTGTATATATACAGAATAATACAGGTACTGAGGATTACAACCAGTATACAGGACAGGAGAAGTGGTACTGTGCAGTGTATATATACAGAATAATACAGGTACTGAGGATTACACCCAGTATACAGGACAGGAGAAGTGGTACTGTGCAGTGTATATATACAGAATAATACAGATACTGAGGATTACACCCAGTATACAGGACAGGAGAAGTGGTACTGTGCAGTGTATATATATATAGAATAATACAGATACTGAGGATTACATCCAGTATACAGGACAGGAGAAGTGGTACTGTGCAGTGTATATATACAGAATAATACAGATACTGAGGATTACACCCAGTATACAGGACAGGAGAAGTGGTACTGTGCAGTGTATATATACAGATACTGAGGATTACACCCAGTATACAGGACAGGAGAAGTGGTACTGTGCAGTGTATATATAGAGAATAATAGAGATACTGAGGATTACACCCAGTATACAGGACAGGAGAAGTGGTACTGTGCAGAGTATATATACAGAATAATACAGATACTGAGGATTACACACATACGCACATGCAGCCTGCCCTCTCACACACACACACACGTAGCAGCCTGCCACAGCCCCACACACATGCACCAGCCTACCCAGTCAACCACACAAATGTAGCAGCCTGATCCAGCCCCCACACACATGCAGCAGTCTGTCTCGGCCCCCCACACACACATGTAGCAGTCTGCCCCAGACCCCACACACCATGTAGCAGCCTGCCCTGGCCCCTACACACACAGCTGCCTGACCCGGCCCCCACATGCACGTAGCTGCCTGCCTCAGCCCCCACTCGCACGTAGCGCCTGCCCAGGACCTCACACGCATGTAACAGCCTGCCCCGGCCCCACACACATGCAATAGCCTGCCCTGACCACCACACACAGAAGCCAGTCCTCACACACACACACAGCAACCTGCCCCGGTCCCCACACACATGGAACAGCCTGTCCTCAAACACACACATGCAGCCTGTCCTCACACACAGACACACAGCGGCCTGTCCTCACACACACTCACACATACACACACAGCAGCCTGTCCTCACACACACTCACACATACACACAGCGACCTGTCCTCACACACACACAAATACACACACCACAGCCTGTCTCAAACACACTCACACATACACAGCAGCCTGTCCTCACACACAGACACACAAATACACAAAGCGGCCTCTCACACACACTCACACACACACAGTGGCCTGTCCTCACACGCACTCACACATACACACACAGCGGCCTGTACTCACACATACACACACAGCGGCCTGTACTCACACACACTCACACATACACACACAGCGGCCTGTACTCACACACACTCACACATACACACACAGCGGCCTGTCCTCACACATACACACACAGCGGCCTGTACTCACACACACTCACACATACACACACAGCGGCCTGTCCTCACACACACTCACACATACACACACAGCGGCCTGTCCTCACACATACACACACAGCGGCCTGTACTCACACACACTACACACATACACACACAGCGGCCTGTCCTCACACACACTCACACATACACACACAGCGGCCTGTCCTCACACGCACTCACACATACACACACAGCAGCCTGTACTCACACACACTCACACATACACACACAGCGGCCTGTCCTCACACATACACACACAGCGGCCTGTACTCACACACACTCACACATACACACACAGCGGCCTGTACTCACACACACTCACACATACACACACAGCGGCCTGTCCTCACACATACACACACAGCGGCCTGTACTCACACACACTCACACATACACACACAGTGGCCTGTACTCACACACTCACACATACACACACAGCGGCCTGTCCTCACACATACACACACAGCGGCCTGTACTCACACACACTCACACATACACACACAGCGGCCTGTCCTCACACACACTCACACATACACACACAGCGGCCTGTCCTCACACGCACTCACACATACACACACAGCGGCCTGTACTCACACACACTCACACATACACACACAGCGGCCTGTCCTCACACATACACATACAGCGGCCTGTACTCACACACACTCACACATACACACACAGTGGCCTGTACTCACACACACTCACACACACAGCGGCCTGTACTCACACATACACACACAGCGGCCTGTCCTCACACACACTCACACATACACACACAGCAGCCTGTCCTTACACGCACTCACACATACACACACAGCGGCCTGTACTCACACAAACTCACACATACACACACAGCGGCCTGTCCTCACACATACACACACAGCGGCCTGTACTCACACACACTCACACATACACACACAGCGGCCTGTCCTCACACATACACACACAGCGGCCTGTACTCACACACACTCACACATACACACACAGCGGCCTGTCCTCACACATACACACACAGCGGCCTGTACTCACACACACTCACACATACACACACAGCAGCCTGTCCTCACACATACACACACAGCGGCCTGTACTCACACACACTCACACATACACACACAGCGGCCTGTCCTCACACACACTCACACATACACACACAGCGGCCTGTCCTCACACACAGACACACATACACACACAGCGGCCTGTCTCACACACAGACACACATACACACACAGTGGCCTGTCTCACACACAGACACACATACACACACAGCGGCTTGTCTCACACACAGACACACATACACGCACAGCGGCCTGTCTCACACACAGACGCACATACACAGCAGAGTGTCTCATACACACTCACACATGCACAACAGCCTGTCCTCACACACATACAAACAAATACACACACAACAGACTGTCCTCACACACAGACACACAAACACACACAGCGCCTGCCCTCGCACACAGACATACAAACACACAGCAGCATGTCTCACACACAGACACACAAATACACACGCAGCTGCCTGTCTTACACACACACACACACACACAAATACACACACAGCAGTCTGCCCTGCCCCACCCCCACCCCACACATCTCAGGTCAGACAGATAAAAGTGAAAGTATCTTTCCTCAGCTTTGCTTGTTGTCCCGCACTGCAGCCCCCGGGTCCGCAGCTGAGACAGATCACAGGAGGAGTGAGGAGGCGACTCAGTCTATGACTGTGACAGTCACAGGCTGCTGACTGCTGCCTGCAGGCCAGCTCCACTGCCTGCACACGGGACCACTTGGTAATAGCCTGGGTGGCTGCGATCCGTTTCTTGGGCGGGAGAGCAGAGTGTGTGCTCTCTCCGCCCACAAAGAACATGCTATACAGCCTGCGCTCTCCTTAAGAGCCGCTGTCAGGGCTGCCCGCCCGCCTACTGGGTGTGAGTCTGTGTGCCAAGAGGTAGCGGCCGACGTCCTTCACCAGACCCGGCATGTCGGCGGGTGGCGGGCGGCCGCTGCAAAATCATTGAAAAGTTGGCCTGCGGCTGGAGGAGCGGGCGCTGTGGCCCCGCCCACTCCACAACCACCGGCCCATCGGGAGAAGTCCAGAATCTCCCGCCTGTCAGTCCGGGCCTGAGTGCGACCGTGGTTCATAACGCCACGAAAACATAATTTTTTTACATCATATTTATGATGATGATGACCCTAACAGTTCAAAAGTTAGGCAGTAGTTTCATGTATACCCCCAGGGGTAAATGTTTTAGTCCATGCTTACATAATGGGCATTACAAGTACAGGAGACCCGCTCCTTTGTAATGGGAGCAATATTTATAGGCTCTCCTCCATGTTTCTTTCCAGGGGCATTGAAGTGCCACACAATTTTTGGCTTCCGTGCCTAGGGCAATACTACAATACTACAAAAGACCCACTTCCTTAAAATGGGCACATTATTTAAAGAGGCCCTCATGCACGCCTCCATCCAGGGGCATCAGAGTGCCTCCCAACATTTGGCTTCCCTGCCTAGGGCAATACTAGAAAAGACCCACTTCCTTATAATGGGCACAATATTTAAAGAGGCCCTCATGCAAGCCTTTATTCAGGGGCATCATAGTGCCACACAATTTTTGGCAGCCCTGCCTAGGGCAATACTAGAAAAGACCCACTTCCTTATAATGAGCACATTATTTAAAGAGGCCCTCATGCACGTCTCTATCCAGGGTCATTGGGGTGCCTCCTAATTTTTCGCTTCCCTACCTCATTTACACACTGCTACAACAAGCTGATATGGGCGGACCGGGTGCAGCAGGGACAACACATAGGCATGCCACAATTGTGGATTATGAAAATTCCGTACGCTGATAGGACAAAGCAATAACATCATGATTGGCCAGGCAGCGTAGGAGGCTGATTAATACATGACGCTTGAGCAATTGTGTAGTGTGACTGGTCAGCTCCTTAAATAGGCCTGCCTATGCAGCGACTACCAATCGTAACGCAGGAGCTTCCTCCAATGATCGCTGATGGGGCGCAGTAACCCGGAGCCTGTGTCACGCCCCAGCTACATACCAGGTACATAGCCTGGTGTCGAAACAACCCTTCTGTTCCTTCTTTACACGCCGATACAGGTCGCTACCATCGGCTGGGTAACCACCTGTTTTAGGGCAGTGCTCTGAAACAGGTGCCGCCACTGGCGGGTGGCTACAACCGTCTTCACATGCCGCTACCTCGGGTTGAATTGGCGGTGCAAGATACATTTCTCTCATGTACCCGGTTGTTGCCACCATCCAGTAGCGGCGTGTAAAGGTACCATTAGGGTACCGTTACACGCAGAGATATCCTGAGAGATATCGCTGATACGTCACAGGTTTTGCATCACTCAAACGAGATCGTTAGGATGTTGTTGCGTGTAAAACTGAGATATGGGTGTGATAAATCTTTGGATCGCTGATCGCAGATTTGAGAACATGTTGCTAAATCAAGCGATCTGCGATCAGTAAACCTGCTGCATATTTGTGTGTGACACCGCGATAACGATCACGTTTTTGATTTCTGGGATTGTGAAGACAATCCCGTAGGCGTGCCTTGGCATTGTGTTTCCCGCACTCCGTCTGTGCCGATTGGTGGCCAGTACTGTGTTCCGATTGGCTGGCGTAGGTTAATGGCAAAGGCCACCATATTTGATCTCCCGTGCATACATCATTATACTCCTTTACATTTCTTATTCTGCTAAATCCAAGTAAACACATGTAAACAAGGAGACACATTAAAGTCGTTATTCTTCATTCTTTGCGGTTACGTCCCGACGTCTGTTTCCAAATAGATTTTTTTTTTTTTTGTGTCCTCTATATATATGTGGTTATTGTACAATGTGGTCATGTTCCTTTATTTGCTAGGCCACAAATGTATGATGCTACATGTGGCCCATATATCATTAAATAAACACATATGGAAACTCTCAGGACGTCCTTGCTCCTGTATGTCAGCCACATTGTTCCCAAAACTAGGTCATCATAGGCCATGTTCACACACATGCGTTTTTTTGACCATCCCTGCGTTTTTGGGCTGTTAAAAAAACGCAGGTGCGTTAACGCAGGGTACATTTGAGTGTACATGCGTTTTTCAGCTCCATTTGCGTTTTTTTCCTCCAGTCCAAAAAACGCTGCATGCAGCGTTTTTGGGTGCTGGAAAAAAACGCAGGGGTAGTTTCCCAAAAACGCATGCGTTTTTTTAACATGGGCCCCTATGGGAAACGCATGCGTTAATGCAGGGCACATATAGGCACCTGCATTAACGCATGCATTTCCCATAGGGCCCCATGTAAAAAAAATGCATGCGTTTTCTAAAAAACGCATGCGTTTCTATAACATGGGGCCCTATGGGAAACACATGCGTTTTTAAAAGGCACATTTATGCACCCTGCGTTAACGCATGCATTTTTGCCTGCGTTTTTGAGGAAAAAATGACAAAGTCCAAAAAGGCTGTATTTCCTTTCAGACACACAAGAGACATTTTTTAGCACTCCTAAAAAAATGCATGTGGTTTTAGGAGTGCTAAAAAAAACGCAAATTGTGTGTGAACATGGCCATTGAAAGATTGACACCTGTTCTGAGCTTTGGAGTCACTCCTGGTTTTGGCCCACAAACCGGATGGAACCGGATGGATCAGGAAAAGACTGCAGTGTGAAACTATCCATACATACATAGTTGCAGATGCAACTACATCTCAGCCATCATAGTTAATATCAATGCAAACATATCTACATTGTCCAAGTGCTTAGGGCTACAAACCACAGTAATCACAGTCGGCAACATTGCTAGCTGGGTCTTTCGGGCGATGTCTGTATCGCTGGATCGTTGGTGCGATGTTCACGATATCTCACCGTGTGACATCTCACCAGCAATGTCTAAAAGATGTCCTTCGTGAGCGCACGCTGCCGAGATCTTTAGAGATCTCCCAGCGATATCTCTGCGTGTAACGGTACCCTAATGGCCACTTTACACGCAGCTACAGGTAACAGGTTTTCCACAGGTAACTTACTGGCTGCAGTGAAATCATGGAGACATAGTTCCATTTGCACACAGCAACAAGATAGAACCATGTCTCCATGATTTCACTGCAGCCAGTAAGTTACCTGTGGAAAACCTGTTACCTGTAGCTGCGTGTAAAGTGGCCATTAGGGTACCGTTAGATGCCTCAATATTGAAACGATCTCACTAATGATCTTGGGGGCGTGCGGTCATTAGGACATCGTTTTTGACATCGTTGGTGAGATGTCACATGTCTAGATATCGTGCATGCAAGCGCAGTGTGAGACGACTGAGAAAGGACAAAGAGAAGGGGTACCGATTGAGTGTCATCCCACGACCCAGGAATAGCTATATCCCTGCCTCTGAGAACTCAGTACTCAGTGGGCTACTGCACAGTGACTGTGAGTAAACATCTATAGACTGCGACCTGTTGTGTCTGTGGCCTTCTTGATGCGTCATCAGCCTTGCGCTGGGACATAGGTACCAACTCACTCAGTAACATCTGCTGCCCTGGGGTGTGCCCTATTCATAGAGGGCTTTATAACACAGCTGCATCATCACCATCAGCCCCAGTGGAACTGTAGTGCAACGGCGGCCATCTATAGCTGCGGATGGCGTCACTTAAAAAGAGATATCCCCAGGTCCGGTCATCCTCTCACCAACGAAACTCCCCTTTCCTCGTGACCTTCCCTAAAGAAGAGAGCCATCCTCCCTGAACTTTAAATGACACCGCCAGGGTCATGGAACTGGGTCTCGACCCCCATGACTCTCATGAAGCCTCAAAGCCCAGTTCAGAATATCCTAAGGCCCTGAAGGGGTGTGTCATAGATATTTGTGCAAATTTATTGAAACAGAAAAACTGGAATATCACATGGTCATAAGTATTCAGACCCTTTGCTTAGACACTCATATTTAAGTTACATGCTGTCCATTTCCTTGTGATCCTCCTTGAGATGGTTCTACTCCTTCATTAGAGTCCAGCTGTGTTTAATTAAACTGATAGGACTTGATTTGGAAAGGCACACACCTGTCTATTTAAGACCTCACAGCTCACGGTGCATGTCAAACCAAATGAGAATCACAAGGTCAAAGTAACTGCTCATTGAGCTGAGAAACAGAATTGTGGCAAGGCACAGATCTGGCCAAGGTTATAAAAGAATTTTTGTAGCACTCAAGGCTCCTAAGAGCACAGTGGCCTCCATAGTCCTTAAATGGCAGAGGTTTGGGACCACCAGAAGTATTTCTAGATCTGGTTGTCCAGCCAAACTGAGCAAACATGGGAGAAGAGATAGAACATTTTGGTGATAATTCTAAGCAGTATGTGGAGAAAACCAAGCACTGCTCATCACCTGCCCAATACAATCCCAACAGTGAAACATGATAGTGGCAGCATCATGCTATGGGGGTGTTTTTTAGCTGCAGGGACAGGATGACTGGTTGCAATTGAAGGAAACATGAATGTGGCCATGTATTGAGATATCCTGGATGTAAACCTCTTCCAGAGTGCTCTGGACCTCAGACTTGGCCGAAGGTTCACCTTCCGACAAGACAATGACCCTAAGCACACAGCTAAAATAACAAGGCAGTGGCTTCAGAACAACTCTGTGACCATTCTTGACTGGCCCAGCCAGAGCCCTGACCTAAACCCAATTGAGCATCACTGAAGAGACCTGAAAATGACCTACCACCGTTCACTATCCAACCTGACAGAACTGGAGAGGATCTACAAGGAAGAATAGCAGAGGATCCCCAAATCCAGGTGTGAAAAACCTCTTCATTCCCAAGAAGACTCATGACTGTACTAACTCAAAGGGGTTCTTCTGCTCAATACCGAGCAAAGGATCTGAATAGTTATGACAATGTGATATTTCAGGTATTCTTTTTTAATAAATTTGCACAAATATCTACATTTCTGTTTTTTTCAGTTAAGATGGGGTGCAGAGTGTACATTGATGAGAAAAAAATGAAACAAAAAGTGAAAAATGTAAAGAAGTCTGAATATTTTCTGTACTCACTGTATAGGCTCCATCAGTGTCAAACCCATACATGAATAAACCTTTATAGGTTAAATATATGGTTACCTAGAGGGTCAATAGAACCACCAGAGGGTTTCTAATCAATCAAAAACCTGTGTAAACAGAACAATACATTGTTACTGCATGTGAGAGGAGGAGTTCATACAGTGTTGGCCAAAAGTATTGACACCCCTATCAGATAATACTCAGTTTCTTCCTGAAAATGATTGCAATCACAAATTCTTTGGTATTATTATCTTCATTTAATTTGTCTTCAATGGAAAAAACACAAAAAGAATTGTCCTAAAGCCAAACTGGATATAATTCCACACCAAATATAAAAAAGGGGGTGGACAAAAGTATTGGACTGTTAGAAAAATCATGTGATGCTTCTCTAATTTGTGTAATTAACAGCACCTGTAACTTACCTGTGGCACCTAACAGGTGTTGGCAATAACTAAATCACACTTGCAGCCAGTTGACATGGGTTAAAGTTGACTCAACCTCTGTCCTGTGTCCTTGTGTGTACCACAATGAGCATGGAGAAAAGAAAGAAGACCATAGAACTGTCTGAGGACTTGAGAAACCAAATTGTGAGGAAGCATGAGCAATCTCAAGGCTACAAGTCCATCTCCAAAGACCTGAATGTTCCTGTGTCTACCATGCGTAGTGTCATCAAGAAGTTTAAAGCCCATGGCACTGTGGCTAACTTCCCTAAATGTGGACGGAAAAGAAAAATTGACAAGAGATTTCAACGCAAGATTGTGTGAATGGTGGATAAAGAACCTCGACTAAGATCCAAACAAGATCAAGCTGCCCTGCAGTCCGAGGGTACAACAGTGTCAACCCGTACTATCCGTCGGCGTCTGAATGAAAAGGGACTGTATGGCAGGAGACCCAGGAAGACCCCACTTCTTACCCCGAGACATAAAAAAGCCAGGCTGGAGTTTGCCAAAATTTACCTGAGAAAGCCTAAAACGTTTTGGAAGAATGTTCTCTCTTTTTGGGCAAAGACATCAACATAAAGTTTACAGGAGAAAAAAAGAGGCATTCAAAAAAAAGAACACGGTCCCTACAGTCAAACATGGCAAAGGTTCCCTGATGTATTGGGGTTGCTTTGCTGCCTCTGGCACTGGACTGCTTGACCGTGTGCATGGCATTATGAAGTCTGAAGACTACCAACAAATTTTGCAGCATAATGTAGGGCCCAGTGTGAGAAAGCTGGGTCTCCCTCAGAGGTCATGGGTCTTCCAGCAGGACAATGACCCAAAACACACTTCAAAAAGCACTAGAAAATGGTTTAAGAGAAAGCACTGGAGACTTCTAAGGTGGCCAGCAATGAGTCCAGACCTGAATCCCATAGAACACCAGTGGAGAGATCTAAAATTGGCAGTTTGGAGTAGGCACCCTTCAAATATCAGGGACCTGGAGCAGTTAAGAATGGTCTAAAATTCCAGCAGAGCATTGTAAGAAACCCATTGATGGTTACCAGAAGCAGTTGATCGCAGTTATTTTGGCTAAAGGTTGTGCAACCAAGTATTAGGCTGAGGGTGCCAATACTTTTGTCTGGCCCATTTTCGGAGTTTTGTGTGAAATAATCAATGTTTCGCTTTTTGCTTCATTCTCTTTTGTGTTTTTTCATTGAAGACAAATTAAATGAAGATAATAATACCAAAGAATTTGTGATTGCAATCATTTTCAGGAAGAAACTGAGTATTATCTGACAGAATTGCAGGGGTGTCAATACTTTTGGCCACAACTGTAGGTAAATTACCTCTTCATGAGGCTGACCAATGCATATACTGTATGGAAGAGGCTGGTAACTATATGTGGGGAAAGGAAACATATGCTGTGTTTGTATACACATATATAGAAAAGTCCTCTATGGACCAATACAGGAACAAACTCCGGGAGAGTGGTACATACTGTTATAAGCGGCGCAATAAGGGAGTCACTAGAGGAAAAGCCAGCCAGCATGTTGAACAGCCAAAATTGCTAGGTACCTATAAATAAATAAATAAACTGTCACTTCAGTGAGAAAGTAAAAAACTCTAATGCCACCCAATAAAAGTAGCAATCCTCATAGTTATAATAGACTCTGTAACAAGCCTTTTAATGTGACTTTGTGCCAGATCAGAACCCCAAACTGCACACACTGTGTTTCGGGGTGATTGCCCCTCATCAGTGCAGTGTGTGGGAATTCTGATCCGGCTGTATGAGAGGCTAAGGCTAGGGTCACATTTGTAGATTTGGATGCGGTAATCGCAATTGCCTTCAGACACATTTTTTACACAAAATGTGTCCTGCAAACCGCAATGCGGTAACCGGATTGCTCAGGATGTGTAATCCGGTTACCGCCTGCTTTGTTCATCCCTGCGGCAGCAAAGGACAAAGGGTTAAAATTAATAATCCATGTGGGCAACATGTCTCTAGGGGGTGGCCGCCCTCCCTAGAGACATGCTGTCCACACAGGTTGGCATGTGAGGAGTTAATTATTATTATAGTTTAGCCGGCTATTGTCAGCATTTACAATTTTGTGAATGAAACCCGGCGGCTCTTCGCTGTGTAGAAAATACAGTACATAATGTACATACTGTATCTGCCGCTGTCCATGGTCCTGAAAGCTGCAACATTAGGTCTATGGCGGTGCGCTGCCCATCGACCCAATGTTAAAGCTTTCAGGACCGTGGCTAGCGGCTGATACAGTACGAAGATTATGTACTGTACATTCTCCACAGTGAGGAGCCGCCGGGTTTCATTCACAAAATTGTAGATGCCGACAATAGCCGGCTATACTATAATTACACATATTAACCCCTCACATACCCACCTGTGTGGACAGCATGTCTCTACGGAGGGTGGCCACCCCCTAGAGACATGTTGCCCACATGGACTTTTAATTTTAATCCCTGCAGTAGCAGGGATGAACAAAGCATACGACTGCCGCAGGCATACACATATGCCTTGCGGCAGCCGCATGGGCTCCCTTTAGGAGCCCATTATAGCAATATTGCTGCGGAAGAGATACTGCTCCGAAAACTGCAGCCTGCATGATTTTTCACGCAGGCTGCAAATCCGGATGCGGTAACCGGATTGCTTGTACTGCAATCCGGTTATAATAATGGCCTCCTATGGGCTTCGGTTCCTGATCCGGTTTTGAGATTTTTAACAGCTTAAAACTGGATCAGGATCTGAATTTTTTGCTGCAAATGTGACCCTAGCCTAAGACGAGGTCTAAGGGACTAGCTATTCTCCTTATGGAGAGGAGTCTGCCTGTCGGCATAAGGAGAATGATAAAGAGACTTATAGCTGCAATACTCCTCTGGGAAATATGAAATTGTCACTTCAGTGAGGAAGTGAAAAAACTCTAAAGGTACCTTTACACGCAGCAACTTTTCTAGGAATTTCACTGGCAATTTACTGGTTGCAGTGAAATCATGGACACATTGTTCTATATTGTTGCTGTGTACAAATGGAACAATGTGTCCATGATTTCACTGCAACCAGTAAGTTGCCAGTGAAATTCCTAGAAAAGTTGCCGCGTGTAAAGTTACCTTTATGCGACCCAATAAAGGTAACAATCCTCATAGTCATAACTAACATAGTAACATAGTTTTTAAGGTTGAAGGAAGACTTTAAGTCCATCTAGTTCAACCCATAGCCTAACATGTTGATCCAGACGAAGGCAAAACAAAACCATGTGGCAACACTAAGCTCCACATTGGGGAAAAAAATTCCTTCCTGACTCCAGATCCGGCAATCAGACTAAATCCCTGGATCAACTCCCTATCAAAGAATCTAGTATACATCACTGGTAATATTACAGTTTTCAAGAAAGGCATCCAGGCCCTTCTTAAATGTTAGTAGTGAGTCACTCATTACAACATCATATTGCAGAGAGTTCCATATTCTCACTGCTCTTACAGTAAAGAATCCCCGTCTGTGATTATGATTAAACCTTCTTTACTCCAGACGTAGAGGATGCCGTCTTGTCCCCGTCTCAGGCCTAAGAGTAAAGAGATCATTAAAAAGGTATCTGTACTCTCCCCTCATATATTTATACATTATTATAAGATCACCCCCAAGCCTTCGTTTTTCCAAGCTAAATAACCCCAAGTTTAATAACCTGTCTTGGTATTGCAGACCCCTCAGTCCTCTAATAACCTTGATTGCTCTTCTCTGCACCCGCTCTAGTTCAGCTATGTCGGAGACCAGAATTGTACAAAGTATTCTAAGTGTGGTCGCACTAGTGACTTGTATAGAGGTAAAATTATGTTCTCCTCATGAGCATCTATGCCTCTTTTAATACATCCCATTATTTTATTTGCCTTTGCAGCAGCTGTCTGACACTGGCCACTAAATGTGAGTTTGTCATGTACCCATACACCCAGGTCTTTTTCAGTGACAGTTTTGCCCAGTGTTTTGGAATTAAGCACATAATTATACCTTTTGTTTCTTCTGCCCAAGTGCATGACCTTACATTTATCCCCCATTAAAGCTCATTCGCCATTTATCAGTCCAAGCTTCTAGTTTACATAAATCCTCCTGTAATATAAAATTGTCCTCCTCTTTATTGATTACCCTGCAGAGTTTAGTGTCATCTGCAAATATTGAGATTCTACTCTGTATGCCCCCTACAAGGTCATTAATAAATATATTAAAAAGAAGCAGGCCCAACACTGACCCCTGTGGTACCCCACTGTTAACTGTGACCCATTCTGATTGTGCTCCATTAATAACCACCCTTTGTTTCCTATAACTGAGCCAGTTCTTAACCCACTTACACATATTTTCCCCTATCCCCATTGCTCTCATTTTATGTATCAACCTTTTGTGTGGCACCATATCAAAAGCTTTTGAAAAGTCCATATACACCATGTCCACTGCATTTCTTTGGTCCAGTCCAGAACTTACTTCTTCATAGAAGCTTATCAGATTAGTTTGACAGGAGGGTCCCTCGTAAACCCATTTTGATATTGGGTCATGAGGTTATTTTTCTTCAGATACTCCAGTATAGCATCTCTTAGAAAACCCTCTAGGATTTTACCCACAGTAGAGGTTAAGCTTACTGGCCTATAATTTCCAAGTTCAGTTTTTGTCCCCTTTTTAAATATTGACACTACATTTGCTATACGCCAGTTCTGTGGTACAGACCCTGTTATTATGGAATCTTTAAATATTAAAAATAATGGTCTATATATGACAGTACTTTATTCCCGCAGCAATCTGGAGTGTATCCCATCAGGGCCCGGGGATTTGACAATATTAGTGATTTTTAGACGGTGCTTCCTGCTGGGTCAAGCAGGTGACATTTAATTGAGAGTTTCTGTTATCACTGATCATATTGTCTGTCATGAGATTTTCTTGTGTAAATACTGTTGAAAAAAAGTCATTTAGCATATTGGCTTTTTCCTCATCCTCATCCACCATTTCACCCAGATTATTTTTAAAGGGGCCAACACAATCATTTTTTAGTTTTTTACTATTTATTTAGTTAAAAAATATTTTGGGATTATTTTTACTTTATCTGGCAATGAGTCTCTCTGTCTTAATCTTTGCTTCCCTGATTTGCTTTTTACAAATGTTATTTCATCACTACCTACTTGCTTTGATTCCCTAAATGATTTTTTTTGTCACTTATTGCTCCTCTTACCGCTTTATTTAGTTATAGTGGTTCTCTGACTCTTTAACAAGCCTTTTAATATGACTTAGGATTTGTGCCAGATCAGAACCCCAAACTGCAGATGCTGCATTTCAGGGTGATTGCCCTCATCAGTGCAGTGTGTGGGAATTCTGATCTGGCTGTATGAGAGGCTAAGACGAGGTCTGGGGTACTAGTTATTCTCCTTATGGAGAGGAATCTGCCTGCCGGCATAAGGAGAATGATAAGGAACAGTGTACAAAAATGTGGTCAGGACAGCAAAGGGGTTAGTCCCAACTCCTTCCTCAGGGAATAGTAGTGCACTACACTACTATTCCCTGAGAAAGGAGTTGGGACTAACTCCGAAACGCGTCAGAGATAAAAATTATAATGATGAAAACCATCTGATCCTTTGGTCCTTGCAGCGCAGGTCCGTATACACCGTACACTATTTTGCTGTCCTGACTACCTTGATCGTTGTGGTGTGGATCCTTGCAGCAGCTACTGCCTTTTTCTTTGACGCTGGTTGTGTGCTACACAACCCCCCCAGGTGAGTGACTAATTAAATTTAGTCCACCTTTTTATCAATGATAAGACCCTATTGCGATTTTCTCTCCCTTTTTCCATTGTACAATAATGGGCACGTATATGTTAATATAGCCCCCTGGAATTGGAACAGTACTTACTCTTTAACTCCAGAGAGATCTGTATCATATGAGAAAAGAAGAAAAAGAAACTTACATAAAAGCAGGAAGATTAAGTTAGAGGAGATAAAAAGTCCTCATCACTGCAGATTGAGAGGGAAAGTCGCTACCTGCGTGCTTCTGAGGAGCTCTGGCGTAGTGTGTCAGTGAATGCTCAGTGCCAGTATTTTATGGGTGGGTCGGTGGGAGTGGCTATGAATTATGTGATCTTATGGCGACTTCTTGCTTCCTGGCTACGGAACACAATAAGTGCCCACAATAAACTGTGTTGAACTGCGCATGTGCAGACCTATGCAGTGTCCGTGGACATAAGAATATTGTGTGTGTGAACTGATTGGATGGAAGATATAGGCTGTGCACAGGGTAAGGATAGTGCACAGTGCAGCCCAATGACCATGATTATGGCTCCTAGAATAAAAAAACAGAACATGTTAATGACACGCCCACCAGGGCTGTGGGACACTCGAAACCGGGCCTTCAGTTCTCTTGGGGATGTCACAGAGGTTCACCCGGCGGTGCCAATAAAAATGGGGGAAAGTTTATATGGGGAATAAAGTCGTGACGCCACTAGTGGTTTCAGCAATAAGATGAATGGCCGACGCTGCTGTTCAGATCTACTGGGGCCGTTGGTGACACAGCAGAGTTGTTATCGCTCTCCATGGGTAGATCATGGCCCCTGGATAGTTATTAAGTCTATTTGCTGATGGTATCAATGTAGTACAGGGCAGGTGACGCAGTAAATCATTTTCAACAACCAGCCGGGTGTTGTGTCCTCCGGGTCAGGGATCCAGCCAACTCTCGAGTAGTTTGGGTGCACATCACTGAGACCCCCTTCTGGCGTACCTTTCTGGGGTTGTCTCACTGCGCTGGCTCTCGCCCTCCTGACCTGCGCCTCACACATAGTATCCCAAGTTAGCAGCCTCGGGTCCTGTCAGGCGACGCTTTCCTTGTCCCCTTGACCCTATGTGGCCGCCTTTTCAGCAATTAAGTGTGGCTATGGCTGCTGCACTTGGAGTTACCGCAGCCTCCGGTTAGCTAGCTAAGACTTTTAGTACCTCCACTAGTCTGGGGCCGGTCCCATTCTGCGGCCTGGTCCCTCCACCCGTCTCTGATCATGGTAAGCATGGATACGGGTGCCACGGGTGGATTTATCACTTCCTATGCCCCTGGTACCCCTTCAGTGTCCCTTCACTGTCCCCTCTGTCCGTCTTCTCCTGTCCTTGTCCTGGGATGAGCTCCAACCAGCTCCAGTCCCCAGGACGTCTCTCTCTCTCTGTCCTACCACTCTTGACAGACTCTTGTCCCCAACTGCCTGACTGTCTTCTTCTAAACTTTTCTACACGTCACTCTGACATCAGTCAAGTCATCCACATCCTCTATGTTGTTACTCTAAACTTCACTACTTCCTGGTGCTCTCCTATCTACTTCCTCCACCCACATCCTCTACCTAGTTCCCCTCCAGCCTGAGATGGGGTCCTCCCTCAACAGGGTACACCCAGATCTCCTGGCCTGGAGTTGTGTGTTGTTGGGTTATAGTGTATAGGTACCGGGAAGTGCCCCCTCCTTACCGGGGAGTAGGGTACCACACCTCTGGCTGAGGGGCAGTACCTCTGTGGTCACTGGACCCTCAGGAGCACCACATTATTGACTTTTAAGATTCAAAGGGAATAAACAGAAAAAGGATATCAGATGTTGAAGTCAGTATTTAGGAAGATCAGTCATGGTTATATAATGATAAAATATAATACAGCAGACACAATGACTCCCTGTGATTAATAACTCCATTTTTATTACTCCCACATACCTTCCACTATCTTCCGCGACGTTTTCTCATGACCAGACCAGAAACTGGCTGATTTCTGACTACCGGTAAAACTGGGCAGCTAGGGGCTATTATTATCAATTATTGAGCCTCCCCACACTATATAATAGCAGCCTGCAGCTGCCCCAGAATTTGGCGTATTCATTAGAAGCACCAAATCCTGGTGCTTTACCCAGCTCTTCCAGTTACCTTGGTGCTGATGGCAAACTGGGTAATAAGGGGTTAATGGCAGCTGAATATTGTCAACTGGCACTAAGCCCGAAATTCACCGTGTCAGGCCAATGTCACACTCGGCCATTATGAATCTCTAGTAAATAGTAAATAATACAGAAAACAGGGAGAAAAATCATTTTATTAGAACACAAACACATATCTTAACTCCCATTTTTGTTATCCTGTTATTGACTGTTGCTGGTCAGTGCAGTGAATATGCATGAAGCTTAATTATTGGCCCCGGAAGCAGCAGTGGGAGACTGGTGAGCTCGATCTATCTATCCTATCCGCTATGCTATCTATCTATCCGTCTATCTTTTCTTACTTTTAACAGCATGGAAAAGAATAGGCTAAAAACGCAATCTGAGTGCAGTGCGATTTTTTTATATTGCACCCATGCACTTGCATTGGGGGAATCTCGCCAAGATTCGCAGATATAAGCAGCATGCAGTGATTTTTTTCCTCAGCCTGCTTTTCACTGAGAAAAATATCACAGATGGGCATTTAACTGTAGTTTAACCTCGTTGTGAGTGCAATCTGATGTTTTATCGGATTGCACTTGCTGAATTTTTGCCCAGATGTGAGCGCATCCTTAGATGTGTAGTCTGCAGTTCAGTATTCAGTATTGGACATTTTGGATCTTTACCACTAGAGGATGCTATAAGAATGTATTTGGCAGCAGATAAAAGTAAAATAATGGCCACAAAAATTGTTTAGTATTCCAAATCTATGATTATATAAAATAATATCCAGATGATTAGTAATGTTTGTAGGCAGCACAATTTAACAAAAAAAAATGTTATTTTAATTTCTAAAGAGAAAATCTATCTGAACGATCAAATATTTCTTCATATATTCACATATATCCATATTCCAGGCACTATTATCTGTAATCTTACAATGCCCAAAAATTGTTATGGTGTTTTGTTCTGACAATTAGTACGGGTAATACAAAATAGATCTGACTTTTTTTGAATGTATATTGCTCTGCGCTTAACGAGAGTGAGGTTTTCATGTATCTTCCCTTTACAAATAAGACAATTGCAAACTTATAGGATTGAAACAGTTCAATTACTGAACAGAAATACAGCAAAAATGCATTCAAATGGTTGTTGTCACTTTAAAAGGTACAATATACTTATTAGTTTCCACACTAGTACAAGGAACAATTAAATGTTGCAGAAAAAATCAAACAAATGAACACAATCATTTCTGTAATCTTCTTGCGTAGGTTTCTATTTCTGTCCCAGAAATCACACTCGCATGGTGTTGCCTCACTTAAGGGCCTGTTACATGCTTCAATGTCTCAGCGATCCAACCAATGATCCAACTTGACCTGGATCACTTGTACGTTGTTCATTAATCTCTGGTGAGGTGTCAGACGTACAGAGATTGTGAACGACGCATCAACGATTCCGCGACAAGTGAACGCCACTTGCGGTCATTTGCTCCCCTACGTCCTTCAGTTCTGAATAGGCGAAGTCGTAAACGAAAGCTTTATCACGGTGTCATACACGACGATGCAGCAGACCGAAAGTACGATCAACGACTGATTTATGGTCCTGTTCATAAACCTGCGATCAACGATCAGCCGACTTATCGTTGGTCGTATCTACGTCTCATACGCAACAACGTTGTTACAACATCGTTGCTCCGCCCCAAAACCCGTGACGTACCAACGATATCGTTAGCGATATTGTAGTGTGTAACAGGCCCTTTAGTCTTGCACCAAGCAAAGAGCTCAGTAGCATACTGTATGTGCTGAGATGCATGCAACCATCTAATATATAAAGCTGAATGTGTGTATGTGTGTGTGTGTATGTATGTATATCTGGGATTGGCATCTACACCGGCAACTACAGCCACAAAATTTTGCACAGTCACACGTCTAGACCCTGAGAGCGTCATGCGCTATATTGAGAGCCGAAATTTTAACCCTGCGCGTTCCAGTTCACCAAACAATTTTGCCCCTATCTACATAATGGGGAAAAAGTGAAAGGAAAAGTGTTGGAGGAAAATCGACAGCTACCAGCTACAGCCACAAAATTTTGCACAGTCACACATCTGGACCCCGGCAGCATCATAGGCTATGTTGTGGGACGAAATTTAACCCTGCGTGTTCCAGTTCACCAAACAACTTCCGATGCGGCGCCGATTGGGACGCACTTCCGAGATGATCACTGTCACGCTATGCAGCGGTAATTATTGCCACCATATAATATGGACACTTACAGAATTGTGACGGTCCCCTGATGAAGCTGCAGCCCTTAGTAGCGTAACGCGTAGGGTGGGCAACAGGTGCTCCAGGGCTGACTGTGGACTGGCAACTTTGTGAGTGTACTGGGTAACCACTATAGGGAATGATTTTCCCTCTGACAGCATAGGCTTTAATGCAAGCAAATATGACTTCTCCACTTGTTGGAATTACCTTTATTATATCATGAGCACCTTTTGATAGGTCTGATAGTCTTTATTATTTGGTAACTGCACATTAAGAACAACCTATTGGCCTAGTGATACCACATATGTGCCTGTTGATACCAATGTCATACTAATTTGGTTCTTATGACTATTTGATATAATTACTTAATATCAGACAGGGTACTATCTACAAATGTATGGTGTTAATATGGTTATGTGACATGAGACAGTATATCATATTCTCCCATGAATAATTGTGATTTTGGTATATATTGTGATTGTGCTATATATATGAGTGTTATAACACCTTGATTAGTTATTGTATTATTGACAATTACATGAAACACTTACCATTGCATAGTATTCCCCAGTACCAAACTACATTTATGTGTGCTGAATACTTTGCGAAATCACTGCCTATTCATCTTAATTGAGATCTAAGTGTGGTTAATTATACTCTGTACTTCTCCTTTTGTTATAATTATGTTGACCGGTTAAGAAGTTGTGATTGACGGGGTAATTACTGACATTTTTGTCAGATTTAATTTATGGATTTTTGTATTGTATAAAATTGATTATTGTTACACTGCAAAGAAATTCCCCCATTCCTTAAATAACTGATATCACATGTTTGCCTGAAGCCCCCTTTGTGATTTTTAATTGGTTTTAAAATTGTATGTTCACAATTCTTGTAAATAAAATTGTTTATATATTTTTTCAAACAGTTATCGAACATAACCTCGAACTGCCGAATTTGAAGCTAATTGCTTGCATTCGTCGAATGACTAGAACACCGCCCAAAACAGGTCAAATTTGAGATTGGCAAACATTTCGAATCGAAAACCGCTCATCTCTAATTACCACATGTTGTATCGTGGTTTCTTCCACAGCCAGGATAGCACTTCTTCGTCTGCACTGTACAATGCAGCCAGGTTGTCTGCTGCTGCTGCTGATGACACTGGCTCAGTTTGCGTAGCCACCTCCTTGATGCTCACTACTACCACAGCAGTTCCTCCTAGCACAGTCTGTGTAGCTACATCGATGGTTCTCGGATGGGGCTCTTTCACTGATGCGGACGGTTGCTGTGGCCTTTGAGACTGCATGGGCACGGCTACTGGCTCAGATACCTGGGGTTCAGTTGTGTATGTGGGTGGTTTATCCCTCACATGGTGGACATCTAGGGCATACCACCCCCGCTCTCCCAGGTGCTGGGTGAAGGTGACTCTGTCACCTGGCTGCAGATCGCGACCAGAATGACGTTCCGGCAGGTGGGATTCAACATCCCGCCGGGTCACAAACAGTTCTCGTCTGCTCCTCCACAAATTGACAAATCCCTAGCCTCTGTCCTGGTGGAACCAGACCACGGAAAACTGACAGATTGGGCCCCGCTCTTCTGCCTTGGATCGGTGAACCCACTGCCTATCTTGCAGGTTCCACTCCTCCATGGCAAGCCATTTAGCCCACATTTCCTCCTCTTCAGCTTCTTGGGCCTCTTGCTTAGCCTGCTGCTGGCGGCAGTATTCTGCCCAACTTAAAGTTTCTACTGTGGGCCTTCCCTTTCTAGTCTCTCCCAGGAAGCCATTAGTGAGTCGACCTGGTCGACCCACTTGTTGACCTCCCGTTCTGCATGTCTCCCCACCGGGGCCGGCTCGGGTTCTAGTGGGGCCACCCATCTGTGCTGGACTACAGACTGGTCCCACCGCAGATCTTTACTGTCCCGGCCCGGTGCTAGGGGGAATGAAGTGTCTAGAGACCCTACCAGGGTGTCGTCAGCCGCCAGAGGGGTGTTGGTACCTTCAGCATCCCCGGCACTGACCTCTGCTTCTTCCTCTGGGGCTGGCGACGGTGATCTCAGCGTCGCCCACCTCCGGGTCATTTTGTTTAGCAAATTGTCTTACCACACCTCCACCGCCTACACCTGGGCTTTTTCAATTGCTGACTCAGGCTCTCGACCTCACTTCACAGGAACCCCGGGTCTAGGAGTGACAGCTTTCTTATGTCCTCCTCCATCTCACCGGAGTAATATTCTTCCTCCATGAGGACGTCCGGTTACTCCACTGCCATCTTGCTCCTGTGGTTTGCAACTCCCTTGGCTTCCTGCTCCCTTTTCTGGGCGGTTCTTTCCTTGGGTGCTGTCGGCCACACCTCTGGGTGGATCTTTCTGGCTGAGTGGCACGTTCTGCTGCACAAAAGTCTCTTTGGTGGGAATGGCTTTTTACACTTCTCAGTGACCCACCCCACAAAGGGAGCCACACCACTCCCTCCTTGATAGTCATGGTGCTTGTTTTTTTAACCGGGCACAGTTCAAAGTTCTCAAACACTGTTAGTAGGGTGCACAAAGCCCATTGCATCAGGAAGGTGGATCCTGTTTGTGACGCTAATTTGACATGCCCCCTCCAGGGCCTAAGGATACCCAGAACCAAGTTGTTTTGGAGGCTTCATCACGGGGATCACAGGGACTGAGGTCCGACTCCGTGACCCTGGCAGTGTAATTAAAAGTTTGATGTGGGTGGCTCTCTCTCTTAGGGAAGGGCATCTGGCATGGAGGGTTCATTCTGAGAAGGGATGACTGGAACTGGGGATACTTGTTAATTTTACTTGACTCCACCCACAGGTTGTGGCTATAAATGGCTGCCGCTGCACAACAATTCTCCTGGTTGTGAAGCAGCAATGATCGTAAGCCCTCTACGAGTGGGGCTGACCCCTAAGGCAGCTAGAGGTACCTGAGTGAGTTGGTAGTAGTGTTTCTGATGCTTTTGACATGTTACGAAAGTTCACAAACACAGTGGGTTGCAGTCTTCAGATCTTTTACTCACAGTCTTTGTGTAACAGCCCACTGAGTACTGGGTTCTTGGAGGCAGGGATCCAGCTACTCCTGGATAGGAGGATGACACCTAACCAGCACCCCTTCTTTGTCCTTTCCAGCCTTTTTACACTGCACTTGCCTCGCCTGTCCTGCCTCACAACACAGAACTCTGAGCCAGTGGCTGTGGGCTTTTCTTAGGGACAAACCTACATTATCTCTCTGTAGCCCTATGGTTGCCACCTTTTAAGCAGAGGTGCACGGTTGTCGACTGTGTCACCTTAGAAGTACCACACTGTCTCCAGGTTGCCAGCTGAGCCTTGTCTGTACTTTCCACTAGTGTTGGGGTTCCCAGTGCCCCTTTCTGCGGCCGAGTTCCTCCACTGCCTTGCACTTCACAATGGATGTGAGTCAGCACGGGTGGATTGTTCACTGCTCTTATATATGCTCCACAGTCTGGCCTCTGGACCCTTCTCTCAAGTTCTTTCCTCTAGCTTCCCTTCAACTCGACTCTAGCTGCTTCAATCTCCTTTTCTCTCTCTGCAGCAACTCCCCTCTCTGTTGTTCGACTATCTCTCCTCCTGCATTCTAGATCTTTCCCGCTCTATTTATACCCTTTGTCACGTGTCCCACATCATCTACGTGTGTTCTTCCTTGCCTCACTCCTCTCAGGTGCTCCCTCTAACTACTTCCTTCACCATCCGACCCCACTGCAATGGTTCCTAGTGTGATCTGGGTGTCCCGGCACCGGTCTGTGCCCCTCTTACCCATGAGTGGGATATTGCACCCTAACAGGTGTGCAGTAGCTCTGTGGCAACTGGATCCACAGGGACGCCACATTAACGTAACTTTATTGTTTCAGGAGTTATTTATAAGTTTATGACCACTTATAAAATGTGTTCAAAGTGCTGCCCATTGTGTTGGATTGTCAATGCAACTCTCTTCCTCCACTCTTGACACACTGATAGCAACACAGCAGGAGAAATGCTAGCACAGGCTTCCAGTATCCATTGTTTCAGAGGCTACACATCTCATGGTTCAGATATCCAGTGGCATTGAGGTTTCCATTTATGAAGAATGGCCCCACTATTTTTGTATCCCATATACCACACCATACCATCAATTTTTGTGCTCCAACAGTCTTGGAGGGATCTATTCACTGTGGGTTAGTGTCAGACCAATAGCGGTGGTTTTGTTTGTTAATTTCACTATTCACAAAAAAAGGTGGCCTCATCACTCATCTGAATGCAATTGTCTATGCTGTGAAGATATGAAATGTGCAGCCTCTGAAACAACAGATACTGGAAGCCTGTGGTAGCATATCTTCTGCTGTGTTGCTATCAGTGCATCAAGAGTGGGAGAAGAGTGTTGCATTGACAATCCAGCACAATGGGCAGCACTTTGAACACACTTTATAAGAGATCATAAACTTGTAAATAACTCATGAAAGAATAAGGTTATGTTAAAACCAAGCACACCATTGTTTTTCTTATGAAATTCTCAAAAAGTTGGATGTGCCACATGACCCTCTTCCCATTGAAAAGAATAAAGTTGGATCCAAAATGGCCGACTTCAAAATGGCTGCCATGGTCACCACCCATCTGGAAAGGTTTTCCCCCTCCCATGTACTAATGTGCCACAAACAGGAAGTTGATATCACCAACCATTCCCATTTTATTTAGGTACATCCATATAAATGGCCCACCCTGTATAAGGCTTGTAAATAGGTAGTATACAGAGAGAAGAGGACCTGTGGAATTTGGGGTTCACTGGGTTTGACCGGTCTTTATTTACTCTTGGACTCTATGTACATTTGTAACAGTACTATATGACAAGTTCCCTTAAGAACAACCCAACTTAACCGAGAATTGATTTTTTTCTTTGCAAAGTTTTTTCAGCACGATTGGCCATACCAATTTCAAAAGTCTTTCTAATGCTGGACAACCCCTTTTGAATGTTCCCAGTGTCATCTGATGGAACTATGAAGGTTGCAGTCCATCAGCGGTAGCTCGTGGGCTGCAGTGTTTATGTGAAAAAAAGTCACAAGATCTCTCAGGAACATTAGCACTTGGAACATTGGAGCAGTGCCAGTCCAGAAGATAAGTATGCTTTTTTCCTTATTTTATTCAGCATATTGGATGCATTTATTTGACTTACCTTTGTCTTTTTGGTTTTCTGCTTAAAAGGTGCTTTCTGTATTAGAAATTTTGTGTCATGCCATGGTGTCCTGAAAATATCATGTATAAACATAGCTGGCAATGCAATTCGGTAGAAGAAAAAGTGGCACTCACCAGGTGAGGTAAAACTTCTGTCTTTATTCAGTCCATTTAAAACTCATCACAGTACATGAAGGCGGCAGTATGGGTTCTGTCTTACAGACAGGAACTTTTCAATTGGATTTTATCCTATTCTTGTTTAAAATTATCGTCATTTTATTTTTAGATCATCTCAAATCTCTGGGTACTTGATTACTGTCCAAATAAGATGTTAAAGATTGACAGTAATCAGAGGTTTAAGATTATCTAAAAATATTTCTTTCTATCAAAATGATGATAATGTTAAACAGGAATAGGATAAAATCCAATTGGAAAGTTTCTATCTGTAAAGCTGCTTTCACACATCGTTATTTTGCTGTCTGACTTTTTATAGCACCCCTCGGACAGTAGCGGATCCAAACTGATGCCTGCAATCGGATGCCAAATAGGCATCCGATTCCGATATTTTGCAGGATCAGTTTGGATCCACTCCCCGCTCCTCCTGTCACCTAGCTCTCCCTCCTGTCACCTCGTCCCCCTCCTCTCTCCTTTCTGCCTCCTGTCACCTCTTTCTCCCCTCCTCTCTCTGCTCCCTTTTTCTCCCCTCTTTTCCCCTCTTTCTAGCCTCTTTCTCCCCTCTTTTCCAGACCTTAAAAAAAAAATCTTTATTCTCACCCATCCACGAGTCCCCCCGGCGATTCCAGCTATCTTCTTACAGGAACTGGCATGATGTCACAGTCACATGACCGATTACTGTGGTAACCGGTCATGTGACTGACACCACGCCAGGTCCTATAAGCATCGAGCGCTGGAGGCATCGGTGGATCGTGGGACAGGTGAGAATAAAGTTTTTTTATTTTTAACCCTTTATTTTCACTAAATTTCACTTCTGCAATGTATGAGTATACATTGCAGAAGTGAAATTAGATGGCACAGAGCAACTTTAGTGTACTGAGCATGCTCAGTACACTAAAATTGGGTCCGAGGAACGATTAGCTGTTTCCTCGGACCCGCGCTCCATAGGCCCCATGTTATTTGGCGCAGATCAGGTTGGATCCAATTCGGTCCGATTTGATCCGCTGTGCCTAAAATCGCAGCAGTCTGCGATTTTGGGTACAGCAAAAAATCTGACAGAATCGGATCCGACAAAAGTCGGGTGCCTTTAAGGGCATATCTGATGCAATCCATGGCCATAGGATAACATGGGGGACAAATTGGATCCGTGGCTGTCTGTTTTACAATGGACAGCCACGGACTGAACAAAAACGCAGTGTGAAAGCACCCTAAGACAGACCTAATAATAATAATAATAATAATAATATTTTTTTATTTATTTAGCGCCAACATATTCTGCAGCACTTTACAGTTCAGATGGTATACGATAGAATACAGTACAATAATACATAATAAAATACAATACAATAATAAGATAAAATACGATACAATTTGAGACAATACAAATATAATACAATACAGACCATATGAGACAAAAAAATGAATACCGTAAATACATTACTGAGCCCAATAGAAGGGAGGTCCCTGCTCGCAATCTTACAATCTATGAGGAAGTAGGGGAGACACAAAAAGTAATAGTAACAGATGCCATCATATATGGTCCAGCTATCAATATAATAAATAGGGGATTCACATAATGTTGCATGAACCAATCACCAGCCAGGATCTGTACAAGTACAGGTAAAGTGCTATATAGTGCATGGAGGCTGTAGACAGATGACACAAGAGGCCAGATTGGAGGAGGACAGAATGGAAATAATTACATAGATGTGTTTTTAACCCCATACTGCCGCTTTCATGTACTGTGATGAGTTTTAAATGGACTAAATAAAGACAGACGTTTTTATCACGGGGTGAGTGCCACTTTTTTTTCTACTGAATTGGATTATAATTGTGCTTTTTGACTAAACCGAGTAACGCATATGAGGAGAGGGATAAGCGGCACCTGTCCAAGCATTGGGGGTAAGGTGATCAACCAAGACGTGGTTACTGGTAGATGTTGTAGTGGACCATTCTATATTTTTCTGACATAGCTGACAATGTATGCAAGGACTAACAGATAGTTTTTAATATTTTGGAATGCTAATTTGTCATGTGCTTTTCAATGACTTTAGCTAAAAAATATTAGTTAAACCAAGTATTTTATTCTTCTACTTACAAAGTCTCATGCTAGTCCAGTGTTCCTCAACTCCAGTCCTCAAGACACACCAACAGTGCATGTTTTCAGGATTTCCTTAGTATTGTACAGGTGTTGGAATCATCACCAGTGCAAGTAACTACTTTATCACCTGTGCCATGCTAAGGAAATCCTGAAAACATGGCCTGTTGGTGTGTCTTGAGGACAGGAGATGAGGAACACTGTACTAGGGGATGAATTATTGCTTTTGTCTTTTTTTCCCTTAAGTATGAATATTTTTAAAAATACTTTAAATTTAATATTTGTATATCTTGCAGCAATGTGAAACCAATAACTGACAGCAGGTGTCAGACTTGGCTAATAGTTAAAGGCACAGGATTCAGGTACTGTTCTTTAAAAAAAAAACTTCATATCCCATGACAGTAAACCTGCAATTTGATTTAAATCTGTGTTCATATTTACATCCACATTTACTATGATAGAGAATTATCATTTCTATCAACATTTTTGATTTTTATTAATTGTTTTTGGTGCTGTAAAATCAGATTGCACATTTATTCCACGTTTGAACATACCCTTAGGTTAGTCAGCAATATTCTGGAACTTAATGAAGCTTACCACAATAAAGCTGTGTACTGACATAACTAATGTCATAGTAATACACAAACTTTCCTTTTATATTTTCTAAAAATATATACCGTTTATACTCGTGTATAAGCTGACCCGTATATAAGCCGACCCCCCTACTTTTGCCCCCAAAACCTGGGAAAACCTATTGACTCGTGTATAAGCCGAGGGTGGACTTGTCGGAACATAACAGATTCTGTATTCACGAGTCCCGAATACAGTATACAGGACTCTGATTCGTAAACTCGCTCAGACTCGCTCAGACTCGCTGCTGACAGCGGGTATCCGTGAAGCGGTGCGATTGTTTAAATGATTTGGGGAGATTCAAGCTACATAGTGATGTGATATAGCGAGTCTAGCGAGTGAGAAAAAGTAAACTCTGACAAAACTAGGATTGCCATTGACTTGCATTGGACTCGTTACTGTGCGAGTAATCGCTGGGAAACTCGCAGAGTACAGAGTCCTGCGAGTCCCTTACTACTTGCCGAGTAACGAGTCCTAGCGAGTAGATTTGCCCATCCCTAATACAGTGACTCGCGTGTAAGCCGAGGGGGGGGACTTTTCAGCCCAATTTTTGGGCTGAAAAACTCGGCTTATACGCGAGTATATACGGTACATATATATCATAGGAATATTTTACATATTGTTTGTACTCCGATGTATGTACCATGATTAAGGCTTTCTCAAGCCGAAACGCGTAGCGGACTTTTTACTGTTTGCCCACATGGTGTGAATTGGCTCTTCTTGTAAGTGCATTTTTATGGAAATATTGTTCTTCAAATAAATGTAAATTTTAATTACACCACATCACTGGAGTCTCCTAGATCTTGGTCTAAAGTTGTATACACATCATGAAGCCTACTCATTGCTGGAGATGTCAAAGACCAGACATGGCTACTGAAGACAAGCAAAGACTTGGGGTGCCTAAAAACCAGGTGCTGGAGCAGTGCATAGAAGATAATGGCCTAATGTGTATTTATTTTTATTATTTTTTCTTTTTTTTTACCCTATGTTTATTATTTTGTGTGGTCTGGGGAGACCCAGCAGCCTAATAAGGCACATTCAAACCACATCAAATAAATGTAATGTAACTTGAATTTCTTGGATGAATTTTAACAAATCTACAAATTAAAATTTTTGTTAATTCACTCATCCTTAATAGCTATACTGAAAATCATGACCTTTGATCACTCAGTCAAAATCGCTATCTCTTTGAAGTTTTCAAATAACTGCAAAGATTCTCATCAGTCAAACTTGATGGCTGTCATAAAAGGATAGCAAAAGTAAAAGTTCCCATGCAATTTATTAATTATGCTTTGTTATATAATGTCAACATATTCCATAGCGCTTACAAACATTTTTCATCACTGAGCCCATTGGGGCACAATCCAAAACCCCAAACAGGAGGTTTTTGGTGTGGGAGCACAAATCTACTCAAACACAGAAAGAACATACAGTGCTGCTCACCATTATTGGCACCCCTTCATTTTTTCATAGACTATACAATAGCTTCAGAAATAATTGGAAATGTATCAAAGTTATATCCTCAGGATTTTTTAATTAGCTGTCCAAATTAATATAACTATAAAACATTATCAACTTACATGTTGAACTTTCAAAGAAGAAACAGAATAATCAGCATGTGCAGCAATAAGGCCCCCCTAACTAATACTTGGTTTCCCATCCTTTGGCATTGATGACTGTCTCCATGCATTTCTTGTAGTAATCTATAAGCTTCTTGCACTTCTCAGCTGGTATTTTCTCCCACTCTTTCTCTGTAGTTTATTCAAGCTCTTGAATGTTTGCAGGGTTCTTTTTCCCAAAAACAAATTTCGGTTAACCTCAAAGATTTCCAATGGGGTCGAGGTTAATACTCATTGTTGGCATTTTAAATCTGTCCTTTTTAACTATTCCTGTGTACTTATAGATGTGTGCTTTGGGTAATAGGCTTGTTGGAGGAACCATGTTCTAGGTAGGACATTTTGCTCTAAAATCTCTTAATAATTCTGTGATTTCATGATTCCTGTGATATTATTAATTCCTCCTTTTCCAGATGTAGAGAAGCAACCCCACAGCATTATGGATCTGTCACCATACTTAACTGTTGGTAGAGTGTTCTTTTCCTTATAAGCTTCATTGCGCCATCTGTTAACAAACTGTTGCTTTGTATTGCACTAAAATCTATTTTTGTTTTATCTGTCCAAAGAATACTTTCCCAGAACGATTGGGGTTTGTCAAGGTACTCTTTGGCAAAGATCAGTGGTTCCTTTTTTAGTTAAATCAATGTTTATTCATAACATAGCATAGCAAATTTAAAATGCCATTAATATATGCAAACGTAAGTACGAAATGAAAGGTTCACATGTGTACAGGCTTGGAAATATGCATTATCACCGATGGTCAACATTATAACATGAATTTAACCAAGGTTTTAATACTGTATAACATTAATTATAGCCTTACTAATTGGTATAATTGTATATACCTAAAGACATAAGAGCTGATATGGCAATATCATCCCCTGAAGTCTGATAGCTAATAATATCTATAAGGATGACTCTTGTAATGGAGGAAAAGCAAAATAGAAAAAAAAATCATATTTAACCTTAACACATCATGACGTACCTTCAACAGAAGGTACGGTAATTTGTGTAAAGTTATGGGCAATCGTCCTGTTAAATATAGATCCACCCATCAAGGCAGGACCTATGGCGATCAGGGATGATAATAAGAAGAAAGAAGAAAAGATAAGCAAGGCTAGAGACAGAATAGAAAAAGACAATGCCGAGAAGAAAAATCTGAGCAAGGAATCGCTTTGAGGATTAGGGACCCAGTCCAAATCACAGTGTACTTATAGAGTTCGGTCACTCCCATTGTGATAGCCAATCACACAAATCCTGAGACTCCCTATATAGAATCCAAGGAGCCCATTGATTACAGGGTCGCTCCAATGCCTCAGTGTCAGGCGAGGTTTGTGAGACCAGTTCCTCTAGCTTGCAGATGTCATTAAGTTCGGAGACCAGCTCACCCCGGGACGGTCGTCTGGTACGCTTTCACTATCTGGGGATCAATCGTCTAGCCTCAGTTAGAAAATGACGTAACAGGCCCTTTTTAAATTTTGATATTGACATGTTATGGATGTTCACTAATGCAAGTTCTTCTCGAATCCATATCTGATGAGACGTGACCTTGCAATATAATTCATTGACCTCCTTCCAAAATGGGACTATTAGAGGGCAACTCCACCACACATGTAGGTAGGAGCCTCTGTCTGTCAAGCAGCGCCAGCATCTATCAGAAGCTGCGGGGAAGATGGTGTTAACAGTCGCCGGGCATCTGTACCACCTCGTCACCACCTTATAGTTGCGTTCCTGAGATAGGACAGCGGAGGATGCCTTATTAGTGCAAAGATAAGCCTTTTCCCAAACAGAGTCAGGTATAGATTTCCCCAAATAATTTCCCAAGCTCTCCTGAACCTAGGGCATCCTGAGGAAACAGATTCAAGTTGGTCTTGGAAAATACCATATAGGACTGAGACAGTGTGCGGGACATGGCATCCTCCAATACACAACTGTTCGAATATTGTCAGTGGTCTTGTCATTGCAGAGAATGGCAGGGTCTTAATATAACTGCTTAATCTAGCATGCATAAACCATGCATCCCCTGGAGGAGGTCCAGAAGGATACAAGATAGAGAGAGACTTTATTCCTGATTGAAACAGGTAGTCCCGGAGAGTGGGATGTGACACCTTCGGGATTTACAAAAAAGAAGACCTGCCCTTATCCACTGGGAAGGATGAGTTACCAAAGATAGGGGTCATTGGGCCCAGATTTGTAGTCAATTTTAATTTCTTAGCTTGGATCATAAATGATGTATGAATCTGATTGGATAAAAATGAGGCGTTTTTGAGCCCTAAGGAAATAGGAGACCGTATTTGTGATAATGGTGAACTGTCTGACCCATAAATTTCCAATTCCACCTATCTCTTCCTCTCTCTCTGGTTGAAGAGGTCTAATATACATCTGTCAATTGCAGCATCATGGTAGAGTAACAGATTAGGAAGACCCACACCACCACGATTAATCTTCTTATATAAAAGGTCCAGAGAAAGTCTGGGATGCCTGTGAGACCAAATGAAGCGTATGAACATGGTCTTTAACCTAGAAAAAAGGCTGCTGGTAAGCGGATGGGAATTGTCTGAAACATATACAGAAGCCGGGGGAATGTGTCCATACGGATGGAGTGAATCCTTCCCAGCCATGTAAGGGATAATTTGTTCCACTTAGCAGGGTCTGCATCCACCCGGGAAAGCAAATTAGTAACATTATTCTCATATAGCTGAGAAAGATCTCGAGGTAAGCGGATCCCAAAGTAGTTTAGAAAATTTGTTTGCCATGCAAATGAAAAATCCTGTTTAAGTGAGGCTGTGGTCACACATAGAAATCCGTTTTTGGAAGTGATTTTCATCACCAATCTGTTTTTTTCTGGGTGCTTTTTGAGCCTCCTGCACTCCTGAACGTTTTTGGACTTTTCATTAAAAAAACGCATGCGCGAACGCATGCGCAAACGCAAGTGCGCATTTGCATGCATTCGCGCATGCGTTTCCCATAGGGCCCCATGTTAAAAAAAACGCATGAAAACGCATGCGTTTTTTAAATGATGCCAAAAACGTTGCATGCAACGTTTTTGACTCAAAAACGGACAGGGCAATGTTTGGAGCTCCAGAGAAAAACGGACAGGGTGTTTATTACATCCAATCCGTTTTTCTGTCAGTTTTTGGACTTAGAAAAAAAAAAAAGAGAAAACTGAAGCCAAAAACGGACTGAGGGCTTATGTGGAACCCCAGCCTAAAGCAACTACTACCCCGGGAAGGGATATGTTCATAAGTTCTGACTTGGAGGTATTAATTTTAAAATTACTCAGATGTCCAAAAGTTGATAACTCAGATAATATATTTGGGAGGCTTATCAAGGGATTAGATATATAAAGGAGTAGGTCATCGGCAAAGAGAGCTAGCTTATGTACCCACCGCCAGACCCCATATGGAAGGATTGCCTCGGACAGCGCACGCAAGAGCCTCCATGCAAGGTACGTACAGTAGCGGAGAAAGCAGGCACCCCTGACGAGTACCGTTTTTAATATTAAACACATCCAAAAGGGATCCATTGATCCGAAGCCTGGCGGTAGGGCAGGTGTGTAATGCCCTAATACGATGAATCATGACCTCATCCAAACCCAGGTGTTTAAGGGTGATAAACATGAACCCCCAGTGCACCCTGTCAAATGCTTTCTCCGCATCTACCGACAGGATGCACATGGGGATTCCCCTCCTCTTAGCCGCATCTATTAGGGCCAGGGATCTAATTGTATTGTCCCTGGCTTCACGGCCAGGAACAAACCCCACTTGGTCTGTGTCCACAACTCCTGGGAGGACAGTCTTCAACCTTTCTGCAATCATTTTGGCGTACATCTTAATGTCCAAATTTATCAGGGATATTGGCCTGTAACTTCCATATAGGGATGCATCCTTCCCGGGCTTATGCAGGACCACCACATGTGCCATAAGTGCCTGGGTTGGGAAATATCCCCCCGAGGAAACCTCATTACACACATCCAAGAAAATTAGGCCCAGGAGATTTGAGAAACGTTTAAAAAAACCCACGGTAAAACCGTTAGGACCAGGACTCTTTACGGCCTTCAGTTGTTTAATTCCCTCCTCGACCTCTGACAAGGAGAAGCTGCTAGATAATTGTTCACACGCCTCCTTCGGAAAAGAGTGCAGACCGCATTTCTTCAAATAAGACGCAATCTTTTCCGTGAGCTGGGGTGGCGGTAATGTGTCATAATGTCCTTTAAGTTGATATAGAGAAGAATAGAATTTTTGAAAGCCGATAATATTTCACTAGGCTTGTGTAACATCCCTTTCTTACAATCATGGATGCGTGAAATAAAGGTTTGTGGGGGATTTGGGTGCAAAAGGCTTTGGCCAAAAGCCTCCCACTCTTGTTCCCTAGTTGATAATAATGGGACCTAATCCTATCTCTAAGGGCACGGCCTTTTTAGTCTAAAAGAGAGAGCAATTTAGAATGTGTCGTTGAAAGCTGAGAATAGCTATTTGGATCCGAGTTGTTTTTATGAGCCGACTATAGTGCAGAGATACATAAGAGAAGGCCCTGTATCTCCTGAGAGCGCAGTCTCTTAAGACGTGAGCCATGAGAAACAAAGACTCCCCTTTAAACGCACTTCAACGCTTTCCATTTCAAGGGAGAGGAAGTCGGATCAGAAATATGGTCTGTTGCAAAATGTTGGATTGAAGACACTATGTCCGCACAACAGGACGGATCTTGCAATAAATTTTCATTAAGCCTTCAGGTATATTCCTTTTTGAAGTCCATACCTAATTGCAATGAGAGGACTATGAGGGCATGGTCTGACCACAATATGTTCCCAATTGATGTTTCTACCATCCTGTCCAGGAGAGAATGGGAAATATGAAATCTGTCTATTCTATTATATGTAGGGGAATAAAAAGTATAATCCCTGGTAGTCGGATGGTTGGATGTAATATGCGCCAGATATCTACCAGACGTAAACCCTCCCATTGTTTTGTGAGGTGGTGAAGAGATGGTACAGAGTGATGAAACTTACCCGATGACACATCAATTGCTGGATCAATGGGATGATTAAAATCTCCGCCCAATATGATGGGAAACATGCCAGCGAATGCCTCCAGACATCTACGAGAGCTCTGAACCTTTTCTGCTTCCTGTTAGGATAATATATATTAGCCAATACATATGTACAGGATAACCAGGATATTTTCAGGAATATAAAGCGACCCTGGGGATCAATGGACTGATCCAAAATTGTCGGAGAGCAAGATCTGTGAAATGCTATAGAGACCCCTTTCGATTTTGATGTTGGATTTGTGCTGTGGAACCACAAGGGGAATTCACATGTCTCGCACTTCGGAATTTTGTCTGAGCGAAAATGCAATTCCTGTAGCATTAATGTCTGGATTTTGTTTTTTTGAAGGAAATAGAGAATTTGACGTCTTTTCACGGGCTTGTTAAGCCCTTTAGCGTTAAAAGAACAACATTTAAAGGCCCCCATTAGTGATGTGTATATCTATGGCCACATTTTCAGCAAGTCCCTTGCTCAGTAGAGAGTAGAAAATTAAAGGAAAGAAGAATAAAGAAGGAGAAGAAGTGTAGATATAGAAGGAAAACATAGGAAAAACCAACATAACAATAGTTTGTAAACACCAAAAGAGGAATTGGGGTGTGCAAAATTGGATAACCAAAGGTATCAGGCACATGAGGGTATGCGTGGAGGCTCAGAGAGCTAGCCACCCATCACACCACCCCCAGCCACCGTACCAACATAGTTAAGGTATAGTTTACCACATAGAAACAATATTTCACCGAGGGTGAAAGATAAGGGACGGGAAGAAGAAGGGGTGGGAGAAAGAGTTAGGTTAAGAAGAACGGGGAATAAAGGGGAGAGAGAGTTAGGGGAAGGAAAGGAAATGGGGAATAAAGGAGGGGAGCAGGAAGGAGGGGACAAGAAATGGAGGGGGAATGGGGAGGGGTTGTCGGTGGATAACATTTATTGAACACATGGGAGATCAATGAACCATTCCCCGAACCATATTTCACCGAAGGTGAAAGGTAAGGGACGGGAAGAAGAAGGGGTGGGAGAAAGAGTTAGGTTAAGAAAAACGGGGAATGGGGGGAGAGAGAGTTAGGGGAAGGAAAGTAAATGGGGAATAAAGGAGGGGAGCAGGAAGGAGGGGACAGGAAATGGAGGGGGAATGGGGAGGGGTTGTCGGTGGATAACATTTATTGGACAAATAGGAGATCAATGAACCATAGCAGTAATAAACTGTAAACTGTAAACACTAGGGCCTAAAGGGGCCAAGGGCCCAGGGAGACCCGCTTGACAGTTGTTATAATCTCTTATAAAATCTTAGTGTTTGTCTATTTGTTAATTTGTTGCCATTACTTGTCTTTTTACCTTTTTATTAACTCCCCAATTACTGTACCTTCACTTTCTGAAATGCCGCACTAATATTTTTTGGAACCCAAATTTTAAACACAGACAAAGCTATCAAAACAGAATGAACAAAAAGAAATTGCATTTCACAGTGTTGTTCCTCTTAAAAGGTCATTTAAGTAATATCTTTTTCTGTAACTTGCTTCTCCACTTATTGTTATGTCATATCTTATTTCTGATTGATCATAATCAAAAATATTACACAAATATGTATATATATATATATATATATATATATATATATATATATATATATATACAACTGTGGCTGAGGTGAACTATGGTCACCTAAAAATTTGTCACCTATATTTTGTTGTATTTAATTAAAACCATAGAGTGTTCATTATTTTGCTGTTGACAGCACTTAGAGGTGTCCTGCACAATATCCACACAGTCCACAGCCAGTCTGGAGCTGACTCGATGACCTCTACAAGACAGTTTTCTAGACACGATCACGGAGCCTTGATGTGTTGCTGTGACAGCGCATGTTGAGCTGATGACCCCGAACGCAGTCTTGACTCACTCCCTTTAAGTGATGCTGCAGCATCGTCGCTTACATAAAGTGATAATTTCACCTGTTCAGAGCTGTGGAGCATTACATTTGTGAACAGGAAGAGCGATCTAACTGTGCAGTGCTGAGGAGCACTTGAAGGGTCAAGTAATATAAACTGAATAACAAGTGTAAAAAAAAGTTTTTAAACAGAAAAAAATAAAACTAAAAAATCAAATCACCCCTCCTTTTTGCCCCATTGGAAATAAAACTATTAAAGAAAATTAAAAAATACACATATTTGGTGTTGGCGTAGGCAAAAATGCCTGATCTAGCTAAATTTATAATCAACTAATCAGATCTTTGAACTGCATAATAGAAAAAAAGTCAAAAAGCCAAAATTGTGCTTTTTTGGACACAGCAACATTGCAACAAAACGCAATAACTGGTGATCAAAACATTACATCTACCCAAAAATGGTATCATTAGAAACGTCTGCTCAAGATGCAAAATAAAAGGCATCACACATCCCCGAATCCTGAAAAATGAGAATGCTATGGGCCGCTTAAAATGGTGCCAACCTTCTGAATTTTTTTTTCACCAAAAGTAAAAGTATACATGAGTGGTATGTACGAACTCATACCGACCTGATCCATCATACTAACATCTCATTTTTACCATATACTGAATATGATGAATAAAAAAAAATTGTGTAGTTTCACTTTTTTTGAAATTTCATTGCATTTGGAATTTGGACATTATATGGTAAAATAAATGATGGCAATCGAAAGCACAACTTGTCCTACAAAAATCAAGCCTTCATATGTCCATAATGTCAGAAAACAAAAATGTTATGGCTCTTAAAAGAATGGGATGAAAAAATGAAAACTGGAAAATAGAAAATCGCTTAGGGGTAAAGGGGTTGAAAAAAAAAAATTTGTATGGAATTGAACATACATGGCTTTTTTCTTTTTTTTTAGATACTTTGATAGCACTAATTAAAAAAAAAATCACCAACATTTTTTCAAAATGACTGTTTTATGAACATTTAATTTTTGAATAATGTTTTTTTAAAACATTTTCTTTAACTATTTTGGAATGTTCCAGCATTTTTTACTTACTACTTTATCCGTGTTAAAATATCAATGTGGTAAAATTGAAGTGTTTTATTTGATCATCTAAGGTCACAAGAACATTCATAGGTTTATTCACTCTCAAAGCAAATTTGCTGTTTAGTATCTCCTTGAGCTAAAACCCATGAATATGTCAAATCCGAGTACACGAAGCCTATACAGTACTGCAATGCACAGCATATAAATGACTCCATAGTAAGAAGGTTAAGGCTATGTGTGAACATTGAGTATTTTATTGCAGACATTTCCAAATCTGCATCACCTGGCAGATAAACCAAAAACGCAAAGTTTTGATGTGTTTTTTCCATATGTTTTTCATGCATTTGGGGTGGAAAAATGTTGCAAAAATGCAGCAAGAATTGACACGCTGCTGATTAATTTCTGCACCATATCTGTAAGAGAAAAAACAACATATACACAAAACTTCAGAATTCTCATTGACTTTGTTGATATAAGGATTTGCATGCTTTTTTGTGACAAATCTGTACTAAAAAACAAATCTGAGGCTGCTTTCACATTGGTGGTTTTGCCCGGATCCGACAGCACTTGCGGTACAGTTGCGTTGTCTATGGGGCTTACGGTAACTGTGCGACAGGTGCGGTTTCGGCAGTTGAGGCAGATGCTGCCGCCAAAACAACCGCTGCTGAGTGCCGTTAGGCAGCACTTGCGGCAGATGCGGTTTTTTGTCCGGATTCGGGCAAAATGGCCAATGTGAAAGCAGCCTAAAACATAATAAAAATAAACTGTGTGCACAGGGCCTTAAAGTTATTTTGCCCTCTTAGGCTGGGGTCACAGTTGACATGAGTTTTTTTTAGTGATTTAACAAAACTCATGCGTTTTTTCATGTCAGCATGAGTTTTTTAAGGTGTGTGATGGCTCCCTGTGTTTTTGGCTGCGTTTTTAAATCTGCACCAAAAAATAGTGCATGTACTATTTTTTGGTGCGTTTTGAAAAACGCAAGCGTTTTTGTAGAAAACGCATGCATTTTTATAACATGGGTCCCTATGGAAAACGCATGCAAAAACGCAAGTACAATTAGTACCATTTAGTGCCATTCAAAAACGCATGCGTTTTCCATAGGAGCCCATGTTAAAAAAAGCATGCGTTTTCTAAAACGCTTGCTTTTTTTAACATGGGCTCCTATGGAAAACGCATGCGTTTTTGAATGGCACTAATTGTACAAGCGTTTTTGCATGCGTTTCCCATAAGGCCCCATATTAAAAAACGCCTGCGTTTTTGGAAATGCACCAAAAACGCATGGTACAGTCACACATGCGTTTTTGCTATTAGGGCATGCGTTTTTTAACATGGGGGCCTATGGGTGCGTTATTACATGCGTTTTTGAAAATGCAGGTCTCCAAAAACGCTTGTAAAAAATGCTACTGTGACCCCAGCCTTATTCAGGTTTTGTTGGACTTCAAGTGAGCAGAAAAGATTTACCTTAGCAGGAGTACTTCTGTATGGAAATGACTTCTATACATGCATAGTCCAATGAAACAGCAACCTTTTTTCAAGATGTATCCAGAAAAGGGGTGGTTGACCCTGCGAACGAGGAATCGGCAGCACGTTGAGGTTTAAACTAAACTTCAGTTTATTGAAAAACACTTAAAAATGTATTGCAGTATACACAGGCAGTCATATTGTGTAATATATTTCTTATAGATTTTTCAGTAAACTGAAGTTTTACTCAAACCTCAACGTGCTGCTGTTTCCTTGTTCACTTGGTCAACCACCTCCTTTCTGGATTCCTTTGACTGCGGCAGCCAAGCAGCGAACCTTGCTGAGGAGCACAAATCGGGAATAAGGCTGTGGTCACAGTTGCCATGCGTTTTTTTTAGTGATTTTACAAAACTCATGCGTTTTTTCATGTCATCATGAGTTTTTTAAGGTGTGTGATGGCTCCCTGCGTTTTTGGCTGCGTTTTTGAATCTGCACCTAAAAATAGTGCTTGTAGTATTTTTTTGTGCATTTTGAAAAACGCATGCGTTTTTGTAGAAAACGCATGCGTTTTTTTTAACATGGGTTCCTATGGAAACGCATGCAAAAACGCATGTACACTTAGTACCTTTTAGTGCCATTCAAAAACGCATGCGTTTCCCATAGGAGCCCATGTTAAAAAAACGCATGCGTTTCCGGAAACGCATGCGTTTTTTTAACATGGGCTCCTATGGGAAACGCATGCGTTTTTGAATGGCACTAATTGTACATGCGTTTTTGCATGCGTTTTCCATAAGGCCCCTTATTAAAAAACGCATGCGTTTTTGGATATGCTCCAAAAATGCATGGGACAGTCACACATGCTTTTTGGCTATTAGGGCATGCGTTTTTTAACATGGGGGCCTATGGGTGCGTTTTTTACATGCGTTTTTGAAAACGCAGGTCTCCAAAAATGCATGTGAAAAATGGTACTGTGACCACAGCCTTAGATACAAATGGTGAGCTGACAACCTTTCTTTTTGTCAAGATGTGTAGACTCCTATAGAAAAAATACACTCCTTTAATCAAATAGGAGAAAAATAGAGAAGTCATGAGAACAAATGCTAAACTAAAGTGAGACATCATTGGTTCTACCTGCATGAGATGAAGGTAAATAGTCATTATTTGGGATGTTTTGTTTTAAATATATGAAACCTACTTGAAATAGTAGAATACTTTTCTTTTCCATTACAGATCTCATTATCAATTATGCTTCTCAACTTTTCTGTCTCCTGCTTCTTCCTCCCATATCTAGCAGACACAACATTAATGAATGATGAGTTGTTCATCACTCCATATGCTTCATCAGAATTCCCAGTGTGGTTTGCACCTCAGTAAAATCCATAGCAATTAAAATGACAGCACATTTTAAAAGGCTATAACTTCAAAGTAACTTAACCACAAAATACACGAGTGTAACAAATATTACTTTTTTCTTCACAGCTAAATGCAAATTTATTTAATACTCAGAATAAACATTAAACAGCTTTTCAAAATATTAGATCTAGTATAAATTTCAAAATTAATAAAGCAGCAATAAATACATCAACCTCTTCACAGCAATTTAAACACATTAATTCAGAAGTGAAGGAGATCTCTTAAATCTCTTTTCTCATTAAACTCATCTGGGAATTTGTCATAAAAATCCAGAAAGTTCTTAATGTTCTTCCTGTGCTAATATTAAGACTGGTGATTTCAAATTTGTACATATTTAAATAGACTATAAGCCGAGTGAAAGATTTTTAGCTTTCAAATTTGCAGCGCCTGTACCGTAAAACAGGAGTGCTACTTAAAGTGAACCTGTCACCAGTTTTTTTGCATATATGCTGCGACCATCATCAATAAAACCTTATATACAGCATTCTGGAATCCTCTATTTAAATCCCTGAGCCGATCTGTATAATGCAAAAAACTGCTTTTTTAATACTCACCTGGTGGCGGTCAGGTCCGATGGGTGTCACAGGTCTCTGCCCAATGCTTTCTTTCTTCCTGTGAATGCTGTCCTCTTCTCTGCTTCAGCAGGTGATGAGTCCTACATCACCTGCACCCAGTCTCCTTCATTGTACATTGCTTAGCCCTGCTGAGGACAAAGCAAAGTATTGTACTGCACATGCATGGGAAAAGGTCAAAGAACACCTGCAAACGTGTACTACATAAGCATTCTTTGACCAGTCCCTGCTCCTACGCAGTACAATACTTTGCTCTACCCTCAGCAGGGCAGACCGAAGTATGTGTGCGCAGGATTGGACTGTGTGTGGATGACGTAGGATGCGTCACCCACTGAAGAGAAGAGAATGGCATCCACAGGAAAAAAGGTGGCGCCAAAGAGAGACCTGTGATACCTATTTGGTCAAACCAGCCCTTAGGTGAGTGTAATAAAAGTGTTTGTTTTCATTATACAGATCAGCATGGGGACTTATATACAGCATTGTTTAAGGCTAGGGCCACACTTAAGAGGTCATTCTCATTAGCCGGATGACGTTACAGCAGAGCCCAGACTGCTTTAACGCTCACCGCTTACGTCGGGTTCTTCCTATGAAGGCTGGTCCATAGAAACCCACTGTTTTCTATGGATACAGCTTCACATGAAGCCTCAGGTAGTGCACTTTTGCAGAGCACACAGGGAAACGTTGCTGACAACGTTTCCCTGTGCGTCCTGGATAAGCGCACTGCTTGGGGCTTCCTTTGAAGCTGTATACATAGTAAACAGTGGGTTATTATGGACCAGCGTTCATAGGAAGCACACGACGTTAGCGGTGAGCGTTACAGCAGACTAGGCTCTGCTGTGACGTCACCCGGCTAACGTGAATGACCTCTTAAGTGTGGCCCTAGCCTTACACAATGCTGTATATAAGGTTTCACTGATGCTGGCGCCGCAGCTTATATGCAAATAAACTAATGACAAGTTCACTTTTAAATTTAAAGCCTAAATCAAAATGTAGGTTAAGTATCCAAAGCAACTGATTACATATACTGTATGTATATCCAATATATAAAGCTGAATGTGTGTATGTGTGTGTGTATGTGTGTGTGTATGTGTGTATATTCGGGATTGGCATCTACACCGTCGCAACTACAGCCGCAAAATTTTGCACAGTCACACGTCTCGACCCCGGGAGCGTCATAGGCTATGTTGGGAGGCGAAATTTTAACCCTGCGCATTCCAGTTCACCAAACAATTTTGGCCCTATCTACATAATGGGGAAAAAGTGAATGGAAAAATATTGGAGGAAAATCGACAGCTGTCAGCTATAGAGACAAAATTTTGCACAGTCACACGTCTAGACCCTGAGAGTGTCATAGGTTAAGTTGTGAGGCGAAATTTTAACCCCGCGCGTTCCAGTTCACCAAACAATTTTGCCCCTATCTACATAATGGGGAAAAAGGGAAAGGAAATGTGTGGGAGGAAAATCGACAGCTGCCAGCTACAGCTACAAAAATTTGCACAGTCACACGTCTTGACCCCGGGAGCATCATAGTCTATGTTGTGAGCCGAAATTTTAACCCTGCGCGTTCCAGTTCACCAAAAAATGTTGCCCCTATCTACATAATGGGGAAAAAGTGAATGGAAAAGAGTTGGAGCAAAATCGACAGCTGTCAGCTATAGAGACAAAATTTTGCACAGTCCCACGTCTGGACCCCAGGAGCGTCATAGGCTATGTTGTGAGGTGAAATTTTAACCCCGCGCATTCCAATTCACCAAACAATTTTGCCCCTATCTACATAATGGGGAAAAAGTGACAGTTACCAGTTGACAGTTGTGAATGAGAGGGGCTTAATGATAGCGCCAAAGACTAACAGCACATAACAGCATATAGTCACTAAGGTGGGGCCCCAACATGAGATATTCACCACGCACGGGGACATGTATACACACCACACGCACACAAAGAGTAACAGCAATTGTATAGTCGCTAAGGTGCAGCCCCAACATTGGATACTCACCATGCAACCAAACAAACACACACACCACAAAGAGACACACACAACACAGAGACACACACAACACAGAGACATACACAACACAGAGACACACACACACCCCCAAGGGGACACACACACACTCTATAGCGACACATGCACTCACCCCACAGGGACACACATACACACCACAATGAGACACACATGACACAGACACACACACCACACAGACCCCCCCCACAGGGACACACACACACATAGCCACCCTATAGGGACACATGCACTCACCCCACAGGGACACACACACCACAAAGAGACACACACACCACACAGACCCCCCCACAGGGACACACACACATACACACCCTATAGGGACACATGCACTCACCCCTCAGGGACACACACACACCACAAAGAGACACACACAACACAGAGACACACACACCCCACACAGACACCCCCCCACAGGGACACACACATAAACACCCTATAGGGACACATGCACTCACACCACAGGGACACACACCACAAAGAGACACACACAACACAGATACACACACACACACCACACAGACCCCCCCACAGGGACACACACACATACACACCCTATAGGGACACATGCACTCACCCCACAGGGACACACACACCACAAAGAGACACACACAGCAGAGACACACACCACACAGACCCCCCCACAGGGACACACACATACACACCCCAGGGACACACACACCACACAGATAGACACAGATGTGCACAAATCACCTCACACAACTCGCCTCACATGTGTGCTATCTTTATTTTCCAAACATAAACATCTAATTAAAAACAGCCAATGTGCAACACATGTGCCATATAGGGAATTAAGCCAGATGTCAGTCACATGAGCTGTCTATTATGTGTATGTGTGAGGTAACATATACTGCCTGGCCAGGGGGACGGTTTACTGTTGGCTGGAGATTTATTAGGCTGCCTATAGCAATCAATCACAGCTCACCTTCTATTTTCCTACAGGTCATTAATATGACATATTCAAATTCTATTTTGTTATAGCTAACAGCAGTTATTTATTAACCCGGGCGTAGCCGGGTACTACAGCTAGTATATATATATATATATATATATATATATATATATATATATATACTGTATATAGACATACAAACCATATTTTTTGCTTTATAAGACACACTGGATTAATAACGCACCCTCAAATTTGGTGATGAAAAAGGGAAAAAAATCATTTTTAATGTTAAATGTAGTTCATCTTATAATGCCAGTGTCCATCTTACAATCAGTACATATGTCCCCCAGCATACTATATATCCCCCCATCCTGTATGTATACCCCCATCCTGTATATATGTCCCTTTCCTGGTATGTATGTCCACCCATCCTGTATATATGTTCCCATCTTGTATATATGGCCCTTCATCCTGTATATATGTCCCCCATCATGGTATATATGTCCCCCATCATGTATACATGGCCCTTAACTTGTATATATGGTCCTTCATCCTGTATATATGTCCCACATCCTGTATATTTTCCCCTATCCTGGTATATATATCCCCCATCCTGCATATATGGTCACCCATCCTATATATATGGTCCTTCATTCTGTATATATGTCTCCCATCTTGTATATATGCCTCCATCCTGGTATATATGTCACCCATCCTGTATATATGTCCCCCATCCTGTATATACTGTCCTTCATTCTGTACATATGCCCCCATTCTGTATACTGTATATGGTCTCCCATTCTGTATATATGATCCTTCGTCCTGTATATATGTCCCTAATCCTGTATATATGCCCCCATCATTGTATATATGTCCCTCCATCCTGTATATATGGTCCCCCATCCTTTGTACATGGCCCGCATCCCCCCCGGAACTCCATGACTTACTGAGGGGGGGGCTGCTGCCTTGGAGCGAGGGAGAGTGGATGGAGATCCGTGGTCATTTTGTAGGAATAATAACTTCTGGCATCCAGCTGCACCCTGTCAATGAATGCAGCCAGGCTCACAAAACACCACATGACATTGCCACTAATCCCCCGCAGCACCGGTCCCGCAGCTGTGCCCTCACTCTCTGATACCTGTGACCGGCACCCCTGCTCAACAGCCTCAGCACCCCCGCTAATATTTTTTTTGTTTTAGATTCTGATTTTAGGATGCATCCCCGATTTCCCCCCAATTTGGAGGAAACTATAGTGCGTCTTAAAATAAAAAAAATATGGTATACATATACATACAGTCATGGCTAAAAGGGTTGCACCCATGAAATTGTTCCAGAAACATACAGTAAGTAAAATAGAAAATTGTTGCAATTATATGTGCCGCCCCTGCAGTCTGGTTGCCACAGAGGTACTGCACCTAAACCATAGGTGTGGTATCCCACTCCCAGGTATGGAGGGGACACATACCTGAGACACACACCTGCACCCAACACCCTTCCTAACTCCTGGCTAGGAGACAGAAGGGGCCGAAGTGACATCATACGAGGAGGGAGCCCAATCTCTTGGTAGGAGGAGGGATAGGCAGAGAGGGTGCGAACAGAAGGTAGGAAAAAGAGAGAGGAAGAGGAGGAGACAGGACAGTCAGTAGTGGAGTTGGAGGGAGAAGTGAGTCTAAAGGTACCTTTACACACAGAGATAAATTGCTTGCAATTCACTGGTTGCAGTGAAATCATGTACATGGCAACAAAATGGAACAATGTGTCCATGATTTCACTGCAACCAGTGAATTGCAAGCAATTTATCTCTGTGTGTAAAGGTACCATTAGAGGAAGACGTAGGAAGAATGGAGCTCTAGTAGGAGGCTAGCGCAAGGGGAGGAGTGGGACCAGTGGGTTGGTCGCGACGGAACCTTGGCCAGAGGGACCCCACTTCAGCAACCATCCTGAGAAGGCTACTGAAGGAACTTGGTTGCAAGATTAGACCGGCCCCGGCCCGCAGCCACTTGTTCAAGACACTGTGCACGAAGACGCAGGGCAGGAGAGGAGAGCAGCCAGCGTGGGAAGTCAACCAGGAGAGGCTTATAGTGGGGTGTCTCGGTGGAGTGGACCCAAATTGCCTGAGAGTTGACTGGACTGCTGACCCTGAGGACACGGTGCCCCTGCTGGGCTGGACTGACGAACTGTGAGTAAAAGTTCGAGAACTGCAAACCTGGTATCCTCCTGTTATTCTGCGCGCCCTCCATACCACCTATTGCACCCTGACTATCGCCATCCTAATAGACCATCATACCATCCCTGGGGCCCTGCTCCACCTGTGAGGAGCGATACCATCCCGGCTGCTGCACCATCTGCCCCAGAGGCCCAAACCAGCAGCATCCGCCATCCCTGGCCAAATACCACAGGTGGCGTCACAAAAAGACTTCTAAATACCCCCTTCACTGCACAGCTAGGGCCACGGAGTTGGGCCACAGCCACTGTGACCTCCCAAAGAATCAGCCGGCTTGGCTATCGAGTATCTTCCGACCCTTGTGGTCTTGCATATACATGTTTTGTCATAAACATTTTAATTTCCATTGTATGTATTAGAACAACACAAAAAAAGGCAAATTGCACATTACCTCACACAGAACCCTCAAAATGGCCCAGACAAAATTGTTAACACCTTTCTAAGATTGTGGGTAAAAACTTTCTTTCTAGCATGTGATGCTGGTTCAACCCACCTATGGCAAGTAATTGGTGTGGGCAATATGGAAATAACAACTGAAACTAGATAAAAAGGAGAAAAGCTTAACAATATTAATAAATAATAATAATAATAATAATAATAATAATAATTTTTATTTATATAGCGCCAACATATTCCGCAACACTTTACAATTCAGAGGGTATATGATACAAGACAATACAAACAATATATAATAAAATACAATACAATATGAGACAATATATTGTTTGTCTGTGTGTTCCAGACTAAAGTGGAGAAGAAAACTGTCTGAGGCCTTGAGAGCCAAAATTGTGCAACATAATCAAGAAGTTTAGAAGCCATGGCAATTGGTTGTATTCTTCATGAATGTAGTACGTAGAGAAAAACTGATTAAAGGTTGCAATGCAGGACAGTCTGGATGGTGTATAAGCAGCACTGGTCAAGTTCCAAAGAAATTCAAGCTGTCCTGTGGCTACAGGTGCATGAGTGTTAGCACAAATTATCTATCAATATTTGAATGACATAAAACACATAAGGCTAGGGTCAAACCCGTGTCAGCCCTCGGGCTGACAATTCCGTTTAAAACTTTGTTTCTAGCAGCCTGAGTGCATAGCATTAATGTAATATAACACTATGTGCAGGCTGTGTATTGCATCTCTATGATTACCTGACTCTTAGCGCAGCCCCGGCTCCACCCACAAGGACCAGATATGCGCTATTGCAGAGCGCACAGGAAGCGCGGTTTGCAGTGTTTTCCTGTGCAATCAGTAATAGCGCATATCCAGTCCTTGTGTGTGGAGCTGGCGGCTGCGCTATGCGTCAGGTAACCATAGAGATGCAATACACAGCCTGCGCACAGTGTTATATTACATTAATGCTATGCACTCAGGCTGCTAGAAACTAAGTTTTAAAGGAATCATCAGCCTGAGGGCTGACGAAGGTCTGACCCTAGCGTAAGGCAGGAGACCCAGGAAGACCCAACTGCTGACAAAGACACATAAAAAAGCTATACTGTAGTTTGCAAAACTGTAACTTGAGCAAGTAAAATCCTTCTGGTTAAAGTGTCTTATTGCAGATGAGTCCAAGATAGAATGTTTTGGTAAAGCACATCATTCTATCGTTTACTGAAGACAGAATGTGGTCTAGAAAGAATATATATATAGTGGAGGTTCAAAGATGTTTTGGGGTTGCTATGCTGTCTTAGGTACAGGATGCCTTAACTGTATTCAAGGCATCATGTAATCTGAAGATTACCAAAGGATTTTGGTTTGCAATTACCAAGTGTCAGAAAACTGTGTTTATGTACTAGCTAATGGGTCTTCAATCAAGACAATTACCCCAAAAATACTTCAGAAAGAGTCCAGAAATGGAAGGAAACAAAGCACTGGAGAGTTCTAAAATGTCCACCATTGAGTCCTGATCTAAACTCCATTGAACACCTGTGGAGATATCTTAAAATTGCTGTTGGGAGAAGGCCTCTTTCAAATATTTGAGACCTGGAGCAGTTAGCAAATGAAGAGTGGTCCAAAATTATAGTTGAGAAGTGCAGGAAGCTTGTTGATGTTTATAGAAAGTTATTGATTGCAGTTATTTACACCAAATATTTAGTTGAGGGTGCCAACAACTTTTGTTTAGCACATTTTCAGAGTTTGGAGTTTTGTGTGAAATTATTTCCAATTTGCCTTTTTTTGTTTTGTTCCAATACACACAAAATAAATAAATGTGTGTGACAAAACATATATGATTGCAATAATTTTCTGGGAGAAAGACTGAATTTCTTCATTCAGATGAGGGTAAAAATTTGACTGAGATCGTACCGCAATGCTAGGATGGCCATGGTTCTTCCAACCTGAGAACACAACAGCTTCACATGTTTCTATGTAGCTGTCAAGCGTTGGTCAGGAGATGCAAGGCTATTTCAAGCATTGCAATTTGATTTTGGTCTGATTTATATGGTCATCTGAATATATACATAATTAGACTGGCTTCACATCGTGGTACAATCCGATCTGGGGCTGTCAGGGATGAATCTGACAGCCCCGGACCGGATCAGCACACAGAACCGGAGGGCCAAATGTGCCCTCCGGTCCTGTGTGCAGCCGGACGCAGCTGCAGCTGCTAATGAATCAGGACCGCGGCTCACAGGAGCTAGCCGCTGTCCTGAAATCACAGCGGCGTGCAGTCGCTGGTATCCGATTCCCGGGAGAATCCAGGTGAAACTGGGATACGGCATTTTGGGGAGATTTATTTCACGGACACAAAAACGTTGCAAGAAACGATTTTGTGTACGGTGAGAAAAGTGAGATTTTTCCTGGATTCCACCGGAGAAATGGAAACCGGATGGCAGATAGCTGCCATGCAGCTCCATCTGGCCCATAGGATACTATAGGCCAAAAACCGGTTCGGCCAGCCTTAGAACCTACGCTAGTGGCCAAAATTGAGGCAACACTGCAGTTTTTCACCATGACTAATATTTAATGAATATGCAGGCAAGGAATAAACGATGTTTGGGTGAGCGCTGGGATATGAAGACAGCTACACTTCAACAAGTATTTTACTGTAAGTTATTGTCAAATCACACTAGGTCCTCTCCCACAACATGTTTCGACGCTCAGGCGTCTTCCTCAAGATCCACTTGAGAAGACGCCCTGAGCGTCGAAACATGTTGTGGAGAGGACCTAGTTGATTTGAACAATAAACTTACAGGTAAAATACTTGTTGAAGTGTAGCTGTCTTCATATCCCAGCGCTCACCAAACATCGTTTTATTCCATGCTGCATATCCATCTCCCTATGGGAGAGCGTGGAGCACTCCGAAGAGAGACAAATCTAACAGAGAGAGGAAACACGTGACGGATCACGTGCAATTACACAGGCGGACACGAGAAAAAGGAAAGAAATCCACACCGTCAGAGAGAGACCCCGTGCACTCACTACGTGAGCCCCCTGTTGTGCGGACAGCACAAAGGAAAAGGTGAGTGTAACGGTGACTTAACAGAGGGTGGATTATAAAACATAAAGCAGCGTGGCGCAACCAATTTCTATATAATATTTAATGAAAGCTTTCACTGACATACATACTTGAACACATGCCCTCTTCTGAAATATGTATTCTATGTTTGTTTATAGTGACAAGGGTGTGACCAATATTGTGCGATTAAAAGGAGGTTTTTATATTTTAAAGCTAGTTTGTTATCAAAATGTAAGCAATTACATGTTTTTATTCTGTCATACTGTCTCTGAATGTTATGATATAAAATTGACACGCATTTGCTTAACTTTTATTTCACGTGCAGCATTAATGACTGCATCTTTGTAGGGTAGCCAGCAAACAAAAACTAAGCTGTGATTTAATTTAATAATTAATTAATCAATTGAATTTGCGATTTAACAGTGTGACATAATGACATATTAAGTGATTTTCACCATTTTTTTCATTTCAATGTCAGATTTCATTTCAATGTCAGATTTTTAAAATAACCAGCAGTAGTGAGCAGCAGTGGTCACCTAAGAAGAGAGCCAAAGCTGTTTCTTTAAGAGAAGAAGGGTACAGTTACCAGGAAATTGCAGCACAAATGGGAAAAGGGATCTCACCAGCCAGCGTTCTCAAAGTGTGTAAGCGGTTTGAAGAGACTGGTTCGATAAAGAATAAACCAGGTAGAGGAAGGAAGAAGGCTACAACTCCTCAGACTGATAGAAGAATGTTAGAATCACGCTAAATAACAGGAAATCAACTGGTGTTGATATCAACAAGGAGCTTGTCAACACTGGAGTGACAGCGTCCAATCGGACGGTTCAACAACAATTGGTAAATGCAGGGTTAAGAGCCAGAATACCATCCAAAAAAATGTTTTGAATGCCTCACAGCGTCATAAACGTCTGCAGTGGGCCAAAGAATATTCTAAATGGACCATTGAACAATGTTGAAATTTTTATGGAGCAATGAGACACGCATATCCATCTTTGGCAGCGACGGTGTCCGCTACGTTCGACGATGACCTGGAGAGGATTGCTTGCCAGAGTGTACAATACCCACCATGAAGCATCCTCTGAGTGTTGTGGTATGGGGCTGCATGTCCAGAGATGCAGTTGGTGGGCTGTAGGTAATTGAAGGAACAGATAATGCTGAAAACAACATCAAGGAAGTCCTTCAGCCTAAACTCATTCCTTGGTGTATTTGGTGAAGGCACACTGTTTATTTTTCAGCAAGATGGAGCCCATGCCATACAGCTAAAAGATGTCTCTCTTGGTTCAAGGATAATAATGTCCAGTTATTGAATTGACCAGTAAGCAGCCCAGATCTCAATCCTATTGAGAATCACTGGGCTTGGCTCAAAACGCAGGCTTCAAACAAGCAGGAACTCATTGAAGCCATCATCAAATCATTGTGTCATATCATCACACCATCTGATTTAAACAAACTGGTAGATAGCATGCCAAGTAGATGCCAGGCAGTTATCAATGCCAAGGGCTACCCAACTAAGTATTAACATTTTAGTGTTAGATGTGAAAATAGGACAAATACAGTAAATAGCTTTTCTCCCAAAGTCATCTGAGTGACAATAGTGTTCAATTTGTCTACAAATGAACACATTTCCTGCTAATATTGTGTTTCTATATGAGATTTTGTTATTTCTACATAAAAACTTTACTGTGAAATCAAAAACATTCATGTAAATTGAATTTGTATTGGCAAAATGTTATAAATTCAGAAATCTTGAGGGTGTTGTCTCAATTTTGGCCACTAGTGTAGCTTTATTGAGAATGCACTGATCGGTGGAATGCAATGGTCTACTATCTTATTGCCATTGGGTTCTGGAATTTTAAAGAGATTTTATTCTGGATCCAACACTTGGAACCTTCACGATTCAGCAGTTACCAGCTTTAGTAGAGGCCAGATGTAAACAGTATATGGAGCAAAGCACCAAAGCTCTGTAAGGCTGGCTTCACACCACGTTTTTTTTGATCCGGGGCTGTCCGGTGTAAACCAGACAGCCCAGGACCGGTTTTGGCCCCACAGCAGCCTATGGGGCCGGATGGGGCGGAGGGAGCCGGATGGCAGCTCTCTGCCATCCGGTTTCATCACTCCGGGACAATCCGGGGGAATACAGATTATTCTCTCCGGACACAGAAATGATGCTTGCATCATTTATTTGTCCGGGGAGAAAAATCTCCCCAATTTGCCGGATCCCGGATTCGGCCGGATTCTCCCAGAGCCGGGGCAATCCGGCGCTCCCTAACATGGGAGCCTATGGGACCGGATTGCTCCGGACTGGGAGGATCCGGCAACCGGACACTGGCGGCTGCACGCCGCTGTTGTTTCAGGACCGCGGCTAGCTGCGGCTGCAATTAGCAGCATCCCGCTGCACACAGTACCGGAGGACACATTTGGCCCTCCGGTTCTGTGTGCTGATCCGGTCCGGGGCTTTCAGAGTCATCCCGGTCAGCCCCGGACTGGATCACACCGTGGTGTGAATCCAGCCTAACAGATCTACTCACATTATTTGAATACAAGTCGCTTGGCAGTATCCAACATACTGTTCTATGCAGCTACAAAAAAATTGCACATACTCAAAGACAGTCATGCATAGGAGACATTGCTTTCATGGGATTTTAGCTCGGGTAGGAGAATGTTTGTCTACATCTAGATTAGTTTTTAAGTCTACCATATTAGGAACATTTCCTTAATATCTAGCAGAAATGCCCCATTTCTTTCTTGCTTGAGGAAAAATCCAGCCTTACAAATAAACCATCTGGTGGTCTAGAATCTGTTTATTAGAGATAGCAGAGGTAGGTTTATTAGCCAGGGACAGCATCAGAACATGCAGGAATTTGTGTTATGTGTAGCATATGGCTTCCAGCCAACCTGCTAATCATGATTGCCTCTGAAGTGGTACTAATCATCTGTAGGAGACTTGCACTGCCTCTTATGATGTTTGAACAAGCTGGTTGTTTAGACCATGTTTTGTAAGAGATATTTGTAGTCATAATTTCTCTGAACAGGTTAAGATAAACAATACAAAAATCAGCATATTAATTTGCAGCTCTTCAAATTAGAATTATAAACATTGGAGGAGGAACCTTCTTGAATAAAGCCAGATGTTTTTTAATGAGAATTTATTTTAGGAAATAATGAATATAATTAATATTACCTAACTATAGAAAGGTACTAAACACTTAGCATAAGATCCTGTTTCTAGACAAACTGTTTACTATTGATTTATGAAATAAAAATTAAAACACCATTTCAGTATTTAGGACATGTTACATCCAAAATCTTGATATGTATTGTGGAGATTTTCTATAAACTCATCCTAGTTATCTGCTCCTGAGTATTCCAAAAAATAGATACCATTACTAATGCAAATGCTACCCATGCAGCCATTTCCTTGCTTTGCAATAAATGGAAAAACTCCTCATCTTAAAGAAGCTTACTAAGCTGAAGTCCAAAACCCTTCTCTTTTCTTTGCTTCACGCAACCTTGGAAATTATCAATAAATACTTGCATGCTTTTGCATTTTTATCCATTGTTTTTACAAAATGCTCATTAGGCCAAACTTGATATGCAATAGTGGTATGAAAATGTTACGTGGGTCAACAAGTGGTGGATGCAGGACATTTTTACTACCTAACTGAAGTGAATGTCGGAGAAGGCAGTCTATTATATTGTAGTGATAATTTATTTCATGGCTATGCCACTCACACAGAAAGCAGTGGTAATTTGTATATCCACTGTGGAGACCAAGTGAGAGGGCAACCACCTTTAAGTCAGAGGGGCCCTGTGGAGACACGGGGGTCAGTGGGTTTTCTCGTCCGCTGGCCCAGCCACTTTTAGAAAGACAGCATGAACCAGGGCTCATCCCAAACTGAACGCCCGAGCTCCTTATCCGTGGGCGGAACACTACTCAGCCAACACAGGGTGAGTGAACCACAATATTAAGGCTTCATTGGATCCCCAAACAGTTAACAGCATATAACACATAACAAGCAAAACAAAAAATGTAACAGGCAACAGAGTCTCACCCTTCCGCTCACTCACCAGGGTTTAGAATGTTTGTGCCTCAGACCCATCACAGCAAAGTCTGTAGCCAGGTGACGTGATTGTCCCAAACTGTGTTGCTTCCTTATGCAGTATTTTGATGTCCCAGCCGAATCCGAACATTCGATGCTGAAGTCCTTGTAGTATTATATCCAGGTTTGATCCCTTTGGTCGGCACCAAAGTACCTAGGCCTGGGGTTATGGCTTGCCAATCGGGTCCGTAGATCCTAAATTAGCTGCATGTAACAAGTCCCGTGCACCTCTAGTCGGGGCCAAAGTCCCTAGACTGAGGTCACTAAACAAAATCTCCCTGGTTAGTGAACAGGTCAGCTTATATTCCTTCTGACCACTCAATTCAAACATTGGGAACTTCATGAATGGTTTGCTAAGACTGTGTTCTCTTTGGCTAGATTTCAAGCTGCTTGGACAATGTTCATTTAAATGATGTGGGCAGAGAGGGGCCAAGGATAGTGACATTTAGTATACCATCCTGATCACAAACAATGGTGACTGAAGTAATTTACATAGAATAGCAATACACATAGTAATACAAAGGACTTTTAGGAGGATTAAGTTCTCTGGCCTTCTATGACAAAGAGGTGAGATAATTACATTACACACGTTAAACACTACCAGGCATCTACAAGACTTGTAGGAACAATGAGTGGGCCATCACAAGGTAGAAAACAAAATACAAATACTGTCTGGCTACATAAGAAACCATGCTATGTTATACATTAAAGAAGTCCATTTTGTCACAGGCCCAAATGTTGGTCATAGTTTAGGCACCTCAATGGCTAGGGTCAGACTACCATTTTTAGCAGATGTTACTGACACCCACTAAAAACTTTTTTCATCAGCGCAGCTGCCGCTCAACGCTGTCCCTGGTTACCGATGTTGACTGTGCTAACGACCACACATCATGCTGAATAGCGGCTGCTTTAGCAGAGCGGACAGGCAAACGCTGCATGCATGCTTGATGTTTGGCCAGTTACCACGATCAACATCGGGTAACCAGGGACAGCGTTGAGCAGCAGCTGCGTTGAAAAGCGCATATGCACCGGTGAAAAAATGACTACGTTTTTAGCGGATGGAAGTGACATGTGCTAAAAATGGTAGGCCTGTTTCCCATCTAAGGGTGGTGCGCGTTTTCATAATTTGCGTTTCTATGTGTTTTTACTGCTAAAAACACATTAAAACGCTAGTGATTTTGCCCCCATTGATTTTAATGGAAACGCATGTAAAAACGCATGCAAAAACACATGTGCGTTTTCAAAACGCAAAATGCATGCGTTTTTGCCAACGCAACACTAAACGCATTCCTGATGTTTTGTGCAGCGTTTGCAAAAACACATGCGTTTTGCGCTTTTCAAAACGCACATGCGTATTTGCATGCGTTTCCATTAAAATCAATGAATCAATGGGGGCAAAAACGCTAGCGTTTTAATGCATTCTTAGCAGTAAAAACACCTAGAAACGCAAATTAAGCAAAACGCACACCGACCTTAGATGTGAAACAGGCCGTAGTCTGACCCTAGCCAATGACTATTTTATGTTGTCATAGGTTTCTTTCATGTGAACTGCAAAACCAACTGAAATTAAGGTAGAGCATTGCCATTATGCAGCAAGACGGCTTTTAGGCATGTTTTCGACGAACTGATGAAGAGCTCCCATTTCTCTGGATTATGGCTTATTATCAGAGAACTCATTAAACTGATGATGTTTTTGCATGGCACAAGATCACCCTCCACGAAGAAGTATTGGATAAGGCTAGGGTCACACTTGGAGGGACCTTTTTTGGAAACGTGTGTTAATGCTAGGTGTTTTTTTTATATTGCCATTTTGAGGCAAAATTAATATTATCGTTAACGCATGATACATATATGTACCATGTGTTAATGCAACCATCTACAATAAGCAATGTCACAGCTGACCTTGATCCCTTTCCTTCACTACGACCTTTGGTCGACCAATGGTCTGCTTATTGGGCCTATGTATATGTGTTGTTTCCTGAAGCAAGAGGAAGATAGAGTTTAAAAAACCTCAGTAGCCAGTATGAAAAGTGCAATATGTGCAAAATTAGGGGCTACTCCTTTGCTCCAAGTGTGGTTTTCAAGGTGATATCAAGATTTTTTTATATTGCATAAGCACTGCAGCTCATCAGCAGTTGTCAGGGCCGACGTCAGCACCCGGGCAAGTGCCGGGGCACCGACTGTGGGGGGCCTGAGCGCTGTGTAATTGGCCCCTGGCAGGGGGTTCCCTGAGCTGTGTGACTGCACCCCCTAACCTGAGCGGTGTGAATACATTCCGCCTCCCTCTCTCCTAAGCTGAGTGTCAGCTGGCACCCGCTAATTGCAGCATGTGATATAGTGAGTGGCAGATCCTTATTTCCTTTTTAATTTCGGTACAGGAGATAAGGATCTGCCACAGTGCTGATCACTACATTACAAGCTGTGATCAGTGGCTGCCGCTCAGCTTAGGAGACAGGGAGGCGAAAAGTGCCCACACTGCTCAGGTTAGGGCGGGGAGGGAGACAGCAGTCACGCCGCTCAGGGAGGCCCCTGTCAGGGGCCAGTTACACAGAGCCCAGAGTGCCCCTTGTCAGGAGCCAATTGCACAGACCCCAGGGGGCCCCCTGTCAGTGACCAGTTACATAGTGTCCAGGGGACTCCTTGTCAGGGGCCAGTTATATAGAGCCCAGGGGGCCCCCTTTCAGGGGCCAATAACACAGAGCCCAGGGGGCCACCTGTCAGGAGCCAATTACACAGAACCCAGGGGGCCCCCTGTCAGGGGCCAATTACACAGTATCCAGTGGGGAGACAGGCACAGGGGGGAGACAGCATGCATGGGGGGGACAGGCGCACCAGGGGGAGACAGCTTGCAGGGGGGACACAGCACACAGGAAGAAAGGCGCACAGCCGGAGACAAGTGCAGGGGAAGACACTGCACGCAGGGGCGAGACAGTCGCAGGGGGACACAGCGAATGGGGGAGACAGGCACAGGAGGACACAGTGTAGAGGGGAGACAGCATGCAGGGGAGAGACAGGCGCACAGGGGGAGACAGCATGCAGGGAAGACAGGTGCACAGAGGAGAGACAGGTGTAGGGGGGACCCAGGACACAGGAAGGCATATTATTCATTAAAAAAAAAAACTACCGGTATTCCTTTCCTATAATTATTTTCTTTACATAGATTGGACTCTTAACTAAACCTTGTTGCTGTTTTTTAGTACAGCTTGTGCCATCTTAAATACTTCCTTAGAACCCTTCCACTCAGGAAACTCCTCTGCCACCCCTCCCGCATCAATATAATAACACTGATCAGTGTCTGTGCAACATTAAGCATGCACAGTACCCCACACTGTGACCGGCCAGTCTGCGCCTGCATAATACTGCCTAGCAACGGCAGTAAACTTCCTCCTGCTACACACACATCATCACTGAAGTCCGCCCGCCACTTCCGGACGTCAGACCACGGCGCCGGATGCGGCATCCAGATGGAGCACTATTAAAGGACACTTCACCGAGTACTGTCCTGCGCTCCTTGCCCCTGATGAACCCGCCTATTGATGGCGACATGCGTCGGGTGACAGGGCCCCTCCACCTCCATAGCAACTAGCACCTCATGCTGCACAGGTGAACGATCTTGAACCCATGGGGGGACCTTGGCTTGCCTGCCTATACAGATCTTCCTCAGCACAGGTTGTATAACTTGCCTTGTTCACCTTTTCTCTTTTCCGGGACTCATTCTAGCCTTGGATAACACTGAATGCACTCGCAGTGCTTATTGACATCAGTAGCCGTATGGCTTGTTATCACTGTCAGCAACCTGTTATTTGAGGAACTTGAGATTGATACTTGTGCAGTTTTACACTTCAAGGGGTTGTTTGACTTCATTAATAGCATTGCTATTAGGATTTTAGGCTATGTATTTGTTCCCCTGTTCATTTTATATTTGGATTTTCCATAATATTCATCTATAATTGTTTTTTCCACCTGTGAGCAGAAGTTTCTCATTACTCGAATTTCCAGGGACTTGAACATTTACTGTCCCTGTTTATGATCAAAAATTATTCTTGCTATGGATGCCATGCTTTTGTGTGTTTTTTACACAATTTTAAATATTTTTAATGTTTGTGTCCATTTTTGTGCATTTTTCTAATAAATGTTGTCAATTTTTCACATTTAAATTGACTTGTGCTTTGTTCCCAGTCAGTATAGACGATATCCTCTCAACTCATCAACTACTAGAAAAATAACTGCTGTAGGAAGGAAGAAAATAGGAGTTCAGAAGAGGCCAGACAGATGGTGGTAGGGGACTCTATAATTAGGTGGACAAACAGTCATCGGCCGCCGAAACCGTGGATGCCGAACAGTGTGTTGTCTGCTGCAGCATATTTTGGATCAGATAGATTGCTGGGTGGGGCTGGGAAAGACTCAGTGCTCATGGTACAAACATTAGTACCAATGACAAAGTCAGAGGAAGGTGGAAGGTCCTTTAAAAAGGATTACAGTGAGCTCTGAGAGAAGCTGAAGCCCAGGAACTCCAAGGTGGTGTTTTCAAAAATACTAGTGGTGCCACAAGCATCTCTAGAAAGACAGTGGAAGCTAAGGGAGATAAATAAGTGGCTTAGCAATTGGTGCAAGAAGAAAGGGTTTGGTTCATGGAGAACTGGGTAGACTTCTCTATTGGTTACAGGATTTATGGTAGGGATAAGGTACGCGTCATTCGGGAGGGTGCAGTTGTGCCTCAGAAAAAGATTATCAGATGGATGGAGGAGCTATTAAACTAGGATCTGCATAAAGGGAAGCTAGTTTTGCAAATAAAGGGATAAATACAGTAGACAGAATGAGGCAGTAGGTGTCAATGAGGATTTAGGGGGCTTTGAAGTGCAAGGAAAATAGGGAGGCTAGGAGTAATAAATGTGTTAATAGAATGAAATGCTGATGGCAAATGCAAGATATCTTGCAAACAAAATGAATGAATTAGAGACTCATGTCTAGAGATGAGCGGTGTTCGATTAGAAATGTTTGCCAATCTCAAATTTGACCTGTTTTGGGTGGTATTCGAGTCATTAGTTGAAATAGTACTATTAGCTTCAAATTCGACAGTTAGAGGTTATGTTCGATAACGCTTCTGTCGCCAAAAGCTTACCTGGATTTTCACACTAATACTTATCTACAATCTTAATATCTATTTTCAGTGTATAGTGTTGGGGGGTGGGGGTCGGCGGGGTTTTCAGATCAGTGCTGCTGAAGTGATGGAGCTCTTTTTTTTTCTTTCTCCAGACCGCATGTAGAGTGGGGCAGTGCAGGCTTTGAGCCAATCACAGTGAAACACAGTAAAGGGCATGTTTTGCACAAGCAAGGTCCGGCATCATTGGCTGTGCATGTCACATGTCCTTGCCCTATAAGACCCGGCCATTTTCTTCATCACCACCATTTGCTCATTGCTATAGCTGTGTGTCAGACGGCACCGCTGCTGCTGTGGGCGCTATACAGTCAAAACTCAGAATTCTACAATCCCATTCAGCTACAGAGCTAATCCATACTTAGATAGATGGATTTAGGGACTAAGGGCTGGGGGGGGGGGATGTGCGAATGTTAGCAGAATTAGCTCTTGTAAGAGCTGCATCATAGGAATAAGGACTAGGGACTAGGTCTGTAACAGTCCTTTTTCAGATCTACTCCATAGAAGCAGGGACTGGTTTTAATTACAGCCCTTTGGGCTAGGTTAGAGCAGTTCCTATTCGTTTTTGCCAGGCAGGTGTGTGCCAGAGTGCTGTACAAGTATTTTTTACAGCATCTGGCCACATCTAGCTCTGGGAGCCCTTTAGGGCAGGTAGTGTAGCACTTCTGTTAAGAAAGCTTCACCACCTGTCTTAAAGGGATCCTGTCACCTCCAAAACGCCTCCTAAGCTAGCAAAACATGTCCCTGCACCATCCTATCACTAATCTCACACTTCTTTTGTCTCCTAAAAGCATCCTGTGAAAGTGCATAAAAAAGTTTTAATACTTACTCATTAGGGATTATAATTAGCAGTGGCTATATTCTTTAGTCACCAAGGCGGGTTGTTTTGCAGCTCCAGGATCCACCCTGTCTCTGTGTGTTTGCTGTGCTTGTGCAGGCATTGCCCTCCCCGCTCTCTATCACTCACAGAATGCAAATCATTAGTCCTGCCTTCAGTTTCAGTTTCACAGCAGCACAGACAGAGAGAGGGCTGGATCCTGGAGCTGCAAAACAACACCCCCTGGTGACTAAAGAATATGGCCCCTGCTAATTATAATCACTAATGAGTGAGTATTAAAACGTTTTTCTCCACTTTCACAAGATGCTTTTAGGAGACAAAAGGAGTGTGAGATTAGTGATGGGATGCTGCAAGGACATGTTTTGATAGCTTAGGAGGCGTTTTGGAGGTGACAGGATCCCTTTAAGTAGGTATTTTTTTGCTGCTACTAGTCTCAGCAATTTGTTCGGACTAATAGCAGTGTGACTTACACAGTAGTGAAGCCCACTTGTGAAAAGCTACACCGCCAGAGTACTTCCTTAATAATTTTTAACTGCACCTTGGCCACATCTGACTTCTGGTCAAGTCGAACCATGACAAAAACTATTACTGTACGCCACTTGTAATACAATCTACTACACCGCCAGTGTACTTCCTACTAATTTTTAACTGCACCTTGGCCACATCTGACTTCTGGTCAAGTCGCAGCGTGACAGAAACTATTACTGTATGCCACTTGTAATACAATCTACTACACCGCCAGTGTACTTCCTACTAATTTTTAACTGCACCTTGGCCACATCTGACTTCTAGTCAAGTCGCAGCGTGCCAAAAACTATTAGTGTAGGCCACTTGTAAAACAATCCACTACATCGCCAGTGTACTTCCTACCAATTTTTAACTGCACCTTGCCCACATCTGACTTCTGGTCAAGTCGAAGCATGACAAAAACTATTACTGTACGCCACTTGTAATACAATCTACTACTAGACCGCCAGTGTGCTTCCTACTAAATTTTACTGCACCTTGGCCACATCTGACTTCTGGTCAAGTCGCAGCGTGACAAAACTATTAGTGTAGGCCACTTGTAATACAATCTACTACACCGCCAGTGTACTTCCTACTAATTTTAAACTGCACCTTGCCCAGGTCTCACTTTGGGCCTAGTAGCAGTGTTGTTTCAGTCACCTCTGCTTGATTGACATTCACCTTTTTTTTGGTAAAACAACTGTACTGCTCCCAATTTTTCATACAAAATAAGTGGCAAAAGGCCTGCTGCTGGTGGAAATGGGAGTAGGCGTCATGGAAAGGGAAAAAAAGTTTGTGTCCGTGAGGTAGATGCTATAACTACATTAACATCTGCTGAAGATAGACAATCTTCCAGCCAAAGAAAGATGTCTACTTCTTTACGTGGCTAATCAGATATGATCCCATCAATACCACTTGTAAGTGAGGAACAAAAACAGCAGGTGCTTGAATGGATCTCAAGTGCTCCATCAAGTGGCCTCTCCTCCACCTCAACTTCTACATCGCAAACCCTCCAGTCATCTGAGGTGTCAGACCAATCACACTTGATTCCTCCAAGCTCCCAAGTGTCCAGCCGCCCTGATCAGTCTGGGGTAACAGACATGTTTGAGTCTGCAAACCTGTTCAGTCACACAATAGCCTGGGAATCAGAGGTCTGCTCCAAAGCTGCAGTGAGTCCAGACGAGTTAATGATCTGCCCTGATGCCCAGAAGCTTTGTGAGTCAGACCCAGGCCCAGAAGAAGAAGCTTCTGATCTTTATGCAGACCCTCATTCCCTAACAGTACATACTGTTGGTGGACACCAGGAGAATGATGCTGATGAGACTCAGATACCGGATTTGATTGACAAATTAAGTTATCGGTCAAGGCAGGAAGAGGTTGTCTCTGAGGATGAGGAGTGTAAGAACACAGAGGATGATGATGAGGCTGGAGATCCCACTTACTGTCAACCCACAGTCAGCCAGTCGATCAGGTCAGCACAGGTGGTGGAGGAGGATGCTACTGACGATGAGGTTAGGTTGCGCCTTCCTGTACATAGAAGGAGCACTGGGAGCACGCCAACAACTGCATCCGCAGCCACAACTCTGCCTCTGAGCGGAAGTCGTGCTGGCTCTGCAGCTCGCATGGGCTCTAAGCCTTGCCTAGCCTGGGCCTTTTTTTACATCGCCAAGGATCTTCCAACTCATGTCATCTGCAAGATTTGTCACCAATCTCTGAGTAGAGGCCAAAAACTCACTAGCTTGAGTACTTCTTGTATGAACCGCCACATGGACATGAAGCACAAGCCGCAGTGGGAAGCTCACCATGCTAGAATGCGGGCTAGCGGGGCGGGCCTACCACCGTCTGTCCCATCAAGGGCATCCATGTGCTCTTCATCGTCTGTGACTGTGGAGACAGCTGTCACACAAGCTTTTGGACATACATCTTCCACCTCTTTACCTGCAACAGGCAGTGTGATTGGCAGGTCGTCACTTGGTTTTCAAGTGGACAATGTTACTGGTGTTGAGCTCTCTCAGACATCGAGAGCACCACCTTTGGATGAAGGCAACATTACATCTTCACCTGCTCCTCCCAGACCAGCAGTTTGCCGGGGACACCATACTCAACTGTGTCTCAGCACAGTAGCCAGCCCTCCATCCCTCAGATGTGGATAAATAAAAGGCCATTTCCTCCTAGCCATGAGAAAGCTAGCGCTTGAATTTCACCATCTGCAAGCTGTTGGCTTCAGAAATGCTGCCTTTCCAACTGATGGACACAGAGGATTTTCGAGACCTTATATCTGTCGCAGTGCCCCAGTACCAGGTGCCCAGTCACCCCTACTTTTCCAAGAAAGGTGTGCCTGCGCTACAGCAGCATGTCGCAGACATCACCGCTTCCTTGAGAAACTCTGTGTGTGACAGGGTGCATTTCACCACAGACACTTGGACCAGTAAGCATGGACAGGGGCGTTACATGTCGCTGACTGGGCATTGGTTAACAATGGTGAGAGCTGGAGAAGGGTCTGCTGTCCAAGTCTTGCCATCCCCACGAGTTGTGCGTCCATCCTCTGTAGGTAGAAGTTCCTCCACTGTTTCTGCCTCCTCAACCTCGTCTCGGTCCTCCACCTCCACCCAAAGCCTGTCTGGTAATGCCACCCGCGTTGTAACTGCACAGAAGGAATCCTGCACACCTCCCTACTATGCTGGCAGCAGGGCTCAAAGTCATCAGGCGGTCTTTACCTTGAAATGCCTAGGAAATGTGAGTCACACAGCTGAGGAGTTGTGGTCAGCTCTGGCGACCGAGTTTCAGTAATGGTTGTCTCCACTTAACCTGCAGCCAGGGAAGGCAGTGTGCGACAATGCTGCAAACCTGGGTACGACCCTTTGCCGGGGCAATATCACACATGTGCCTTGTATGGCTCACGTGTTGAATCTGGTTGTCCAGCAATTTTTGACACACTAACCCAGCCTAGATGGGCTTCTGCAGAGGGCACGGTCACTCTGTGCTCACTTCCGGCGTTCGCATCCCGCAGCTCAAAGACTCGCTTCGCTCCAGGAGTCTTTCGGCTTGCCCGTTCACCGGCTGAAATGCGATGTGCCGACAAGCTGGTATTCTACTCTGCACATGTTGCAGCGACTGTGGCAGCATCGTCGATCCTGGTGCAATACGTTATGACGTATAGCCTGGGCCAACGAGATCCAGAGGTGGGGCGATCACGCTGCAGGAGTGGTCTCAGATCAAGGACCTATGCACCCTTCTGCACAGTTTTGAGATGGCGACGAAGATGTTTAGTGCTGACGATACCATTATCAGCATGACTATTCCGGTCATCTACATGCTGGAGCACACTCTAAACAATATTCGGAGTAAGGTGGTGGGGCAAGAGGAGGTTGAGGAAGTACAGGAGGAGTCTATGCAAAGGGATGACAACATCTGTAAAGTTTCCTTCCCAGTCAGCAGCACCAAGATGGCAGGCAGGGAGGGTAGTGGAGAGGCATTCATGAGGATGCATGTTAGCAACCAACCTCTTCAGGAAGGTGCAGGAGCCCAGGAAGAAATGAGGATCAACTGGCGATGGGCATTGAAGAGTCAGCAGATGAGGGAGACCTTGATGACATTTCTGTTGGGGGGAGAGGGCAGAGGAAGGAAGCATCATTCTCACCTCCCCACCACCAACACAACAAGGACTTGGTCCTCCTGGGTGCGCAAGACACATGAACGCCTTCTTGCTGCACTACCTGCAACATGACCCTCAGATTGTGCGAATTAGGAGTAATGCAGACTACTGGGTTGCCAGCACTATTAGATCCCCGGTAAAGGAGCAAATTTGCTGAAATAATTCCTGCTATACAAAGGACTCAACATGCAGGACTGTCAGCAGAAGCTGATACATAATCTAGATCGGCTTTTCCACAAACCACCAGTGGTAGTAACAGACAGAGTGAATCTCACAGTTCCAACTTGTCAACCGTGGGACTGTCGGTCATCATCACTTACACTGTACCAGTAACACCATATCTGGTGGTGGTACCAGCAATTTTGTGACCATCGTTTCAAGATTATTTCAACCATCATTTTCAAGGCCTGAAGACACGAGAAGTCTGACACATAGTCAACGCCTGGAGCGGATGGTACACAGTATCTCCAACTTAACATCGATGCAATGACTGGGGAATTGTAGCCTTGCTCATTTTGGGCTTCCAAACTGGAAAAATGGCCTGAGCTGCCACTCACGCTTTGGAGATCTAGTCGTGCCCCAGCCAGCGTTCTCCCAAAACATGTCTTCAGCGCTGCTGGTGGTGTGCTGACAGAAAGGCGCACGTGTCTGTCCACCCAGAATGTGGACAGACTAACATTCATAAAGATGCACAAGGCATAAATCCGCAAGGACTTTTCTATCCTGTGTCATCCTGGGGAGACTAAAGCCTTGTGGATTTTTGCCTAAAAGTAACCATTTAAAGTTTGCAACTGTGGTGCAATTGATGCCACTTAAGTGGTGTCTGCGCCCAAATTTTTTGTGACACAATACATATGTGCACAAGCTTACGATATGAGAAAACATCACAAACTATCGTTTGACTGCGTACCATATGAAGTAAATCAGCAATACTCATCGTCTGCACGAGGCCTTCAGAACGAGTAAATCAAGCAATACTCAGATGAGAGCTACAAATACTAGAAATCGATTCGAAGGCATGACATGCCTATACTGTGTCTCCTCTAATTGTACTTCATGTTGTCGCATTCTGAGACTTTGTCACCTTTTGGACACCTTAGAAGTTGTTTTCTATGTGTTTTCTATGTGTTAGTATGTGTTTGTTTTTTCCTGCCATTGTTTTCAATGATATGCACGGTGTTACGAACATTCGACGAACATTCGACAAACAAACCCCTAATTCGACAAACCGAATCGTATTCAAACACTAGGGTGGTGGATCATCTCTAATATTCAGTGACAGGTACCCTTTGACTTTATCCAGCCAACTAGGCACAAACAGGTCTCTGACGTATCTCTCTGTTTTTTCTATAGTACTTCACAAAAGTAATGGTGGCCCACCTGTGTGTAGCGGGGCATGACTTTTATGGGTGAACTTCATGTGGCCTTCTAGGCCTAAACAGGTCTCTGACCTACCACTCTGTGAATTCATGTATTAGGCTAGGGTCACACTTGCCATGCATTTTTAAAGGTGCTTTTTTGCATGCGTTTTTACATTTCTGCATGCGTTCTTTAAGGTGTTTTATGATAACCCTGCGTTTTTCCATGCGTTTTTGAAAAAGCACAAAAGAATACTGCAAGCTGCGTTTTTTTAACATGGGGCCCTATGGGAAACACATGCGTTTTTCCTGGCACTAAATGGTACCATGCGTTTTTGCATGCGTTTTTTAAGGCAGCTCCTCACTTAAGCACAAAAATGCATCCAAAAAACGCATGGCACTTTAGGCATGCGTTTTTGCTATAGGGGCATGGTTTTTTTACATGGGGCCCATGGGTGCATTTTTCCATGCGTTTAACAGAAAACACAGGTCTTCAAAAACGCATGGAAAATCTGCAAGTGTGACCCTAGCCTTACTCCATGAAAACAATTGTGGTCCCACCTGTGTGTGGCGGGGCATGGCTTTTATGGGAACGCTTGCACAAGCTTTGACTTCATGTGGCCTTCTAGGCCTAAACAGGTCTCTGACCTACCTCTCTGTGAATTCATGTATTACTACAGAAAACTAATTGTGGTCACACCTGTGTGTGGCGGGGCATGACTTTTATGGGAACGCTTGCACAAGCTTTGACTTCATATTCGACGAAAAAATCTCAAATTCAACGAATAGAATCGAATTCGAACATTAGGGTGGTGGCTCACGTCTAGTGATCATCTACCCACCAGGAAAAATTCTGGATTTCACAGACTTGTTAGTTTTTCTTTAAGAAGCCCTCCTACTCAGCACTTAGGCTGGGGTCACACTGGGCATGAGTTTTTTTAGTGATTTAAAAAAACTCATGCTTTTTTGCATGCGTTTTTTCATGTCAGCATGTGTTTTTTAAGGTGTGTGATGGCTCCATGCGTTTTTGGCTGCGTTTTTAAATCAGCACCAAAAAATAGTGCATGCACTATTTTTTGGTGCGTTTTTTAACATGGGCCCCTATGGAAAACGCATGCAAAAACGCATGTACAATTAGTACCATTTAGTGCCATTCAAAAACGCATGCGTTTTCCATAGGAGCCCATGTTAAAAAAACGCATACGTTTTTATAACATGGGTTCCTATGGAAAACGCATGCGTTTTTGGATGGTACTAATTGTACATGCGTTTTTGCATGCGTTTTCCATAGGGGCCCATGTTAAAAAACGCATGTGTTTTTGGAAATGCACCAAAAACGCATGGTACTGTCACACATGCGTTTTTGCTATTAGGGCATGCGTTTTTTAACATGGGGGCCTATGGGTGCGTTTTTACATGCGTTTTTGAAAACGCAGGTCTCCAAAAACGCTTGTAAAAAACACAAGTATGACCCAAGCCTTACTTGTATTAATTGCAACTGTTTGAAAATATTACCTGCATAAAAGACAACTGTCACCCACTCAATTAATCACACTCAGAGCTCTCCACTATGGCAAAGACCAAAGAGCTAAGGACATCAGAGACAAAATCGTAGACCTGCACAAAGTTGGAATGGGCTACAGGACAATATACCGTACAAGCAGCTTGGTAGGTAGGCAACAACTGTTGATGCAGTTATTAGAAAAGAGAAAAAACACAACATGACTGTCAATCTTCCTTATTCTGGGGCTCCATGCAAGATTTTGCCTTGTGGTGTAAAAATAATTCTAAGAATGGTCAGGTAGCAGCCCCAAACTACATGGAAGAATATGGTCAATGACCTGCAGAGAGCCTGGACCACAGTCTCAAATACTACCATTAATAACACACTATGCTGTCATTCATTAAAATACTGCAGGGCTCATTATGTGCCCGTGCTCATGCCAGCACATGTCAAGCCTGTTTGAAGTTCACCAATGACCATCTGGACAATCCAGAGGCATGGGAGAAGGTTATGTGGACAAATGAAATCAAAATCAAACTTTTTGGTATTAACTCCACTCAGTGTATTTGGAAGAAGAAGGATGAGTACAACCCCAAGAACACCATCCTAACCATGAAGCATGCAGTTGGAAACCTCTTACTTTAAATGATGCTTTCTGCAAAGAGGACAGGACAATTGCACTATATTGAAGGCAGGATGGATGAAGTCATGTATTGCGAGGTTTTGGCCGACAACCTCTTTCACTCAGTACGACCATTGAAGATGGGTGATGGCTGGGTCTTCCAGTATGACAATTGTCTGAAACACACAACTAGGGCAACTAAGGAGTGGCTTAAAGCTGTCTAAAAGAGGCCTAGCCATCTCCACACCTGAACCCAAAAGAAAATCTTTGGAGGGAGCTGAAACTCAATGTTGCCCAGCGACATTCTCCAAACGCGAAAGATCTGTTGAATATCTGTATGGAAGAGTGGGCCAAAATCCCTGCTACAGTGTGTGAAAACGTGGTCAAGAACTAGAGGAATCATCTAACCTCTGTAATTACAAACAATGGCCTGCGCACCAAATATTACATTTTGGTTTTCTATTGCATCAAATACTTATTTCATGAAAGAAAATGAAAATCGATTGTATAAAAATGATCTAATGTGATTTTATGGATTTTTTTCTAGATTCCATCTCCCACAGTTGAAGTGTACTCATGATAAAAGTTACAGACCTCTCCATTCTTTGTGAATGGGAAAACATGTAAAATCTGCAGTGCATCATATTCTTATTTTCCCCACTGTACATGTCATTCTGAAGGTTCAGACTTGTGAAAAGATCTCAACTAAGCAAGTTCAGCGCTCATGAAAAGTTAACATGGAGAGCAATGTAATCAGATCTTGATTTAATGCACATCTTGACCTGCTAACCTTACAAATTTAGACAAACACACCAGAAAAACAGTTTGAGCCTTATGCGCTCCTTATTTTTAAAATCTGCATGTCTTGTTGACTTTAATTTATAATGAGCATGATGTTAATGAAGTTAATTTTGTCTTTCTATGCCTCTGCTCTGAGACCCTTTAGAGAACTCTAGGGTGCACTGCATGTAACACAAAAGTAATTCACCATATGGAGATGCATCCAATTACTTATTCAAAGCAAATGCAAAACAATTACAAAGCAGTGTTCATTGCAACATAAATGAGGCAAGAAAAAAAAACAAATATTGTTCTTTTCCCAAAAGTCCAAACAAAATTCAGAGATTGCACACCATATTTCCTCCAAGCACCCTTTTAATTCTAACATTAATGTAGAACATCCTGAAATGAGTCCTAGGAATAACAACACATTCTTCTTTGATCTGTGATTGCAGGCTGCTGTGTATAATGATCATATTTCTTATTTGTCAGGTTCCTTGATTGCCTCCTCAGATTTTGAATTTGTAATTTTATATACGAATTTAGAGCATCACAAATTCAATCACCTGGGATCAGCGATGGAGAACCATCCATATAATTATCTCGTGCAATGGCCTGTTACAAGGCATAAATCTATTAGTAGTACAAATACAAAAGAAAATAATTGTGATGGTGATAACTTAAAGTAACCAGTGTTTCAGCTATATTCAACTATAGATCAGTTGATTACGGCAAAGTTTGTTGTTTAAATAACAGCACAAAGATCTCCATCACTGAACAGAACAATACCTGTAGATAAGGAGGTAAGCATTAAGGCTGCCTTCACACTTGCAGATGCATCTGCAGCGTTTTGCAGATGCATCTGCAAGTATCAGCATGCAGACCGCGGCCCCTATGTTTATAATAGGGCGCACCGCGGTCTGAAAGCTCTCATTCATTGCTATATGTGAAGCGTCCGCAGGCGGATGCCTGCTGACAGATCACACTCTCCCGCCCGCACCATGGACGCGAGATGTTGCGTCCATGGTGCGGGCGGGAGAGTGTGATCTGTAAGCAGGCATCCGCCTGCGGACGCTTCACATATAGCAATGAATGAGAGCTTTCAGACCGCGGTGCGCCCTATTATAAACATAGGGGCCGCGGTCTGCATGCTGATACTTGCAGATGCATCTGCAAAACGCTGCAGATGCATCTGCAAGTGTGAAGCCAGCCTAACAATAGAGAGTTTTTGAGTCAGCAAAAATGCATTTCTCTATGAAACTTTTTTTTGGAAACCTAAGGCTGGCTTCACATCACAGTTTTTTTGCCATCCTGTTCTGTCCATTTTGAAAAGGACAGAACAGGATCGTTTTAGTTTTAGTCTCCCATGTATCCCTATGGTGCCGGATTGGTCACATATGGCCATCCGGTTTACTGAATTCAGTACCGGATTCGTTTCTGTCCTGTTTTTTCCCGGCCCCAAAATCAGAGATTGCACCATTTTTGGGACCGGTCTCTATAAACAGACAGAAACAGATCCGTTCCGGTCTGGAGCATTTAACCTGGGGGCCTATGGAGCTGGATCCGGGAAACAGCAGGATCCAGATTTAGTGTACCGAGTATGTTCAGAACAACTAAAATTTCTCTGTTCCTGTGTTACACGTGTGTTATTTCACTTTAGCAATGTATCTACATACACTGCTAAAGTGAAATAAAAGAAAGCAATGGTTAAAAAAAAAAAATTGCTCACCTCTCCGCCGAGTGTCCCGGAAGACGTCTGACCCACTGCAAGGACCTTAATCGCTGATTGGCCGGTAGCAATCAGCTGATCGCTACAGGCCAATCAGCGTTTAAGGTCCTTGCAGCAATCAAACGTCTTCCCAGGACACTCGGCGGAGAGGTGAGCATTTTTTTTTTTATTCCCAATGCTCTCTTTTATTTCACTTTAGGAGTGTATGTTCATACACTCCTAAAGTGAAAGTACTCTTGCCTGTGCTTTGCAGGATTGGCTCCTCCCAGCTCTTTCTGTCAGTCCAGATCCCCCAAAATCCTGGATCCGGACTGACAGGTATGGCATCCAGAGGTACAAATCCGATCCTGTCCGTGCCTGCAAAAAACAGGATCCCCAAGGACAGGATCAAACTGTGATGTGAAGCCAACCTAAGGAAGATCCTATTGCAAAAGGCTTTATCAAACTTGGGAAACTAAGTGAATAACTGTAGCAACCATGCTGATTTTTACTGGTTATGCTAAGTAGTTTACTTTTGTTATTTAATACAATACAAAAGGTAGTGTTTAGCTGCAAGAAACTAGTAGAGATGAGAAAACACCTGAGTGTTCGAATTCGGTTTGGTTCGCTGAATGCAGGGTGTTTGCCAAAATCTTTGATGAACAGTTTGACAAACCTTTTGATGCCCATTGAAATCAATGGCAGGCAACATGAAACACATAGAAAACACCTTCAAAGGTGTCCAAAAGCTTCCAAACACACACAGACACACACAGATCCTCTTACCAGTCTTCTGCTGCTTGCTTGCATGCTTCCAAGTCCTCTCTCTCTCTCTCTCACTTACTTCTGGCCCTGCCCATGAAGCTTCATGCATATTCAGTTCACTGACAGGCAACAGCCAATCAGACAATCATGCTCTGTGAGAGCATCTGTGATTGGCTGTTGTTGTCACCCAAGGATAGCTCCAATAACCATGGTACTTGCTATGGCTAGCGGACACCATGGCTACTTGAACGGGGACCTCAGGAGTCACCGCTTAAAAGACCACAACTGGCAGCTCATTCATTCAATGTTTGGTGGCTGTGGTGACAGTATGTTGTGTTCTTCACCGCAGACTGCAATCCAGGAAATCCAAAAGATTAGAAGAACAGCGCCTTACAAGCTGGAAGTTCAAATCATCAATCCTTTATTCCATCCACCACAGCACAACGTTTCGGTTGTAAAGAACCTTCTTCAAGTGCATACATTACACAGAGACACCATGTGTTTTATAGTATAAAACTCCACCCACACTGATAATGAACCAATCAATGTGGAGTGGGAACGTAAACAAAGATAAAAATCACTTATTTCCTAGACAGAGATCAACTAACCAAAGCACACTACAATGGGTACATATAGGGCAATACTGCCACACATACAATTAGCTCATCGCCGCATGTGGAGTCATGTAATCCCGATCCATAATGCTCACCGCATATAGCCAGTAGCCGTCAGGCATCGCCAGTTGTCATAGGAACTCCACGTCAGAGCGGGTCATCACCTATCCGCGCCGCGCACTTCCGGAGTATTAGTGCGCATGCGTCGGCGTCCGTCCTCCATTGGTTAGAACTCCCGTCAGTCAGCTAAGCTACTGACGTGTTTCCGGAGGCGGCCAGCCAAAACATCCGTTCGTTCTCTATTGGTTGGAAGCTCCTGTCATTCAACATGGACTTCCAGCCCGTTTCCAGGGCGGGACTCTACTGGTACAATGCGATCATATCATATGTTTACCTTATCAAAACGGAAATCCGCACATATATTAACAACCCTCCTATCTATTAATCATAATTTAGCCCGCCATGGTTCTGAAATGACACAAAAACATGAACGCAATCAGCATATTATAAGGGCCGGACTACAGTCCACAATACCATCTATTTAATCCCCTCATACGATAGCCCACCCGCAATTGGTGACCCACCTGTATGGGGAATACCCATATTATAATAATAAGGCCATAAATCTATAGATATAGGTAAAGCTATAAATAATCGCATTGTTACAGGACAACATATAACCCTTTAACACAAAAAGAAGGCATCATCATATAAACCCATATGGGGAAAACACAAAATTACATATAATCTCATATAGATATAGGTAGTGTCAAGAAAATCAGTAACACTACAATCATCAATATACTACATTAAAGTGTCCCTTATCAATGATATTAATATGACAAAGCACCCAAGCAGATTATTAATTAATGATACAATATAAATATGCTACATATTAGAAATCCCAACATATTATAGGTAAAACAATGCCCTCTTGTGTGATCATCTCTCCATTTGCTGTGGGTCATATCCAAATATCCAACAACAAGAATACCCATAAAGATTAGATAGTCATCCACCTATAGATCAAAAAAGTGATAATATAAAACAAATTAAAAACAATATTTACATAGTGATGAGGAAAAAGCAAGCAAATCACCCCGAACCAAGAAGACATCCCCTCTGATCATAATCCACATTCATACCCTTTGGGAATAGGGTATCCAGCTCAAATATCCATTTCAATTCTTTCATTTTTAGTTGGGCAACACGGTTCCCACCCCTTCTCAAGGGAGGCACATCGTCTATCACCCTAAATCTGAGCTGGTTGACCGTATGGCCCATCGCATGAAAATGTCTCGGTACCGGTAGTTCAACCAACCCCGTTCTTATGGTACTTTTGTGTTTACCTATACGAGTTTTTACTTCCGTTGTTGTCTCCCCTACATAGAGGAGGCCACACGGACAGCAAATCGTATAGATCACAAAGTCACTGTGACACGTATATCTCCTCTTAATTTCATATCTCTTACCAGAACGTGGGTGATTGAAGTACCGGCCTTTGAGAAGATTGCCACAACAGGCACACCCTAGACAGGGGAAATTACCCAGACTTGGTGGTGCAAAAGTTCTCTGAATGTCCCTCTTTGCACTCCCAATGTCAGATCGAACCAGGTCATCTTTCAAATTGTGTCCCCTCCTGTAGGATATTAAAGGTGGTAATTTAAACTCCTCAACTTCAGAGTGTCCTTTTGACAATAAAGGCCAATGTTTTTTGACAATATCCATGAGACTCTTACTGGATCTACAATATGTGGTTACAATTGGAATTCTCTTGGGGGGGGGAACCTTCAATTTAGGTTTTAGCAATTCCTTTTGATCAATGTCCAAGGCTCTTGACTTGAACCTTAACAGCCCACTTTTTGGGTACCCTCTTTTCAAGAACCTATTGATCATATCCTGCAATCGGCCATCAATTTTTGAGTCATCAGCAACAATTCTCCTTACTCTCAGCATTTGGCTCCAAGGGAGTGATTCCACCATTTTTCTGGGGTGCTCACTTAGGAAATGCAATGTGCTATTTCTATCGGTACTTTTAACAAAAAGGTCCGTTTTTAGAACACCATCGTCTTTATAAACCAAAGTGTCCAAAAATTGCAAATCCACAAGCGAGCAGGTCATAGTGAACCCCAGACCAGGGTGTATGTTATTCAGAAAGTTTAAAAAACCATCCAATTCCTCCCTGTCGCCGTCCCACACAAGGAAAATGTCGTCGATATAACGTCGCCAGCCCCTGACATGCCGCCAATACAGAGAACTGTACACATGCTCGCCCTCCAGGACAGCCATATAGATGTTGGCATAAGTTGGGGCCACATTGGACCCCATGGCTGTCCCCCGGCGCTGCAGATAGTAATCGTCCCCAAAAAGAAAAAAATTCCTCCTGAGGACGAACTCCAACAGCGTCAGGGCGAACAGTGCACAGCTTGGCGACATGTCAGAGGCGGCGAGCGTCACATCGACGGCATGTAAACCTCTTGTATGTTCAATTGATGTATAAAGCGACACAACATCAAAAGACACAAGCCATGTTGTGTCACAAACCGCGATCCCTGATAAGGAACAAATGAAATTTCCAGTGTCCCTTATATATGAAGGTGCCACTGTGGCAAACCTACGTAACAAATGATCCAGAAAAATAGAGACTTTATTGCACAAAGAGCCCCTACCCGAGACTATCGGGCGTCCAGGTGGATTTTTCATGTCCTTGTGAATCTTTGGTAAGGTATACAGGGTTGGTACCACTGGGAATTCAATTACCAAAAATTCAGAGAGACCCTGATCTATGATACCATCCTTCAGTGCAGCACCAATCAAAGATTTCAGCTCTAGCTGAAATTTCTCCATTGGGTTATGGGATAATTTCTCATACACAAGGACATCATTCAGTTGCCTCATAATCTCGCCACGATACTGTACGGTGTCCATCACCACAATAGCACCGCCTTTGTCGGCGGGCTTTATGGTGATGGACCCGTCATTTCTCAATTTTTTGATTGCCTCTCTCTCAAGACGTGAAATGTTTGACTTATATCCCTGATAGTTCTTACTCCTCAATTTAGTAACATCATTTTTGACCAGTTTAATAAAGGTCTCAATCACTGGGTCATGGCCTGGTGCCACAAAATTACTCTTTTTCCACAGGCCTACTTTCTTGAGAGAGAGGACATCACTAGATGCTAGTGTATCAGCATCTGATTTATCAGAAAAATATTTGGCAAGACCCAATCTACGAAAAAACATAAACATATCATTGTCTATCCCGAACCAATCAATATACCCTGTTGGACAAAAGGTTAATCCCTTAGAGAGAATATCAACCTGAACTTTACTCAATTCACAAGACGATATATTTACCACCAAGCGATCATCATTCATCGACGTCTCCTCGACTTGGATCGGGTCACCGGTCTTCGACCATCTGCTCCTGTGCTTCCTACCGCCCCTATGTCCCCGCCGGGCCCGGGTACCGGGGTCCTTGGTTTGGATAAAAAACCGGCCCCTGTAGAGCTCCCACCATCATCGGTGGATTCAGACTCTGCCGTAGACCTCGGCTGATTATGGGGTATAGGAGGATTTTGTGGTTTCCTGGGTTTTGGTCGCTTAGGTCCAGGTTTAGGTTTAAATCCCTGTGGTGCAGAGGGCCTATACTGCCAGTTGTATACACGGCCACTATTGTAGTCCTCAATATCACGAAACCACTTAGAGCGTTTATTATCTTCAAGATTGGATCTGTACTTGGTCAGGGCATCAACAAGTTTTGTGTCAATGTCATTTAATTCTTCCTCTGTGGTGCCTTCCTCCAACGCTTTCCTTGTCTCAATCATCTTTTTCTTGAGAATCTCAATCTCCTTCTTCAAAAACTCAATATTAAGGAGCATGATATCGAAAGCGTATTTGTTACCAATCGCCTCAAATTTAGCACAAAAAGCAGTATTATTAGGCAACAATGTAGGTTGTAAACTTGGATGTAACCCACGTGGGATGCGTCTAACCTTATAATATTCAACAAGGGTGACCACATGCAATTCCATGGAGATGAATTTTTTCTGCTCATTCTCCCACTTACGTTTAAGCATGTCCACCGTGGGCTGGTTGAGAAAGGAATTGTCAACCTCGGTGTCCGAGATGATCCTTGCAGCCTCCTCATCCGTGTAAGAGAAAGGGCAGATGGAACCCGACTCACCAGCTCCTGAGTCGGACGTCTCCATGATGCTAAATCCACCGGTGCACGTGTAGAATAGACTCAATCGCTATAGAAACAAAAGCATTATCCACAGCACCTCATGCCAACATCTATATGGCTGTCCTGGAGGGCGAGCATGTGTACAGTTCTCTGTATTGGCGGCATGTCAGGGGCTGGCGACGTTATATCGACGACATTTTCCTTGTGTGGGACGGCGACAGGGAGGAATTGGATGGTTTTTTAAACTTTCTGAATAACATACACCCTGGTCTGGGGTTCACTATGACCTGCTCGCTTGTGGATTTGCAATTTTTGGACACTTTGGTTTATAAAGACGATGGTGTTCTAAAAACGGACCTTTTTGTTAAAAGTACCGATAGAAATAGCACATTGCATTTCCTAAGTGAGCACCCCAGAAAAATGGTGGAATCACTCCCTTGGAGCCAAATGCTGAGAGTAAGGAGAATTGTTGCTGATGACTCAAAAATTGATGGCCGATTGCAGGATATGATCAATAGGTTCTTGAAAAGAGGGTACCCAAAAAGTGGGCTGTTAAGGTTCAAGTCAAGAGCCTTGGACATTGATCAAAAGGAATTGCTAAAACCTAAATTGAAGGTTCCCCCCCCAAGAGAATTCCAATTGTAACCACATATTGTAGATCCAGTAAGAGTCTCATGGATATTGTCAAAAAACATTGGCCTTTATTGTCAAAAGGACACTCTGAAGTTGAGGAGTTTAAATTACCACCTTTAATATCCTACAGGAGGGGACACAATTTGAAAGATGACCTGGTTCGATCTGACATTGGGAGTGCAAAGAGGGACATTCAGAGAACTTTTGCACCACCAAGTCTGGGTAATTTCCCCTGTCTAGGGTGTGCCTGTTGTGGCAATCTTCTCAAAGGCCGGTACTTCAATCACCCACGTTCTGGTAAGAGATATGAAATTAAGAGGAGATATACGTGTCACAGTGACTTTGTGATCTATACGATTTGCTGTCCGTGTGGCCTCCTCTATGTAGGGGAGACAACAACGGAAGTAAAAACTTGTATAGGTAAACACAAAAGTACCATAAGAACGGGGTTGGTTGAACTACCGGTACCGAGACATTTTCATGCGATGGGCCATACGGTCAACCAGCTCAGATTTAGGGTGATAGACGATGTGCCTCCCTTGAGAAGGGGTGGGAACCGTGTTGCCCAACTAAAAATGAAAGAATTGAAATGGATATTTGAGCTGGATACCCTATTCCCAAAGGGTATGAATGTGGATTATGATCAGAGGGGATGTCTTCTTGGTTCGGGGTGATTTGCTTGCTTTTTCCTCATCACTATGTAAATATTGTTTTTAATTTGTTTTATATTATCACTTTTTTGATCTATAGGTGGATGACTATCTAATCTTTATGGGTATTCTTGTTGTTGGATATTTGGATATGACCCACAGCAAATGGAGAGATGATCACACAAGAGGGCATTGTTTTACCTATAATATGTTGGGATTTCTAATATGTAGCATATTTATATTGTATCATTAATTAATAATCTGCTTGGGTGCTTTGTCATATTAATATCATTGATAAGGGACACTTTAATGTAGTATATTGATGATTGTAGTGTTACTGATTTTCTTGACACTACCTATATCTATATGAGATTATATGTAATTTTGTGTTTTCCCCATATGGGTTTATATGATGATGCCTTCTTTTTGTGTTAAAGGGTTATATGTTGTCCTGTAACAATGCGATTATTTATAGCTTTACCTATATCTATAGATTTATGGCCTTATTATTATAATATGGGTATTCCCCATACAGGTGGGTCACCAATTGCGGTGGGCTATCGTATGAGGGGATTAAATAGATGGTATTGTGGACTGTAGTCCGGCCCTTATAATATGCTGATTGCGTTCATGTTTTTGTGTCATTTCAGAACCATGACGGGCTAAATTATGATTAATAGATAGGAGGGTTGTTAATATATGTGCGGATTTCCGTTTTGATAAGGTAAACATATGATATGATCGCATTGTACCAGTAGAGTCCCGCCCCTGGAAACGGGCTGGAAGTCCATGTTGAATGACAGGAGCTTCCAACCAATAGAGAACGAACGGATGTTTTGGCTGGCCGCCTCCGGAAACACGTCAGTAGCTTAGCTGACTGACGGGAGTTCTAACCAATGGAGGACGGACGCCGACGCATGCGCACTAATACTCCGGAAGTGCGCGGCGCGGATAGGTGATGACCCGCTCTGACGTGGAGTTCCTATGACAACTGGCGATGCCTGATGGCTACTGGCTATATGCGGTGAGCATTATGGATCGGGATTACATGACTCCACATGCGGCGATGAGCTAATTGTATGTGTGGCAGTATTGCCCTATATGTACCCATTGTAGTGTGCTTTGGTTAGTTGATCTCTGTCTAGGAAATAAGTGATTTTTATCTTTGTTTACGTTCCCACTCCACATTGATTGGTTCATTATCAGTGTGGGTGGAGTTTTATACTATAAAACACATGGTGTCTCTGTGTAATGTATGCACTTGAAGAAGGTTCTTTACAACCGAAACGTTGTGCTGTGGTGGATGGAATAAAGGATTGATGATTTGAACTTCCAGCTTGTAAGGCGCTGTTCTTCTAATCTTTTGGATGTTAACACGGCCGGGTGGATCTCCCTGGCTCTGGACTTGCGCCTATTGTTCTGGAACCCAGAGGGTTCTCTTTCCATGAGGTGCTGTGGATAATGCTTTTGTTTCTATTGCAATCAAGGAAATGTCACAGATGATCGAGGATGGGTATGAGGGAGTAGTAAAGATGAAGTCCAGATACATGTTCATGTTTTTATTTTTAATAATAATAATATTTCTAATGCTGTGTCTTCTTTACAATTTACCAAGGTAGACAAAGAACCTGCATGAACAAATGTGCACATTGAAATAATATTAAAAATGATAACTTTATTAGATAAAGGCTAGGGTCACACTTGGGAGGTTGCATCCGTTTACAGGATGCCTTAATGGATCCAGTTTTTGCATCGACATTTTTGTGACATGTTTTTTCCCTTTTAACACAAGCGTTACCAAGCGTTAATGCATGCGTTAATGCGTGTTACAAATACATACCATGCGATAACGCATGCGTTTCCCATAGGGTCCCATGTTAAAAAAAGCATGCATTTTTGAAAACACACCAGAAAACGTTGCAGACCATGTTTTTAGTGCAACTAGCAAAAACGCATTGCATTAAACACATTTCACTTTTGCAATGCGTTGTTTGCATTGGAGTCTATAGGTGCTTTAACGCATGTGTTTTTAGACATTTGCACGTCAAAAAAGGATCCAGTTAGCGGATGCATGACTCAATTGTGGCCCTGGCCTACTGGGCACTGCAGGAATGCCATGATAACTGAAATATGCATTATAGATGAAATGTGAGCCCCAATGGGGACGGTGTTGCAAATATATGTAAAGCGCTATGGAATTAATAGCACTATATAAATTAATCCACATTATTATTAGTAGTATTATGATTATTATGACACTAGATTGTGGCCCGATTCTAACGCATCGGGTATTCTAGAATATAGAAATAGCGATTGCATCGGGAAGGCGGTGAGGGCACAATAGGGATGGACTCTGTGACCATCTCTCCATACACCGTACACAACGCACATGTATACAGACACACATGTACACACATGTATACAGACACACACATGTACAGAAACACACACAGACATGTATACACATATGTACACAGACACACATGTATACACACATATGTACTCACACAGGTATACGCACACATGTATACAGACACATGTATACACAAACATACAGACAGACACACATATACACATATGTTGTATAGACAGACATATGTACACATGTATACACACACATGGTAGTTGCTTCCACCCTGCGCAGGCCTCCACTGCACTGCCATTTTAGTCATTGTGTCTGTTTCTCTGTAACAGAGATCCCGCATAGCTGATTGGTCAAGCCCGGCCGGCCGCAACCAATCAGCTACGCAGGATTTCCGTTACAGAAAGACAGACAAGATAGGGCAATTATATAGTAGGATTAAATTGTGATTACATTTATATGTGATTAAGGGCCCTTTCACATCAGCGTTTTTTTCAAATCGCGGCAGATGCGGTGAAAAAACCGCATCTGCTGCGATTACCGCATACCGGCTGCACTTGCGGCACGGTTGCGGCGCGGTTGCGGCAAACGCCCTACAAGGTATAGGCGGACTTGCGGCAGGTGCGGCAAGTGCGGTTTTGGCACTTGCGGCAGGTGTGGCCGCGAAAAAAAACGTTGGTTGTAGGGTTCCTGGAGTATAGTCACCAAGAATTGGTCCACTACAGCATAAAATGTTTAGTACTTTACTAAAGACAAACTTTATAATAAAGTTCACAATATATAGGATGTAATCCATGCAGATGCTTTCCTCTGTACACTTTGCTTATTCACTAGTTACCCCCATTTTTACCATGAACGGTTGTGTCACTATGCTACAGGCTGACCTCCAAGCTCCCCATAGGAAGGAGGGGCACGGCTTTTTCCCTGATGGTTACTCAGCATGCGTCGATGTGTTTCCTTACGATGGTAGTCATGTTACCCAACAAGTTTAACAGTGTACATGGTTCCAACCCTATAAGCTGCTTCTGACTAACTCTATCCGATAATAGCCACACCACCTTCCCCCGTTTTCTTCTCTGTGCTTGCCAGGTGAATGAGAGCCGCTAATTCCCTCACTGTTCTTCTTTCAGCTTGTGTCGTGCCCATGACCCAGTCCCCTTCTGCCTTACATGTTGTCTTTTTTTTTATTCTGTAACCACCGGTAACTTTTTACTTTCTTTGTACATGTACACCACTACTTCAAGGCAGGAGCCACTAACCAGGAAACAACATTATATACCCCTTGTCTAGTCGGTGAGCCAAACCTTAACCCCTTTAGGTCTGGTGGCTAAGCCCTAGGCTCTCCTTATGCTGAAGAGTGACCTTTAGAGGAAGCCAACAATACTGCGCCTATTCATCGAATATGCATATTACCTGAACATATACTTAAATACATCATCTCAACAGTCATTTACGAACATATAAAATCATTAACAGTCTTCAGGGGCAGGAATCACTTTCAACAGCCACCTTCTTGCTACTGCAAAAGTAAATTATAGATAGTGTCACATATATACATAGTTGAATTAACCTTACCCTGACACAGTTTTATTTTCCAATTTTTGGCTTATAATTGTATGAAACAGTAAGAAATGTACCATCTTTTTCAGATTATAAAATGCATGTTTTTTGCCCCCAAATTGGCGGGAGAAAGTGGGTGCATTTTATAATCCGAACCTTGTGTTTAAAAAAAAAAAAAAAAAACTTACCGAGGGGTTTGCGGTAGTACAGCAGGGTGCAGGAGGCAAGTTTGGAGGGTCAAACCTGGGGCCGCCATTTTCCATGCACTTGCATGCATTGCGAAGCTGCAACTTGGCCTGCAGCATCCAGACTTCCAGAAAATGGCAGCTGATTTCAATCTGTGCATGTGCCGCCTCCGTGGCCATTTTCTGGAAGTCTTGACACCAAAAAGAGTGTTTGTAAAAATAAAAGATTAACTCGAATGTTTATTTATTCATTATATTAGTCTCTAATATTAATTTTATTGTCATTTCTGAGTGTTTCCAATATAAACCGCTATTTTTAGTCTCTATAAAAAGTTTTTTTTTGTAGGTATTTTGCAGTTTTCTAGGACAAATTAATTGATTTTACATTGTTTCCTGTAGAATTTGTTGCCTTGGTTTTCGTTGGCTTCAGTTTTCGATAATAGTTTTCGGACGGATTACACTGGGGAACACAATTTTTTAGGAGTTAGGTCTGACTACTGTTCTTAATTAATTTTGGATGCTGAATCCAGAAATGATCTCAGTTTTTCTCTATCACGTCAAGTTTTTGAACTATAGGATTTTTGTCTTCTCAAAAATATGTAAACTACTGTACCTAAAAAGTGATGTTTTTTTTTTTAAATAGTACAAATATGAACAAAAAATGAAATATAAAAAGAAATAGGCATGACAAATATGTTTTTTAACACTATCATATATCATATAGCTCTATATGAGTCGAATTGTAATCAGATAACAAGTCTTATTACAGATATCAGTGCAATTGTGCTTCTCTGGCAGGTAAGTTGTGGAGGAAAAACGTGACGTGCTAGAAAAAAACTGACTACATTTTTGGAATCAGCATGCCAATTTTAGTATAAATCAGCTCAAAAACATAACTCAACAGAAATTTTTTTTCAAATTGTTCCCCAGTGTTATTGATGAAAATCAAGGTATTACTGTATTATTGTCTTGCACTAGAACAGATGGATCACTGACGGAGACGGGAAGATTGTGCCATGTGTAAATAACAATATGTACATCTGGTAATTACATAATAGAATAAGGACACAATTTACAATAATTGAATAAAGTGGGCAGAGGGACAGTGTGTAACCAGGGACAGCACAAGGTTACTTGAAATACACATTCATCTTAGACTTGGCACAGATTCTAACACTGGTTCACCAGGGACTGGACGTGGACTAGATCTAATGGGGAAATGTAATATTTAATTGTGGGATGAATCCATAAAGTTTAATCTTTTTAATTTTTATTCAATAAATCAATAGTTAGTACATAATAAAATAAGAAGCTTTGTAATATATCTTATCAAGCACATTAGCTTCTTTCTCTGCCAGAATTCATCAATGATTATCAAAATTTTCAATTCTGAGGTAAAATTTTTATTCAGTGAAGACTTTCTCATTACTGAGATAGGAGATGGCTGCTGTTACTGATGACAGTCTATGATGATGGGAGAAGGAAGGAGCTAGAGGGAAAGGGAGGAGCTAACGACTGAGGGAGGAGCTAGAGACAGAGATCCTCCCCCTCATCCCAATTCTACCTACATAGAATCTTATCAGTAACTGCCATCTCCTATCTCAGTAATGGGAAAGTCTTCACTAAATACAGATTTTACCTCAGAATTGAGAATTTTGATAATGACTGATCAAATCTGACAGAGATAGAAGCAAATTTATCTGATAATATATTACAAAGTTGCTTATTTTCATTTATACTATTAAGTTATAAAATAAAATAAAAACTTAGAAATTTCAACCTCAGTGCATAGCATTAACGGCAAGTAGCGCTATGCGCTGCGAGGCTATTGCGCCCTATGACAACCCGCTGTTTACCTGAGCAACAGGCTCCATTCAAAGCTCCCGGATATGCGCTTTTGGACAGCGCACAGGAAAACACTGCAGACTGCGTTTCCTGTGCGCTGTCCAAAAGCGCATATCCAGGAACTTTGAATGGAGCCGATTGCTGAGATAATCAGCGGGCTGTCATAGGGCGCAATAGCCTCGCAGCGCATAGCGTTACCTGCCATTAACGCTATGCACTGAGGCTGACATTTCTATGTTTTTAGCATTTCCGTCAGGCTAGGGTCGTGAAGCAAATGTGACCCTAGCCTAACCCTGCAAACCAAAATAAAGTTACTTGAACTATAGGGTTCAATGATAAAAATGACCTAAAGCCCAGTTCACATCTAAGGGGGATTGTATTTGTGTTCCTATGCGGTTTTGCACTGCAAAAACGCATAGAAATGCAAAGAAATGCATCCAAAAGTGCATCCATTGAATACAATGGAAAACGCAATAAATATGCATGGAAAAATGCATGGCATTTTCAGAAAACGCAAAATGCATGCGTTTATGCAAACGCAGCCCAAAATGTTGCAGGACACATTTTGGGCTGCGTTTGCAAAACACATGCATTTTGCAATTTCTGAAAATGACATGCATTTTTGCATGCGCTTTCCATTGAAATCAATGGGTGCGGGATGCGTGTGCAATGTGTTTTTGGCACACATGCTGTTAAAAACGCATTGAAACCCAAACGGAAAAGAAAGTGTGAAGAGTCCCAAAGTGTTTTTTGTAAGATTTTTCTGCTTTTTCTGTATCTTTTAATTGTACATATTCAGATTGGTTATTTTTAATTATACACTGGTTGTCAGGAAGATCCCAGGTCATCTTAAGGGCTGAGCGGATGTCAGGTGAGGAGGCAGGACCAGTTAAAGCACCACAAGTTGTGAAACAGGTTGTTGTCCCATACAATAAGGTAAACCGCTGCACAAAAAAATGAATCTAGCATACTGACTCTAGCAATGAATGGCAAGGCAACAGTGAAAAGCTAATACAAATGTGTATGGGGAAACAGGCATAACAAAAATTGCTTCAGAATACAGAAAAATTAAGAAACTTAGCTGATGCACTGGTCATTGCACGAGATCCCGATAACCAATGACAATGTGTTCTCATCTTATCGGGTCCCTAACCTTGTGCCTCTACTCGCTGTACACAACTGCATGAATGGGTGTTTTTATGCCACTATGTGCTACTATGTGCAATTAAAACCTGCAGGTATGAGTGTATCTAGGAACCAGGCTACAACAAGATGGAGGATTTAACATGGCTACAGGGTGGGGGAGGGTGCTCAGTCAGAAAATATAGTGACACTAATAGAAGAGATCGACTGGCGACACCTGTGTGTAAAGGTGCTAGTTGGCAAAAACATTATACAATAAGGTAAACCGCTGCACACTAAACACTATGAAATAAATGAATCTAGGACACTAGCTATAGCAATGAATGGCAAGGCAATAGTGAAAAGCTAATACAAATGTGTATGGCGAAGCAGACATAGCAAAAAATGCTTCAGAATAAAGAAAATGTTTTCTGTATTCTGACACCCTTTTTTGCTTTTAATTGCATGTCTGTTTCCCCATACACATTTGTATTAGCTTTTCCCTATTTACCTTGCCATTCATTGCTATAGCCAGTATTCTAGATTCATATTTTTCATAGTGTTTAGTGAGCAGCAGTATACCTTATTGTATGTTTTTTTCCAGCTAGCACCTTTACACAGAGGTGTTGCCAGTTAATATCACTGGAATGGTGTAATGCTTGGACAAGGTTTGAAAAAGCTATCATCTCTTCATTTAGCAAAGAAAAAAGCTCTTGATGCTCCCAAAAAAGGGACAATTTTCTACCAACCACAGTGAAAAAGCTGCAGCTTCTTCAACTTGCACTGCCTGTATTTTAACAGTAATGCTGGCATCTACCCCTAAAAAAATGTAATTTTTGGACTTTTTTTTTTATACAATTTAAGTAGCCTAAACAGTGTGCACTGCAGTGTCTTGTTACATAGACTGATAGTTACTACTGATCACCATTAGGTTACCATTCATTTTCCCCTAGCCAGATAGGATAACATCCCTTGGACATTATTAAAGAGAACCTGTCACCCCCCCCCCCCCCAGTGCTTTCCAAAGTGAAAGCACCACTGAATGCAGCATGCATGCTGCATTCAGAGAAGGTATGTACCATGTCTCTACCCCCTTGTAACCCGAAAAAAAACACTATGCAAAGTTTAGAGTTAAAAGGTCCGATGGGTCTTATCTGTTTATGCTGTGCTTGCTGCCAACCCTGTCCTCCCCACCTCCTGCCTGTATGTGGATGTCTGTGTGTGGAGCTGAAGAGGAGGGCAGACCCACACAAGAGGAGGCGGAACACACAGGCAGGAGGTGGGGAGGACCGGGCTAGCAGCGAGCACAGCATAATCCGGGAGACCCATCGAACCTCTTAATTCTAAACTTTCCAAAGTGTTTTTTTTCAGGTTACAGGGGAGGTAGAGTACACACCTTCCCTGAATGCAGCATACACCCTGCATTCAGTGGTGCTTTCACTTTGGAAAGCACAAGAGGGGTGACAGGTTCTCTTTAAATCTATGGTAGAGAGTGCAGAAGATGTTCAGTACAGTTCTACAAGACCGTAGAATTTTACACATTTTTTCTTCAGGCAATAAGAGACTTTGAAGATTTTGGGCCCATTTATTAATTTTCCAATTAAATTTTTCATGAAAATACAGTGGAGCTGGCAAATTTAGATTTCATAAGTCCTTCACATCTCTACAATTGAAGAATAAAACATGTAATGCAACCAGAGTCATTTTGAATAGAAAATAGGATGAACTCTTCAGGTATGTTTTAGGAGTGTGGGAAAAAACATAACTCCTGAATCACCTCAAAAGAACTTCCAAAACACACAAACTCCACATTTACTCGTGCTTAAACTTGAAACTAAGTTATTTTTGGTGTTAATAATACTATGATAGCATAGCTGGTATCTAAAAAATAATGTAATGCATTAATAATTCTACTAATAATACCATCATAAAGTGATCTAGTGATTAGAGATGTGAGAACTTTGCTTGAACATGTTCGCCAATTTCAAATTTGGCATGAACATACAGTAGTCAATTCGGTTCAGTGTCGCAAATTCTAACACTTTCCCCCAAAAGTTGGCGAACGCAGATTTGTTTGTGAAAAAGTTCAGAATTTAAAATGGCCCTCAAACTTTACCTGTTTATTTGGGGCCAAAATGCTCAAGGGAAGACCCGTTGGCTGTAATTCTCATGACACCACTGCTTCTACAGGGACTAGCTGTTTCAAAGTGGCTGGCATATAGAATGAGGGTACTTATTCTTTTCAGTCATTTAATGCATCTGTGAGGAATACGCCAGACACGCCTCCCTTCGCCTTTTCATCTGCAAAATGTCGTAGACACCTGCACGGAGCATGCACTCCCGGTACTCTGCGATCAGAGAAGACTGTGATCTGCAGTGAGGTTATTACAGTCAACCTTGCCCCCTTGTGACCTGTTGAATTGTGACCTGCAGTTACCTCACTGCAGATCACACTCCTCACAGAATGCCTGCTCTTCCAGCCTATGGAGAATTCCCCCATAGGCTGGAAGACTGACTCATCGAGGGACCTCCCATTGCACTATGTTGGAAACCCTGAACTACTGCTAAATTTATTTTCTTTTTCATTTTTCTTGTGATTTCTTTTCAATAATTGGTGAAAGGAGGGTATGCATTGGGGATTGTTTTCTCAAATAAAATAATTTTTGGTGATTCTATTTTTGTAATTACTGACATGCTTAGTAATGTCAGGTATTTGATATATGACTTGACATTACTAGCTCCTCAGCTTGATGCCAGCTGACATTGCACAACTGGCATTAACATGAAGTGCCATTTCCCCATTTGCCTAAGCAATAGGGCAGCGGAAAGAGGTTGGGTGAAGTTCCAGGATTGGTGCATCCAATGGAGGAGCCAATTCTGGGGCAGCTGCGACCTGCTATTTTTAAGCTGGGAAGGGAGCAAGAATAATGGCCCTTTCCACTCTGAGAATACAAGACCTCAGCTGTCAGCTTCACCTTGGCTAGTGATCCAATTTAGGAGGAACCCCTTGTCTTTTTTTTTTTTTTTGTAATACATTTTTAAAATAATTGAGGTCAGAGCTTTTTTAATGGCCACTCCAAAATATTGGCTTTGTTATCCTTAACTTACTTTGTAACCAGTTTGACAGTATGCTTCAGGTCATTATCATTTTGAAGAGCCATTTCTGCCAAGCTTTAACTTCCTGGCTGATGTCTTGAGATGTTGCTTCAGTTTTGCCACATACCGTAATCTTCTTTTCTCAGGAGGCTATCTATTTTGTGAAGTGTACAACTCCCTCCTGCAGCAAAACAACCCCACACAATGATGCTTCCAGCCCTCTGTTTCACAGTTGGAATGGTGTTTTAGGCTTCCAAGCTTCTCCCTTTTTCCTTCAAATGTAATGATGCTCATTATGACCAAACAGTGCAATTTTAGTTTTGTCAGACCACACGATATGTCTTCGAAAATGTAGGTCTTTGTTCCTGTGTACATTTGCAAACATTAATCTGACTTTTTTATGTTTCTTTTGGAGAAATGGTTTCTTCCTGGCAGAGTGGGCTTTCAGTTAAGTAAAGGAGCAGGGAAGGGAATAGTGCTTCAATCCAGCGTGTTGCTCCTACAATGTGTGCCTGGACCAGGCAGCCGGCACCACCTGAACGAAATCAGCAAAAAGGAAGATCCGGAACCACAGGCTTCTCCATGCATTTAAATCTTTCAGCCCATGTTGATATAGTACTAATTTCACTGTGGATAATGACACAATATTACCAGCTGCTGCCATCATCTTCACAAGGTCTTTTGCTTTTGTTCTTGGGCTGAGATGAACATGTCAGACCAAAGCACATTCATCTCTAGTACACAGAACCATCTCCTTCCTAAGTGCTATGATGGCTGAACATTCCTATCTTGTTTGTACTTGCATATTATTGTTTCTACAGATAAACAAGGTACCTTCAGGTATCTGGAAATTGCACCCAAAAATGAACCAGACTTGTGCAAGTCTACAATTCATTTCCTGATACATTAGCTGATTTCTTTAGATTTTCCCATGATACTACATAAAGAAGTGGTGTGTTTCAGGTGAGCATTAAAATACTTCCACTGGTGTGTGTCTCTAATTAACTCAGATGTTGCCAATAAACCTATCAGAAGCTTCCAAACACATGACACCATCATATGGGCTGGTTCAAATTGTATAAAGACATAGTAATCTTAGTGTATGTAAATTGTGACTTTGAAGAAAGTGATAAAAATGTCTTAAAGCATTCTCTCTCATTATTCTGGCATTTGGCAAATAAAAATAATTATAGTAATCCTAATTGACCTAAAACGGGAAAGGTTTATTCTGATTTCATGTCAGATAGTGAGAAAAACATTCATATGTGTCTTTTTATATAGTTTATGTAAATTTCTGGTTTCATGCCTACAAATTCTTAGATCAATTAAATATATACATACATAAAATATGTAGTGGGAAGCATACATAAACAAACCAAACATTTATTTGTCCTACTGCTTCTCACCTTTTGTATTTAAGTGGAGCAGTTTTAATTGGCCGTAGCATTTGTAGAATATGCCCTTATTGAATACGTAAATCAGTAGGCTCTTAATGTCGCAGATATTGCAATATTATTAAATTAAATAAATGCTTTACTGCTTTAATGAACAAAATAAAGTTTAGAAATTCAACATCTTTTTGTGTGTTTGAGCAGCAGTAAAGGTTAAAATTTGCATCTAAATGGTCCTTTAAAAGTTCACTACATCATGTTATAGTGGTGGATTGTGCAACTGTTTAAATAAACGCCATTGACTTTTTGTTTAAATGTACTATGTATAACAATATGTTTTCCTTGTGATTATAATGAGCTTTTAGAAGTGTTTTGATAAGGCTGTGAGACATAGTCTAATATTTCATTTATTTTATAAAATAAAATATAGAGTTACCTAATAAATAGTGACATTATACATTTTAGGTTTGCGAAAAAAAATTACCAGAACTGATCAACAGATCTAAATTTTTATGAAAGAATTAACTTTATTACCTAAAACTGATATTCATTTATACAAATATATAGTCATAAAAACAAAAAAAGCACAAAAAGTTAGCAAACAATTCCAAAGATGCCACAATGTTTTTTGTTTAGATAACTGCTGAATACTTGTTCAGAAATTGCGAGTTGTATGTGGGGTAGGTGCTACTGCTAATGTTACTGATAAGGTGTACTAGACAAACACCAGCTCATCCAATCCAAAATCAAGTGACAACTTCTGCTACTGGACATGATACCCAAGTCTTTTTTTTTTGGCAGCAGCAGAAGAACAGTACGACTTGTAGATGAGGCCTAGAAAGGGCATTTCCCACAGTAAATTGCAACAGCTGCATCAAGTGGCCTCTCCTCTGCTTCCTCTACCTCAACATCACACGCAGCACAGTCCTCAGTGGTTGCACCCCATTACCATGCTTGCCCCATGTCACAACTCTCCAACTGCCAACTGACTGTGGGGAACACAGATATCACGCTTAGGAGGAGAGGGAATCTGGTAACTGGATGATGTGATGGGCGAAGGAATTCAGGGGAGCTAAACTGACCCTTACACTAGAGGTCCCTGGCTCACCCTGCTCTCGGAGGTACCTCTGAAAGTGAGGAGGTCTGAGTCTCCACCCTATTTTCCTGATCTACTGATTAGCTCTAGGCTGAGGGCCCATACCTCCGCCCACGGATCCGGAATCACAGCTACTCCCAAGGCAAAGACTTCAGCCCAGGGGCAAGTATCTGCACAGCACAATGATTAAGAGTAAACTAACTATCAGCGGCATCTGACAGAGGAAGGGGAAAGCTACTTAAAGCCAGGGGGGAGGGGATTCCAGGTGAGTCACACCCAAGCCTTACATCCACCCCTCAACCAGCAGCTGAGCACAAGACTATCACATCCATACCTCATGCAGCTCTTAAAGAAATGCAAACACAAGACACACAGCAGCATCCAGCAAGGTCAGCCAATCTAAGCACGTGACAACAGATGGCCGAGCCTGCAGAGATGTTCACACATTCTGCTCCATGGGCATAAGAGGTCTGCTCAAAAGTATCACAGGCTCAAGAGGAGGAAAGCATCTAGACTAATGTCCAAATTCTTTTGGAGTTGGATCCAGGGATGGATGAAGTAGGGTCTGAGAAGAATCCAGAACCCCATCACCAGATGTTAACCCCTAAGGGTGAAGTTGTTGATGATGAGACTCAGATACCTGAAGGCCACACGCATTGTACTGTGCTGTCAGGGCAAAACGAGCAGGAGGGTGACTCTCAGGGAATGAGTGGGACAACAGACAGGATGATGATGATGAATGAAATCCCACTTAGAATCAAGCTAGAGTCATGGAGCTGAGTAGCTCAGCAGAGGAGGTTGCGGAGGAGGAAGATGAGGAAGTTAGGTTCCTGCACAAGGACTGAGTGCTGCAAGCACAACAAGCACTGCATCTTCAGCCACACATCTGGTTCTGGACAGCAGTGGTCGCGGTCTGCAGTTCTCAGGATTAACAAGGCTTGCCTAGCCTGGGCCTTTTTGGAGACCGCAAAGAATATACAAACTAGCGTTATTTGCCAACTTTGTAAAAAAAAAATTCAGTAGAGGAAAAAAAAACAATAATTTGAGTACTACATACATGACCTGAAACTTGGCCCAGCAACATGCTTACTCTGGCAAACTTGCAGCGCTAACATGAGGCCTAGTGGGTCTCATCAATTACCATCTACCACGTCAACCACATCTGTTGCATATTTCTCCTTTGTCACCATGGCTAGTGTTGTCACACAGGTCCTCCACTTGCTTACTCTCTACAGTTGTGGTTAGTGAGAGCCCGTCAACTGCTATGGAAGTGCAAATGCCTTCTGTTTTTGACTAATCTCAGACAAGAGCATACCATTTTCCACCATAACATCTCTGCCTGCACATCAATCACAGTCAAGCAGATTGTCGTGTGCACCCTGTTCCACCCTCTCAGCACAGCAGCATGTCCTGAGTCCAGTAGTTGTGGTTACATAAAAGATTATTTTCTTCTATACACCCCAAAACTAAGATCTTGAGCTTCACCATCCCTAATTTGTTGGCCACAAAAGTGCTGCCTTTCCGCCTGGTGGATACAGATGGTTTCCTAAAACTGATGGCCACTGCAATCTCTCAGTAACATTTGCCCAGTTGGTATTACTCCTCTAAGAAAGCTGTGCCTGCTCTACACCAATCTGTCACAGACAACATCACCCATCCCTTGAGAAACTCTGTGTGTGACTGGGTGCATATGACCACTGACACCTGAGAATTACAGTTCCTTCAAGTTAGAACTACTGGCAGTAGTTTGGGCTGTAACCGAGCATTTCAAGCACTACCTGGCAAATGCAGAATTTACCATCTACACTGATAACAACCCATTGACCCACCTGGACTCAGCAAAATTAGGTGCATTGGAGCACCGATAGATAGCCCGGCTGTCTAACTACAATTTTGTCATCAAATATAGGGCAGGCTGCAAGAACGGGAATGCAGATGCCTTATCTTAGATGCCACACCTGAAAGACGTGGAAGAGGAACTGGAGGAGCTGGAAGAAATTGAGCTACCGGCCTTTCACCGTCTTAAGGTAGAAAAGTATCAACCCGGCATCTACCAAAAACAACAGCAGGCAAATCTCAACCCATTAGCGCACCATGGATGAGCTGACACCCAGGATAGCGATCCAGCTGTGAAGCTAGTGAAAGAATTGCTTACACAACAAGGTGCGTACCCTAATCAGAACGCTCCAGCTGAGACCCAACAACTCTGGAAAGAAAGAAGCAAGTTGTTCCTATATCAAGGTAAGCTGTGCAGAAGGCACACCAACCCTAAAACACATGAGTTGGTCTGGCAGATTATTGTATCCAAGAGAGACATCAAAATGGTCGTAGAAGCCTACCACAATGGTGCAGGTCATTTTGGATAGAAGAAGTTAGAAGTGCTCTTAAGAAAGAGATTCTACTGGGTTGGCATGAGAAAATCAATTGAAGATTGGTGTATAAAATGTGGCCCGTGCAACCTCAGAAGAAAGGATCAACTGAGTCAGAGAGCCCCACTCCAGTTCATAGTAACCAAGCAACCACTTGAGTTAGTCGTGTTAGACCACGTCAATTTGTCACCAAGCCAATCAGGCTATTTCTATGCCTTAACCATCGTTGACCATTACTCCCGCTTCTTAGTGGTGGTACCCGTCAAGGTCCTGACAGCGAAGACAGCTGCAACAACATTTCAAACTCATTTCTGTAGACCTCATGGCTACCTGGAACAAGTCCTTGCAGATCAAGGTCCAGCTTTCGAGTCAGAAATTTTCCAGGAATTCTGTAACATGTACGGCTGTAAGAAGATCCGCATGACAGCCAATCATCCCCAAACCAATGGCTTATGCGAAAAGATGAACCATATTGTGATTGACCTGTTGAAAACCTTACCATAGTCAGAGAGAAATCAATGGCCAGAGAAATTACCCGATTTGGCAGACTTGTACAACCACGTCCCGGTTCTACAAACTTCACCCCAGCCTACCTTATGCGAGCAAGGCCTGGTAAGCTGCCAATTGATTTGGATATGGGAATTCTGAAACCAGACGCGGAGGTTGAAGAATCCAATTGGGATACCCTACGTCAACAGCAGTATCGCCAAGTACAAGAGTGCGTAGAGAAAAGTCTCCAGCAAGCTAGAGAAAGACAAGAGAGAACTTTTAACCAACATGCTCTAGCAACCCCAACCTGGTGAGCAAGTTCTCAAGAGAAAGAGATGCACCAACAAATTGATTAATCAGTGGGAAACCACCCCATATACAGTCTTACCATCAAATTTAAAGTAAAGAAGGCCCGTCACACTGCACTGTGTAGTTGGGTGCTCAAGGGTGAAAAGAATCAATGTAAAACAGAGACCCAGGCACACCAAATGAATTAATGGGCAATCCAAAAAAGAAGACTTGAAAATTCTTGTTTCTTATGCTTTTTAATTTTTATTCAGCAATCCATACATATAAGTCCATAGAGAAATACATGTAACGCTTCGGCGTTGATCACGCCTTCTTAATGTTTCGGCATCACTTACGCCTTTTTCAAACTTTATACAAGATCTATATGAAAAAACAAATGAATCCAATGAATACATAATATGACTTGTGATACTACATGGTATACATCACAAAAAAAAAAAAGCAATATGCTGTAACTTCCATTATGAATAAAGCAATAAAAACTAAAGAAATCACATGCAAAAATAGTCAAGATTGCATACCTCTATGACAAATGTTTCCAAAACCAACTATATTGCAAGTCGTTTGTACAAATATGTGATATAACCTAAAGGTAACACAAAAAAAATATCAAAGTGTAAAATGAGTTTCAGTGTATATACAAAACATGGGGGAGAATATAGGGACCCACGTATAGGAACGGAATCTATAATTTAACAGAATGGCACACTGGCATAGACATATAAAAAGGGCTTACCAATGGGAAGTATAGTTAGACAACTAAACCAGGGGGTATCCAATCTCTGGAAATTGATACATCCATAAAGCATATATCTGAAATATCAGTGTGAATGGGCATCAATCAGTAAAGGCAATGCTATTCTTAAAGTGAAACCAATATGACAATGTGTAGAGTAACCTGAATATCAGCCAGATCCTGGAAATATGGTATGGATTTTTTATGTGTAACAATATGACAACCGGTATATTTCACCGATAGTCTGCCTAAATCCATAATGATAACAATTAGAATCGGTGCTTAAATCCCATGAAGAAAAAGCAGCACTCTGTGTTAAAACTATGATCAATAGCGTGTCTGCACTATAGAGCCACAACCAAGCCATATATCCCCTTATATATGAGTGTAAATCATTTGAAAACATAATGAAAGGTCTAATTACAATCTTATGTGCACCTGTAGTGAAATGTTAGGGTAATAGTAAGCCCTAGGTCACTCCTACTGGTTATAATGAATCACTGAATTTCAATGTAATAAGGAAAATCTATGAAAAAGATAAAGTAAACAGTCAGGAAAAATCCCTATGAAATCCTAGTTAATTGAAAACAATTTGTGATACAGAGATTACCTTGAAAATCGCACTGGAACCGTCTATGGGGTCATGGGGACTGCTATATGTGTGCAATGGGCATTTATAGCGTGGGTATATGTGTATAATCAAGGCCTGCTTCCTGCTTGTGGACCGCAGGAGCCGCCGGCCTGGAACACAAGCTTGTTTACCGCGCATGCGCGGTCAGTGACCCGACGGTCAAGTGAATATAGCGTCATGTGACCCACAGGAAAGCCCACTAAGTGGCCGATCAAGTTCTCTGTGAATGAAAAGGGGAAAAGAGACATTTAGGAGCACTTCTGCTTATCATAAACCTAATCAAAGTTACTTCAATTCTAGCACAGCAGCATCTATATAGTGAAAGGAATGTCTCAAGATACCTGGGGTTAAAATAATGTATCATAACAGCTAAATGGGGTTACCTGTTATGTATGGAAAAAAGAACTATATTACAGCCACCTGTAATAGGCACAATGAGTAACTTTACTCTCAGATAGATAATTATAGGTATCTAGTGAAAATTCATTTCAAGTGATATAACAAGCATATTTTTCATGAAAAAGGGGGAGAAAGGAAAAGACAATCATCTTATACAGACTAAAAAAAGGGGAGGGGTAACACATAAAGAATGTTCATACGACCAGGTCACAGTGTACAACCAATGATGTCAATTAGTGATTGCAGAATAATACTGCCACTCTACCCAAAGCACATGAACCCTAAATGAGTAAAATGTTAGGTTGTGCTAAAAGATACTGAGTATATCTAATCCACATGTGCCTGCTCAATAATTTGATACCGTAACTGTGCTACGGTGTGTTTGTGTGAGTTAAAATGACTCGGTATAGGTAAAATGTTCTGTCCACACCGAATTGTGGATTTGTGTTTCCCTATGCCGTCGCGGGCATGCTGGATGGTTGCCCCAACATACCCGAGACTGCACGAACACTTGATAAGGTAGACAATAAAAGTAGTGTAACACATGAAGAAACCTTTTATAGGATAGGTTTCTCTTGTTCTTGTATGTGTGAAATAGGCTCCTCTTGTGATATTAGAGCAATGCACACATTTCAGACACGGAAAAATGCTGTTCTTAGGTGTAGAGAGGCATTTTTGTTTAGGGATAGATCTTAATGAGCCTATATCGGCATCAAATTTAGACAATGCCAAAGTGTGTCTAATCTGCAAAGACGAAGGAAGGACATCAGCAGTTGTGTCAAGAGATCATCTCAAACCATATCCTGAAACCCTGAGGACACCTGAAGTAACCTTACCCATACAGGTCCAGCCTGTTAGGAAAGAAGAGGATGTGTGTCATACTGCCTTAGGGCACCTTTACATGCCGCAACCGTGGCGTGAAATCTGACCTGCGGTATGTCGCCCCGGCACCATCGCCGTGAAATTGCGTCGCAATTGCGGCGTGTAATTGGGGAATTTGGCGGCGATAAAAAAGGTTGCGCCTGGTTCTGATTTCACAGCACTGCTCCAAAATCAGAGGCAATCATGAAGGCGACTTTTGGCATGATAACGGGCGATAGGGATGGAATCTGCGTCGCCTATTGATTTCCCGTAGGCGTGCCACAGCATGCTGGAGTCTGTGCCCCGTCTGAAATAATTGGTGTGGGCTACTGTGTTCCCATTGGCTGTCACTTGACACCGCGCCATATTTGAAGAGCTGTCCATTCACCACCACACAATGGCAATGGCGTCATGTATTAGCCAGCCTTCCAGCGCAGGCTGCCCAATCATAACGCTATTGCGTTATCTAATCAGCATGTTTGGGGCGCGGTGTACACCAGTCTGCAACGCATATATTCTCGCCGCGCTGAACATGTACACCCACATTCCTTTGGGGATTGCAGCATGTGAAGCGGTGACAGGAGTCTACCGGATGTTTCCTGCTGTTGGTGTGGCGATTTCCGGGGCGACACATCACCTTAGGTTGAGGGCAAAATTGCGGCGTGTAAAAGCGCCATTGGCGATCTGAGGTGACCATGAAAAACGGGCACGTGCACGTTAGATTGCCTATAGCACACCCATCTGGGCGGGCATAATTAACACGCTGGCGGCGGGGAGAAGCACAAAAGACCGCCTTTTGCGGCTTCACATATAATGAGAAGCTGCAGATCCACAGGTAAAAAAAGAACTTTTATAAACTTTACAATAGCGCTTTAGGGACAGAAAGGAATTGATAGAATAGGATTACCATGGTGCAGGGACAGGTTAATAGAGCCTGGGGGTCATTTTTAGAGGTCAGGTTCCCTTTAAGCAAATGACTGTGAGAGAGTTAACCCATTGTTTAGAAACTGCCCTATTGGTTACAGCAGTAAATAGTTGCAAAAATGGCTCTCATGTAATTCATGGTAATCGTTCATATGTCACTAATGACTAGAACACATCAGATGTTTATTGGGTGTTTCAGAAGCTACATATGTGGTTTTCAGACGATAATCAAGTAAGCATGTTGCTAGAAAATTCTGGCAAAATGATCCCTTTATCTCGTTCCCAACTCTCTAGTGTTTTGAGTCTTGCTGCAGATCAATTGTTTCTTGTTCAGCCTTTTACTCAATATATGTATCAATTGATGATCGTTAGTACATATATAGATATTTTCTATCTAATAAGTTGATGCATGAATTATCAAAATGACCTTCTTTAGCAACTGCAGATCAAATATATGTGTTCCTAATTCCATGTACTAGAGTATAAATTAGGATAGATATAGAGACTCAAACTTCCAGACTGTTTAAATTTTCATGTTTTCTCAGCCATCTGTACTGTTTTTATTTAATCTTCCCATTCCTTTTCTTCTTCATTGTATGCTCTTGTTCTTAGGGATATGCAAACTTTATTAGTCAGCTCTGCTTTCATGCTCGCTGCACTTTTTGTGTTTGAGAATTGGGAATCAGGTACATTTACAGTCAGCCCCGGGGAAGAGATGAGCAGGAGGAGCCTTTGGAGATAATCAGAGTTGACATCTGCAACATTGATCCTTCATTATAAATATTGTTAAAGGAATTGTGACCACCGTGGGCTTTCGACAGAACAGAGCAGAGACATAAAAAGACAGGCTTTGATATAAGTTCCTTACTACTAATCACTCCATCATAAGCGCCAGGTTGTCAGTTCTTGCAAGTACATTTGGTGACTTTTTTTTAATAAAGTTACCAATTTATTTAATATGGTCAACCCTAGATAAACTTGCAGATATAGGTCAGACTTTCTCTCTAATATTGATTGCTACTGAATCTTGTTGCTGTAAGATTTTTCAACTTAGATTTTCACTAGAATTAACAGAAAGTTGAAGAAAACACAATAGACCGCACTGTACTTGCACTCTTCAGGTAAAGTTAGGTGACTAAATAGATAAAAGTGCATTGAAAAATGATGGAACTCTACAAAGCGCATGTGTGTGCATGTATATATATATATAGATTATAGTTATATACAAAAAGCCAGACATCACTTCCTTTAACCTTTTAGCCCAGGTGCAACCCTATATACTGTAACTAGATTACATATATATATATATATCTACTATATAATCATCTAATGTTCTCTGTCTGTCACGGAAATCGCGCGCCATGGCTGCGGCAACCAATGAGCGCCGCTTATGCAAAAAGCAGCGCGCATTCAAAATTAGACAATTATACAGTAGCTGTAACCTGGCGACAGTGACGCATAGCGTCGCTGTCGCCAAGCTACATGTACGGCTGCGGCGACCCCCGGCACCAGTACCCGCCACCTCCCTCCTCGCCTCTCGCCTCCCTCCTCGCCTCTCGCCTCCCTCCTCGCCTCCCCTCCCGCTGTTCTCACCTGTCTTCTCCCTCTGTACATCTGCATCGGTCATGTGACCGCTGTACACAGAAGACGGGTGAGAACAGAGGGGAGTGAGGGGAATCCTGCCCCAAGCCTCCATCCTGCCCCCCCACCTCCATCCTGCTACCCCGACTCCATCCTGTCCCCCCGGCTCCATCCTGCCCCCAAATGCATCCATCCTGCCCCCCCCCCCGCATCCATCCTGTCCCCCCAGCTCCATCCTGCCCTCCCGGCTCCCTCTTGCCCCCCCCGCATACATCCTGCCCCTCCCCCGCATACATCCTGCCCCCCGCATCCATCCTGCTCCCCCGGCTCCATCCAGCCCCGTTCGCTCCATCCTGCCCCCCTGCCACCATCCTGCCCCGCTGGTTCCATCCTGCCTCGATCGCTCCATCCTGCCCCCCTGCCACCATCTGGCCCCCTGGCTCCATCCTGCCCCCCTGGCTCCATGCCCTGCGGCTCCTTCCAGCCCCCTGCCTCCATCCTGCCGCCCTGGCTCCATGCCTTGCTGGCTCCATCCTGCCCCCTTGCCTCCATCCTGCCCCCCTGGCTCCATGCCCTGCCCCCCCTGCCTCCATCCTGCCCCACTGCCTCGATCCTGCCACCCCCGACATCCATCCTGCTCCCCCGCCTCCATCCTGCTCCCCCACCTCCATCCTGCTCCCCCGACTCCATCCTGCCACCCCGGCTCCACCCTGACTCCTGGCATCTATACAAACGCCCCCCCCCGCATCTGTCCTGCTTCCCCTGTCTCCATCCCGCTCTGCCGCCTCCATCCTGCTCCCCCGACTCCATCCTGCCCCCTGCATACATCCTACCCCCTCCCGCATCCATCCTGCCCCCCCGCATCCATTCTGCCCCCCCCCCCGCATCCATCCTGCCCCCCTGGCTCCATCCCGCCCCGCTTGCTCCATCCTGCCCCCCCCCCCCAGCTCCAGCCTGCCCCGCTCGCTCTATCCAGCCCCGCTCCCTCCATCCTGCCCCGCTCGCTCCTTCCTGCACCGCTCGCTCCATCCTGCCCCCCCAGCTCCATCCTGCACCCCGGCTCCATCCTGCCCCCTCGCTCCATCCTGCCCCGCTACCTCCATACTGCTACCCTGACTCTATCCTGTCCCGCTCCTCCATCCTGCCCCGCTCGCTCCATCCTGCCCCCCGCCTCCATCCTGCTACTCCGACTCCATCCTGCCCCCCCACATCCATCCTGCCCCCCCCGGCTCCATCCTGCCCCGCCGGCTCCATCCTGCCCTGATCGCTCCATACTGCCACCCGCCACCATCAGGCCCCCTGGCTCCATCCTGCCCCCCTGACTCCATGCCCTGCCGCATCCATCCTGTCCCCCCGCCTCCATCCTGCTACCCCGACTCCATCATTCCCCCCACATCCATCCTGCTCCCCCACATCCATCCTGCCCCCCCCCGGCTCCATCATGTTCCCCTGCCACCATCCTGCCCCCCCCCGCTGCCATCCTACCTCCACCACCATCCTGCCCCGCCGGCTCCATTGTGCCCCAATCGCTCCATCCTGCCCCCCGCCACCATCTGGCTCCCTGGCTCCATTCTGCTCCCCTGACTCCATGCCCTGCCGCATCTATCCTGCCCCCCCGCCTCCATCCTGATACCCCGACTCCATCATGCCCCCCCAAATCCATCCTGCCACCCCACGTCCATCCTGTCCCCCCGGCTCCATCCTGCCCCCCCCTGCATACATCTTGCCCCGCTCGCTCCATCCTGCCCCCCGCCACCATCCTGCCCTGCTGGCTCCATCCTACCCCGATTGCTCCATCCTGCCCCCCTGCCACCATCTGGCCCCCTGGCTCCATCCTGCCCCCCTGGCTCCATGCCCTGCTGGCTCCATCCTGCCCCCCCCTGCCTCCATCCTGCCGCCCTGGCTCCATGCTCAGTTGGCTCCATCCTGCCCCCTTGCCTCCATCCTGCCCCACTGGCTCCATGCCCTGCTGCCTCCATCCTGCCCCCCTGCCTCCATCCTGCCCCCCGACCTCCATCCTGCCCCCCTGCCTCCATCCTGCTCCCCCGCCTCCATCCTGCTCCCCCGACTCCATCCTACCACCCCGGCTCCATCCTGCCCCCCTGCATCCATCCTACTCCCCCTGCATCCATCCTGCTTCTGCCAGATCCATTTTGCTCCCCCGCCTCCATCCTGCTCCCCCGGATCCATCTTGCTCACTCGGCTCCACCCTGCCCCCCCGCATCCATTCTACCCCCCCCCCCCCCCGCATCCATCCTGCCTCCCCCCCCACGGCTCCGTCCTGCTCCCCCGGCTTCATCTTGCCCCCTGCATCCATCTTGATTCCCCCGCATCTATCCTTCCCCCCGCATCCATCCTGCCACCCCCGTATCCTGCTGCCCTGGCTCCATGCCCTGCTGGCTCCATACTGCCCCCCCCGCCTTTGTCCTGCCCCCCTGGCTCCATGCCCTGCCGGCTCCATCCTGCCCCCCACCTCCATCCTTCTCCTCGCCTCCATCCTGCCCCCCACCTCCATCCTGCTCCCCCCCTCCATCATGTTCCCTGGCTCCATCCTGCCCTCCCCTGTCTCCATCCTGCCACCCCCCGCATCCATCCTGCCCCCCCGCATCCATCCTTTTCCCCTCGCATCCATCCTGCCCCCCCGCGTCCATCCTCCCCCCCCCACATCCATCCTGCCCCCCTGCATCCATTCTGCATCCCCCGCATCCATCCTGCCCCCCCATCCATCCTGGTCCCCCGGCTCCATCCTGCCCTGCTTACTTCATCCTGCCCCACTCACTTCATGCTGCCCTGCTCGCTCCATCCTGCCCCGCCCGCCCCATCCAGCCACACTTGCTCCATCCTACCCCGCCCGCTTCATCGTGCCCACCGCCTCCATCCTGCCCCCCCAGCCTCCATCCTGCCCACCCCCCCTCCATCCTGCCTCCCTCTTGCCTCCATCCTGCTCCCTGGCTCCATCCAGCTTCATGCTGCCCCGTTCGCTCCATGTTGCCCTGCTCACTCCATGCTGCCCCGCTCACTCTATCCTGCCCCCCGCCACCATCCTGCCCTCCCCCGCCACCATCCTGCCCCCCCCCATCACCATCCTGCCCCCCTGCTCCATCCTGCCCCCCCGGTAGTTAGCAGTCATGTGACCGATCAACTGATCGGTTTCCCAGGCAATGACAGGTCCTAAAGGCCTGTAGGACCTAGAAGACGGAGGTGGAGCGAGCCGGCGGACGGGTGAGGATTTTTTCATTTTTACTTTTACTGTGAAAGAGCGGGGGGAGGCGGGGAGCAGAGTATCGCCATATACCATACTGCAGTAATGTGCTGTGATGTACCGCCATATACCATAGCGCTGCAATACATGTACTGTAATGTACCGCCATATACTATAGTGCTGCTATAGATGTACTGTAATGTACTGCCATATACTATAGTGCTGCTATACATGTGCTGTAATGTATTGCCATATTCCATAGCGCTGCTATACATGTACTGTAATGTACTGCCAAATACCATAGTGCTGCTATACATGTACTGTAATGTACCGCCATATACTATAGTGTTGCTATACATGTACCGCCATATAATATAACACTGCTATATATGTACTGTAATGTATTGCCATATACCATAGCGCTGCTATACATGTACCTCCATATACTGACGGGGCAATTTAACTCTTCCACTCCTCCACCGGTCACTCCAAATCAGACTATGAACATATGGTACCAGATAAGAGTAAATCAGACGGAGAATCTGGTTCAAACTTATAATATGTTCGTTGCTTTATTAAGCAATGGCAAGATATACACAGCAACTGAACTACATATCCGGGTACACCATCTTTTATAGTCCAGAAGATAAGCATGTAAATGTCCAAAACGGGGTGTATTTATGCTAAGAGTTTAGGTGGGATTACGCTAATATCTATTTGTTAGTAATAAGTAATTCTTTGTCTTTCGTAAGTCCATCCTCCAATCAGTCCAGGTGTCATCCTTTAGCGTGTGGTATGCTGCTATCTTCAGTTTCTCATGGCACAGCCTAGCACCAACACAGCAGGCCTCTGCTTCAAGGACAACTTGGTACATGGCATCTTGTTCCTTCAGCAGTTTCACATACATCTGCAAAACACTTTGTTTACACATAGCTTTGGTTCATGGATGAGAGGGAGAGAAGAAAGAGAGAGAGAGAAGAGAGAGACATAGAGAGAGAGAAGAGGAAAGGGAATGAGAGAGGGAGAGAGATAAATAGATATATGTATTTATCTTGAGTACATACCTGAACAGAAGAAAAACTTATTGTTCTATTTAATGATATAAGCCAATATTTTAGTTATAAAAGAAAAACAAATATAAAAGTATAAATGACATGCATATATATATACTATAAAATATAGGTAAAAATATACAGTTATGGCCAGAAATATTTGGACAGTGACACAATTTTCGCGAGTTGGGCTCTGCATGCCACCACATTGCATTTGAAATGAAACCTCTACAACAGAATTCAAGTGCAGATTGTAACGTTTAATTTGAAGGGTTGAACAAAAATATCTGATAGAAAATGTAGGAATTGTACACATTTCTTTACAAACACTCCACATTTTAGGAGGTCGAAAGTAATTGGACAAATAAATATAACCCAAACAAAATATTTTTATTTTCAATATTTTGTTGCGAATCCTTTGGAGGCAATCGCTGCCTTAAGTCTGGAACCCATGGACATCACCAAACGCTGGGTTTCCTCCTTCTTAATGCTTTGCCAGGCCTTTACAGCCGCAGCCTTCAGGTCTTGCTTGTTTGTGGGTCTTTCCGTCTTAAGTCTGGATTTCAGCAAGTGAAATGCATGCTCAATTGGGTTAAGATCTGGTGATTGACTTGGCCATTGCAGAATGTTCCACTTTTTTGCACTCATGAACTCCTGGGTAGCTTTGGCTGTATGCTTGGGGTCATTGTCCATCTGTACTATGAAGCGCCGTCCAATCAACTTTGCAGCATTTGGCTGAATCTGGGCTGAAAGTATATCCCGGTACACTTCAGAATTCATCCGGCTACTCTTGTCTGCTGTTATGTCATCAATAAACACAAGTGACCCAGTGCCATTGAAAGCCATGCATGCCCATGCCATCACGTTGCCTCCACCATGTTTTACAGAGGATGTGGTGTGCCTTGGATCATGTGCCGTTCCCTTTCTTCTCCAAACTTTTTCTTCCCATCATTCTGGTACAGGTTGATCTTTGTCTCATCTGTCCATAGAATACTTTTCCAGAACTGAGCTGGCTTCTTGAGGTGTTTTTCAGCAAATTTAACTCTGGCCTGTCTATTTTTGGAATTGATGAATGGTTTGCATCTAGATGTGAACCCTTTGTATTTACTGTCATGGAGTCTTCTCTTTACTGTTGACTTAGAGACAGATACACCTACTTCACTGAGAGTGTTCTGGACTTCAGTTGATGTTGTGAACGGGTTCTTCTTCACCAAATAAAGTATGCGGCGATCATCCACCACTGTTGTCATCCGTGGACGCCCAGGCCTTTTAGAGTTCCCAAGCTCACCAGTCAATTCCTTTTTTCTCAGAATGTACCCAACTGTTGATTTTGCTACTCCAAGCATGTCTGCTATCTCTCTGATGGATTTTTTCTTTTTTTTCAGCCTCAGGATGTTCTGCTTCACCTCAATTGAGAGTTCCTTTGACCGCATGTTGTCTGGTCACAGCAACAGCTTCCAAATGCAAAACCACACACCTGGAATACACCCCTGACCTTTTAACTACTTCATTGATTACAGGTTAACGAGGGAGACGCCTTCAGGGTTAATTGCAGCCCTTAGAGTCCATTGTCCAATTACTTTTGGTCCCTTGAAAAAGAGGAGGCTATGCATTACAGAGCTATGATTCCTAAACCCTTTCTCCGATTTGGATGTGGAAACTCTCATATTGCAGCTGGGAGTGTGCACTTTCAGCCCATATTATATATATAATTGTATTTCTGAACATGTTTTTGTAAACAGCTAAAATAACAAAACTTGTGTCACTGTCCAAATATTTCTGGCCCTAACTGTATCTTTACCATATTTTTACCTCGACAATTTCCCCCCTAAACAAGTAAGTTTTTCTTCTAAATCTATCCCTAAATTTATTTATAAGGGGTCCTTTGAGACTGTCCATGTGATGGGTAAGGAGACGAATTGGGCTTTTTCAGTCAGACGCCTCAGAAATCTCTTTCCTTGTGAAAGGCACCAAAGCATCTAGACCTCCTACACTGGCTCACATGGAGTTCTCCACGCCGCACTGTCCCTAATTTAATTCCCTCAACTGCATCTGATGATGGGGGAAATTCTTCGATTGTCTGAGAGAAAGACCCTTGGGTATCTTCCCTAAACTGATACTTCCATCTGTCAATGGATCAGCTTCTTGACAAAAATAAATACCAGATGAGGCTGCCTTGGTGATGACCTTTTTGTATAGGGGAATGGCACAACAGAGAACCATAGACCCAACCAAGATTAGAGCAACTAGTATCAGACAGGCCTGTTGAAGAAACCCTTTAAGTCCACCCAACCAACTGGAAAAGAAAGATGTATCTACTTCAGCATTAGCTTTTAATTCTGCTGACAACTTAGTAATTTTTTTTTTTTAAAGGCTATTATAGTTTTCCCGTTTTCCCCTGAATTTTGCAGGATATATATACAGCATTCCTCCTCCCCCACCATTCCACAGATCCCGCCCCTTTCAGCTAGGAGCATATCAAGGGCCAACCTGTTTTGAAGAGTCATTCTAGTGTTGGGGCCTAATTCCTCAACTATACCCTGGAAAGCATCACGGTTATAATTGACAAACCTTTGCTCGCAATAATATATGTAATTGATCCAATCGACATTTTTATTAATTTGTATCTGTGGAATTATGGAAGCAAAACCAGCATATATTTGATTTTAAACCTTAAACTGGTCGAGGACCCCCCCTTGGCACCCCAATAGCATCTATATATATCTGGGGATCCTCCTCATAACCCATATGGAGTTGATCAACGCTTCTCCTTTTCTTAGTAGTCTCACTGGAAAACTCCGGGTCCCATGATAAAATTTTGAACTGCATAGCCAATTTAACCAGGGTGCACTGACCGATCCAGGCATTGGGCAACCTGGATCGGAGCTTACCATCCCCACACAACCAGTAAATATCATACATATATCGTATATATTAGCTGAATAAATTTATTCTTACAGAGCTGTTTTCATTACAAAATCCCAATTTAAAGGTTCCTACTAACAAAAACCTCAAAACATATTAGAAACGGCCTGGGGAATTGTGTATCAGATTTACACTATTAGTAACATATAACCTTAAAGGTACAAGACTCATCCTCCCTTGAACATTTTATCATATACCAATATCATTATGGAGGGTATACAAAAGGATATAAACTTCTTAAATATCTGCAAATAAGCACAGTTATCCACAAGCGAGAGATACATTACAAAAATCATAACCCATTGATTTGTAAAGAGAAAGTACATAAGAACAAAAACATGAGATATACAGCCCTTTGACGATTGACCTGACCACTCATAATAGTCAAACAGATATAATAATATCAGACAATATAATTACACTTTAAACAATAAAAATATACCTATCAATGTTCATCCAACTTTCCTAAAAGACAGATCAAAGGGAAATAACAAAACAGCATAGCAAAAAGCATACAGCTATTCACTTATCATAATATGATTAGTATACAGTTAAGCAGGCAAAAATTACATTATTTATTAATTTATTTATTTACTCTACTTAATAACATTTTAACTAGTATATATTTGACATTTATAATACCTTGGATAGAAGAAAGAGATTTACACATATATTAGGACAATTTTTATACAGTTTTCTTGGTTTCCTTGTCCGCTCACTATTTGCAATTTCCAAACCCATGGAGCGATCGCCGCTCGAAGCCTGTACCTTTCTGAGTTGTGTTGTGCGCAAGAATAATGCAGGATAGTATACACAGCTTACCTGTACCAGGAGTGAACTAGGAGGTACTCACCTGATCTCACCCGTGACCTATTTTGAGGCGTAAAGTGAGGCCAAGCAGAATCCAGTCTAACCTTTGCTGATGAGAGACATCATGGCCTGCCCTTTCCCCTCTCATGACTCCTAGTTTAACACTGTTAGTGGTTCGGTCAGTCCCTATAAGGCAGTCGACTATAGAGAGGGCTCAGGCCGCCAGGCGCAATCCGGCTGGGATGGGGCAACCACCCGCCACTACCTTTCCTACCTTTTGTTGTAGCTTGCCTTCTACCTCCGAGAGGACAGGACACCTGTGGTGATTGTCAGTATGATTATACCATCCTAGACTGATAACATGGTGTCTACCTCACCGTAATATACCAATACTGCATTTAGTAGGCTTACCGTATTGTAAAAGAATTCTTCAACCGGAAATCGCTCCATTCGCTCAGAAAATGCAAGTCAGAACCAAACAATCTGATTACCTCATGCGAGGATTCTACCTGCGTCCAATATAAGAAATCATATCTCCTATACCTGAAAAACAACTCAAAAATCTATTAATGTCAAAGATCAGAAAATTCTTATTCAACATTATAATTGTAATTTTCTGCTAGTTATTTTGAATATATTTTTTTTTATTACCGGACAATAAATGGTAGAAAACACCATATGGGCGCTGTACATCAGAGCAGACATATGTAACATCACCTTTAATTCAAAATTCCTGCTATCAGCATTTTCTCTAGAAAGCCTCCGATAACGGACTACAAGAAATATTCTCACACAGTAGGGAACAAAGACTGCTCTGATAGAAAGAATTTAAGGAGGTGTGGAGGAGTGGTTCACTCCCTTCCATATTTTCAAATCCTTTGGCCTTGATATACCTACAAAATGTCCATAAAGAATACACTCAGAAATATCAGTTCACCTTCCCACAGCATTAATATAAATATTATTTCCCCTTGGGTGCTCAGTATATTAATCTTCCCTCTAGGTAGCTTAATTTTTGAAAGGCCTGAATCATAAGAATATATTTGAGGATATCTTTGTTATCCTGATATTACGTCTTATATTTCAGCATATTACAGTTTACACAAACCTTTGTAAGATAATTTGAATACAAGAGAGTCCTAATTACAGCTTCATTTAATACTATATATATTAGTTATATCTCCCTAAAGCAGTTAAATCTACCTGGCGTCATACACACACACGCATCAGCATTGGTCTAGGACACTGGTCAAATTATTCCTAGACACAGGTTTAGCTACTTGAATTCCAGGGCAAACCAGGCATCCCCAGGGATTGACTCCTCAGCACATATTCTACAGGTCACCAGCCGCTCCCAGGTCTGCCATCACAGGTCCAGACCTCCAGAACAGCTACTGCACCAGAACACACCATCACAAGCAACTTCAGGTTTAACCCGTCTTCCCCACTGGAGGGGCTACAAGAGCCTCAGTCTTCTAACCTCATATCTCTATACACACGAGCTAGGCACTACTTTTAGTACACATGCATACAAACTTTTTTTTTTTTTTTTTTCGTATAAATCAATAAAAATCTGATTATTATTATTGTATCTAATATTAGGCATTATTTTTAGTACCCAACTACCATAAATGTGAAAAATCTATCTTTACCATTCAGAATCCTTGAAAAGATGGATAAGATTCCAGTATGCATGTCAGCCGTCTGCAGATTCCACCTTCACCCCCCCTCTCTTTGGCTCGCTCCCTCCTTGCAACACAGACAGCTTCTACAAGGTTACGCGCACACAGCTATTTAGATAAGGAATTCTGAAACTTATACAATAGGAAAAAAGAAATCCTTCTCTCCCAAACAGGGCTCACAAATTTGATTAACTGTTTCACACTTGTAGCTATATACAACTAACAACTCTAGCCATTATCTGAGACCCCGTAGCTTAATATCTAACTTTTCATTTATTCTTTATATCTTCAAGAACTTTCTATGACAGGAAAAAATAGTAAAATATATTGATAGACGGACCGTGAACAGAGTGTAGTGACAGTCGGTGTGACTTCAATGAAACAGAATAATCTCCATAAGATTATATATACCTTACCCTAATTTACCCTAACCATTCTGGAACTAGGAATTGCTTAATAAATTTTAACTTAACACACCCACACATCCGGGGATCTCATATCGCCGCCATGATAGGGTGGTGGCTGGGATAGCGTATTTATCAACAATGGCATGGCGGCCATTTTACACTGTACAAAATTATTGTTAGAAAGCAGCTTATAACCAAACACAGGCTCTGCATCATCCTTTCCTCTTTCTCCATCTACTTCTCTCCATTCCTCACTTTTCAGACTACATGCAACCCGTAAATAAGCTTGTGCCTGATCTAGCAGCCCTTGGTCTTTCAGCTTGCCTTTTTCTCTCTGGATAAGATCATTTTATATAGACGGCTGCAATCTCCTTGACAAAGCAATTCTACGTACTTGTATAACTTTTTCACATTCTTAACAGCCTGCTTGCCTTCCCGTGATTCTACCAATTCCTTCATTTCCACAGCATCCTCATCTAACTTATAGGGTACGTTTTTTTTTTTTTCCGCTTTAGGAGACGCAATCATGACTCACAGAATACTACAGCCTGCTGCAGCTCAGTCCGCTGACAGCGACAATCAACACTGTGCCCCTAAAGCGTGGCACGGCTCTTCACGCTTACTCCAAGCGTGGCATGGCTCTTCACGCTTACTCCAAGCGTGGCACGGCTCATCACGCTTACTCCAAGCATGGCACGGCTCATCACGCTTACTCCAAGCGTGGCACGGCTCTTCACGCTTACTATATTCTGCCCCTAGGCTAGACACCAGTGCTTACAGATTGTCCTGTCACGATATTCCTACCGGGAGGCAGTCTCCTCTCCCAAAATATAGGTGCCCAAACACCTTAGTCACGTGTAGATATAATAATGTCTCCTATTTTCCTATCTACACCGTCCCCAATCTATACCCTTCTCAGTATCTCACAGTGTCTCTAGATTGGAATTTGAACAATGCAGTTAAACAACAGTCACGGGCCATAAAATTACACCTCGATTCACAAGCTAACAGCAGGCACAGAAAGGGTCAATTTGCAAGTGAGGAATGAATAATGACCGTGGAGGAGGCGTGGTGCATGAGCGAGCACATGCATAAGGCAATATATCTCGCGTTGCTGGTTCGGAACATAGCTCTGGATCACGCTTAGTCTCACCACTCGACCGGTCACCCCCCTAGACCCAAAGGACACCCCAGACTTAACCAATATCGGCTGAAACACTGTAAGGGCGACACACATATGAATGCGATCTCCACTTACCGTGTTTGGAGGTCGACCAGGGGTCAGCCAATACGGGCGTCATCCAGGGGCATCCGGGCACGGGTCCGTGGGGGTCGCGGATCACTGGCTATGTCCCATCTGGGGTGCCAATTGACGGGGCAATTTAACTCTTCCACTCCTCCACCGGTCACTCCAAATCAGACTATGAACATATGGTACCAGATAAGAGTAAATCAGACGGAGAATCTGGTTCAAACTTATAATATGTTCGTTGCTTTATTAAGCAATGGCAAGATATACACAGCAACTGAACTACATATCCGGGTACACCATCTTTTATAGTCCAGAAGATAAGCATGTAAATGTCCAAAACGGGGTGTATTTATGCTAAGAGTTTAGGTGGGATTACGCTAATATCTATTTGTTAGTAATAAGTAATTCTTTGTCTTTCGTAAGACCATCCTCCAATCAGTCCAGGTGTCATCCTTTAGCGTGTGGTATGCTGCTATCTTCAGTTTCTCATGGCACAGCCTAGCACCAACACAGCAGGCCTCTGCTTCAAGGACAACTTGGTACATGGCATCTTGTTCCTTCAGCAGTTTCACATACATCTGCAAAACACTTTGTTTACACATAGCTTTGGTTCATGGATGAGAGGGAGAGAAGAAAGAGAGAGAGAGAAGAGAGAGAAATAGAGAGAGAGAAGAGGAAAGGGAATGAGAGAGGGAGAGAGATAAATAGATATATGTATTTATCTTGAGTACATACCTGAACAGAAGAAAAAACTTATTGTTCCATTTAATGCTATAAGCCAATATTTTAGTTATAAAAGAAAAACAAATATAAAAGTATAAATGACATGCATATATATATATACTATAAAATATAGGTAAAAATATATCTTTACCATATCTTTACTTCGACAATACCATAGCACTGCTATACATGTACTGTAATGTACCGCCATATACTATAGTGCTGCTATACATGTGCTGTAATGTACCGCCATATACCATAGCGCTGCTATACATATACTATAATGTACCACCATATACTATAGTGCTGCTATATATGTGCTCTAATGTACCGCCATATACCATAGCGCTGCTATACATGTACTATAATGTACCACCATATACCATAGTGCTGCTATTCATGTACTGTAATGTACCGCCATATACTATAGTGATGCTATACATGTACTGTAATGTACCGCCATATACTATAACACTGCTATATATGTACTGTAATGTATTGTTACATACCATAGAGCTGCTATACATGTACTGTAATGTACTGCCATATACCATAGTGCTGCTATACATGTACTGTAATGTACCACCATATAGTATAGTGCTGCTATACATGTAATGTAATGTACCACCATATACCGTAGCACTGCTATACATGTGCTGTAATGTACCGCCATATACTATAGTGCTGCTATACATGTACCGCCATATACCATAGTTCTGCTATACATGTACTGTAACGTACCTCCATATGCTATAGTGCTGCTATACATGTGCTGTAATGTACCGCCATATACCATAGCGCTGCTATACATGTACTATAATGTACCGCCATATGCTATAGTGTTGCTATACATGTGCTGTAATGTACCGCCATATACCATAGCGCTGCTATACATGTATTATAATGTACCGCCATATACTATAGTCCTGCTATACATGTACTGTAATGGACCGCCATATACTATAGTGCTGCTATACATGTAATGTAATGTACCGCCATATACCGTAGCACTGCTATACATGTGCTGTAATGTACCACCATATACCATAGCGCTGCTATACATGTACTATAATGTACCGACATATACTATAGTGCTGCTATACATGTACCGCCATATACCATAGTGCTCCTCTACATGTACTGTAACGTACCGCCATATACTATAGTGCTGCTATACATGTACTGTAATGTACCGCCATATACCATAGCACTGCTATACATATACTATAATGTACCGCCATATACTATAGTGCTACTATACATGTGCTGTAATGTACCGCCATATACCATAGCAATGCTATACATGTGCTGTAATGTACCGCCATATACCATAGCGCTGCTATACATGTACTGTAATGTACCGCCATGTACCATAGCACTGCTATACATATGCTGTAATGTACCGCCATATACTATAGTGCTGCTATACATGTAATGTCATGTACCGCCATATACCATAGTGCTGCTTTACATGTGCTGTAATGTACCGCCAAAAACCATAGTGCTGCTATACATGTGCTGTAATTTACCGCCATATACCATAGCGCTGCTATGAATGTACTATAATGTACCGCTATATTCTATAGTGCTGCTATACATGTACTGTAATGTACCGCCATATACAATAGTGCTGCTATACATGTGCTGTGATGTACCGCCATATACCATAGCGCTGCTATACATGTACTGTAATGTATAGCCATATACCATAGCACTGCTATACATGTGCTGTAATGTACCGCAATATACCATAGCGCTGCTATACATGTACTATAATGTACCGCCATATACTATAGTGCTGCTATACATGTACTGTAAAGTACTGCCATATACCATAGCGCTTCTATGCATGTACTGTAATATACTGCCATATACTATAGTGCTATAGTGCTGCTATATGTGTGCTGTAATGTACCGCCATATACTGTAGTGCTGCTATACATGTAATGTAATGTACCACCATATACCATATACAGCCAATGGAAACCCAAAGGTCATTATCTCAGAAAATTAAAGTAGGGAGAATAAAGGGTTAAAAACTCTGCTACTGTATTCCATGAGACATCAGGTGGTGAATATAATATTGATGTATTAGTTAACGTGTTTTAGGACTCATAGAAACGCCCTTAAACACGGCAATATGATATTGAGTTTTCATAATATTCTAATCCATTGAGCTGCACGACTACCATATTTTTCAGATTATAAAATGTACTTTTGTTCCCCCAAATTTTGAGTGAAAGTGTGGGGGGATGTTTTATAATCTGAATCTACATGGGGGGGTCGCTTTGGAGTGCGTCCGGGAGCTGGAGCGGGCTGGCTATGGGCTGCAGAGACAGTGGGAGGTCACATGCTCCCACTCATTAACTTTATGTAATATGCACTGCATCTCGCTGTCCACCACCTCAGTGCTGATATTGCTCTGAGATGTGACCAGGGGAGTGACACATTCTACCTATACCTGCAGTCACACCACCATCCCGGATATGCCTCCCTTTATCACTTTATATGCTCCCCTGCTGGCACGCACACAGCAAAATAACAAACTCTTTTAACTCACCTTCTGTCGCTGGCTCCATCACTCCCAGCTCCTCGGTTTTTCTTCCTGTGTCTGTGCCCAATCCAATCATGTGACTGGGGTGCATAGTGATGTCATCACTGTGCTGTGCCGATCATATGATCAGATGCCGCCACAAACAGGAAGAGACACTGAGGAGCTGGGAGTGACGGAGCCAGCGACGGAAGGTGAGTTAACAGAGTTTGTTATTTTACTATGTGCATGCCAGCAAGGGGCCATATAAAGTGACGAGGGGGGCATATCCAGGATGTTGGGGCTATGTGTGCTAGCACAGGGTGGTCATATGTGTGTCAGCACAAGGGGGCATATGGGTGCCAGCACAGGGGGGCATATGTGTACCAGCACAGGGTGGGCATATGTGTGCCAGCACAGGGGGAGAAGATTTGTGTAACAGCACAGGGGGGCTATATGTGATAGTACAGGGGGCTATTTGTGCCAGCACAAGGGGGCTATATGTGCCAGCACAAGGGGAGCTATATATGGCACCACAGGGGTGCAATATGTGCCAGCACAGGAGAGGTTATATGTACCAGCACAAGGGGGGCTATGTGTGCCACCACAAGGGGGCCACATCCAGGATGGGGGACCATGTACCAAGGTGGGGTTTTTATATATACCAGGATGATAGACATATATGTGACTTGTAAGATGGACACAGGCATTGTAAGACGGAACCATTTTAACATAAAAAAATTATTTTTTTTCTTTCACCAATTTTGGGGGTGTATCTTATAATTAGGTGCGCCTTATAAAGCAAAAAATATGGTATATATATATATATATATATAATAGTAAAAAAGAAGGCAGCACAGAAAAAGAAGAGGTGCAAAAAGATTTCTTCATTTGTCCTTCTGGTGTGGTTCTGTGAATCTTTTTATACTCAACATGCAATTTAAAAATGAAGGTATTTTGAAGGGAAACAGAAATCTAAACCCACAGGGCCCTGTGAGAAAAAGTGATTGTGTCTTTCACCTAATAACTGGTTGGGCCGCCTTTAGCAGCAACAACTGTAATCAAGTGTTTACAATAACTGTCAACGTCTTTTACAATGCTCTTGAAGACGTTTGGCCCACTCATCTTTTCAGAATTGTAGTAATATAACCACATTGCAGGGTTTCCGAGCATGAACCACCTTTTTAAGTTCATGCCATAGCATCTCATTTGGATTAAAGTAAGGACTTTGACTAGGCCACTCCAAAGTCTTAATTTTGTTTTTCTTAAGCTACATAACCCAAGTGCGCTTCAGCTTGGGGACACAAATAGATGAACAGTTTCCTGGAAAGTGGATTGGTCGTCGTGGGCCAGTTGAATGTCCACAAAGGTCACCCAATCTGACCCCCTTAGACTTTTATCTTTGGGGTCATCTGAACGCAATTGTCTATGCTGTGAAGATACGAGATGTGCAGCATCTGAAACAACAGATACTGGAAGCCTGTGCTAGCATTTCTTCTGCGGTGTTGATATCAGTGTGTCAAGAGTGGGAGGAGAGGGTTGCATTGACAATCCAACACAATGGGCAGCACTTTGAACACATTTTATAAGTGGTCATAAACTTGTAAATAACTCATGAAAGAATAAAGTTACATTAAAACCAAGCACACCATTGTTATTCTTATGAAATTCTCAATATGTTTGATGTGTCACATGACCCTCTTCCCATTGAAAAAAATAAAGTTGGATCCAAAATGGCTGACTTCAAAATGGCCACAATGGTCACCACCCATCTGGATAAGTTTTCCCCTCCCATATACTAATGTGCCACAAACAGGTAGTTTATATCACCAACCATTCCCATTTTATTTAGGTGTAGCCATATAAATGGCCCACCTTGTGGGCTTATATATGTGCTATTCAAAAAAATAAAGGGAACACTGCAACATTGCATTGTGTTTTTGAATGTTCCCTTTATTTTTTGGAGCAGTGTGTATATATATATATATATATTATATATATATATATATATATATACTGTATATAATACAAAAAGCGGAACATCATAAAATTTTCTTAGTCAGGTGCAAAGCCCTCCTACCACAATCCAAGCTTTCAGATACTGGACAAAAATGGGACGGCAGCTCTTACTTTATAAATGTGGATTTTATTCACCCAGGGACCGCAAAACATTGATGAAACGTTGCGGTCCCGGGGTGAATCAAATCCACAATCAAATCTTTCTAAAGGAAGTGTTACCGTTCAATTTTGTCCATATATATATATATATATATATATATATATATATATATATATATATACCGTATATACTCGTGTATAAGCTGAGTTTTTGGGCTGAAAAGTCTCCCCCTCGGCTTATACACGGGTCTGTACGGTAGGCTGCATGGTGGGGGCTGTGGAGGCTGGAGGAGGCGGGGGGAGGCTGCTGTATGAGCGGCCCCGTCACGTGGGGCCGCTCATTATATAGGCACTGCTTCCCCCTGTCCATCAGCGGCAGGGGGAAGCAGTGCATATATGCCCCCCAAATGCTGGCACTCTCCCCCCTTGTAAGGGTTCCCCCCCCGCTGCTTATATTACCATCCCGGTCTTCTGCTCAGCGCTGCTCCTCGGTGCTCCGTCCTCGCTGCTCCCATCCTGCTACATCCGTGATCTCCGGCCGTCGCAGTCATATGACGTCATCGCGCGACGGCCGGGGATCCCGGATGTAGCAGGACGGGAGCAGCGAGGACGGAGCACCGAGGAGCAGCGCTGAGCAGAAGACCGGGATGGTAAGAGAAGCAGCGGGGGGGCCCTTACAAGGGGGGCGAGTGACAGCACTTGGGGGCTGCTGGGTACCCCCTGGGGGCTGCTGGGTACCCCCAGGGGGCTGCTGAGTACCCCCAGGGGGCTGCTGGATACCCCCAGGGGGCTGCTGGGTACCCCCTGGGGGCTGCTGGGTACCCCCAGGGGGCTGCTGGATACCCCCAGGGGGCTGCTGGGTACCCCTTGGGGGCTGCTGGGTACCCCCTGGGGGCTGCTGGGTACCCCCAGGGGGCTGCTGGGTGCCCCCAGGGGGCTGCTGGATACCCCCTGGGGGCTGCTGGGTATCCCCTGGGGGCTGCTGGATACCCCCAGGGGGTGCTGGGTACCCCCAGGGGGCTGCTGGGTACCCCCGGGGGCCTGCTGTATATACCCCCGGGGGCCTGCTGTATGTACCCCCGGGGGCCTGCTGTATGTACCCCCGGGGGCCTGCTGTATGTACCTCCGGGGGCCTGCTGTATGTACCTCCGGGGGCCTGCTGTATGTACCCCCGGGGGACTGCTGTAAGTACCCCCGGGGGTCTGCTGTATGTACCCCCGGGGGCCTGCTGTATAAACCCCCGGGGGCCTGCTGTATAAACCCCCGGGGGTCTGCTGTATATACCCCCAGAGGCCTGCTGTATATACCCCCAGAAGCCTGCTGTATATACCCCCGGGGGCCTGCTGTATATACCCCCGGGGGCCTGCTGTATATACCCCCAGGAGGCCTGCTGTATATACCCCTGGGGGCCTGCTGAATACCCCTGGGGGCCTGCTGTATATCACTGGGGGCCTGCTGTATACGATACTACTGGGGCCTGTATACCACTGGGAGGGCCTGTATACCACACTGCTGGGGGCTGTATACCTCACTGCTGGGGGTTGTATACCTGTGCTGGAGTCCACCCTCGGCTTATACGCGAGTCAATAAGTTTTCCCAGTTTTTGGGGGCAAAAGTAGGGGGGTCGGCTTATACACGGGTCGGCTTATACACGAGTATATACGGTATATAGTGGGCCATTTATATGGATACACCTAAATAAAATGGGAATGGTTGGTGATATCAACTTCCTGTTTGTACCACATTACCATGTGGGAGGGGGAAAATGGGTTGTGACTATATATATATACATATACAGTGGTGTGAAAAAGTGTACATTATACAGTGCCGTGGAAAAGTATTCATACACTAAGAAAATTTCTACATGTTGTCATGCTACTCCCACAAACTTAAGTGTATTTCTTTTGGGCTTTTATTTCATATACTAGCACTAAGATGCAAGTATTTGTGTGTGAAGTGTAAAGCAAATTATGAAAATTGTGACGTGCATATGTATTCAGATCCCTGTTGTCTGATACCCCTAAATACAATTATTAGTGAACAATTGCCTCGACAAGCCACCTACCCTGTAAATTTAATTTACCTGTGTGTAATTTATCTCCAGTATAAATATACTGTTCTATGAAAGCTTCAGAGGATTGTGTGAGAATATTAGTGATCAAACCTCAACATCAAAACCAAGGAACTCACCATACAGGTCAGGGATAAAGTTGTGGAAAAGAGTAAAGCAGGGTTAAAACTGTCATCAGGATTAGTCATATTAAAATGAACATATGGCTATAATGGCAATGTTATACTGATTCAATAGAAGCGAAGAAATCCACATTCTGTTTTTTTATTTATTAGATGTTTGCCTTTCTTAAGCTTTTGGTGCATTAGGGTGGGATTGTAGGTAGGGTGTTCTACTCTGCTGTGGCACCTCTGCTGCCTCTGGTGTCTGTATCTTTTTCGTTCTTTAAATTTTGCCCAGGTGTCATCTCAGCTGCAGGTTGTGCTTGCACATTTTGGTTTCCAAACAGTCTTCTGGACAACAGCAATGGTGGCGGCGCATGCACAGATTTAGATCTCAGCTCAATGATGCTGCATTGGTGCCATATTACTTGAGCCCACCAGGATGTCAATCTGTGCATGCTCTGTTACCAGTGCCATTTTACTGAAGATGCCAGGGAAGTCAGTCTGTGCATACGTGTTAACTGGCGCTGTTTTACTGAATACTGCAGGGAGATCAATCTGCGCAAGTTCTACCTGTGGCTAGAACAGCTCCAGTGCAACATTTTAAACAGGAGGAAGATATTAGTAAGAAAAGCAGTCAAGAGGCCCTCTGGAGGAGCTGCAGAGCTCCACAGCTCAGGTGGAAGAATATGTCCACAGGACAACTGTTCATTGCATATTCCACTAATTTGGTCTTTTTGCAAGAGTGGCAAGATGAAAGACATTTTGGAAAGCAAGCCATAAGATGTCTCATTTACAGTTGGCAAAAGGCCATGTGGGGTACACAGCTAGAATGTGGAAGAAGGTGCTCTGGTCATATAAGATAGAAATAGAACTTTTTGGGATAAATGCAAAATGCTATGTCTGATGGAAAACTAATACTTTGAAAACATCATCCCCACCCTGAAACATGACGTTCCACTGTCATTCTATGGGGATGCCGTTCTTCAGCAAGACCAAGGAAGCTTGTAAGAGCTCATGGGAAGATGGATGGAGCAAAACACAGGGCAACCCTGGATGAAAACCTGTTAGAGGATGCAAATGAATTGAGACTGGGGCGAAGGTTCATCTTCCAGCAGGACAATGGCCTATTCATACTACTACAATGAAATGGTTTGGATCACATGAAAATTTTTGATCACAGACACTCTTCAGTAGTGATGGGCGAGCAGTAAAATGGTTGGGTGCTCGATGCTCGGGTCGAGCATATTGAAATGTTCGGGTGCTCGACCCAAGCACCGAGCCCATTGTTAACCTATGGGGAACCTCGAACATTTTGCTGGCGGCACCCATGGCGCTCTGCAGAAAGCCTAAAACTTTCACTTTAGGAGCGCATGTGTGGCAGGTTCTGGCTGCCTGTACATTCACTGCTAAAGTGAAATCCAAATGAACAAAAAAAAAAAAAATCATACTCACCTGTCTGCAGACTCCCAGGACACATCTGATCACTGCAAGGACCTGCCGGTAATCAGCTGATGCTGTCTCCTGAAGGTCCCAGTAAAAAGCCGACTTTTTACCGCCAGGTCGGTTTAAATGATCAGCTAATGCAGTCAGGTGATCCTTTAAACTGGCTGAGCAGTAAAAAGCTGGCTTTTTACCAGGAATTAGACGATCAGCTGATGCTGTCACTGGACAGAATCAGCTGATTACCGGCAGATCCTGGAGCTGAAAGGACGTGTCTGCAGAGGTATGTTTTTTTTTTTTTTCAAGATACATCAGCTGATTGTTTTAACCAGTTAATAAACAATCAGCTAATGTATCATCTCATTCGGGTCCTTGAACCTGATATTGATCATCTGATAGGTTTGCGGGCCAGCAAACCGATCAGATGATATTGGCTCCAGAGTAGATGTCGCTAGACCCTCAACCCAGGACTACATCAGAGGAGAGGGGGTTCTTTTGTTCAATAAAGATGGAGTCACTAATTGTGTTGTGTTTTATTTCAAATAAAAATATTTTTTTCTGTGTTGTGCTTTTTTTATCTGATTACTAGAAATTCATGGTTGTCATGTCTAATATTGGCGTGACAGCAAGAATTTCGGGCTTAGGGCCAGCTGAAAATACACAGCTAGCCCTAATCCCATCATTACCCAGCGACCCACCTGGCACCAGGGCCGCTGGAAGAGTTGGATACGGCATTAGAATATGGCGCTTCAATGAACGTAGTCTAAAGGAGTATTCTTCATCTCAGCTACATCTCTGGTAGAGACATAGCTGAGCTCTCGGCCGTGGGAAAGTTCATCTGAGTTCATGCTGTCAAGCATGAACTCCGATGAACCCATCTGTTCATTTGAAAGAGCACGTGGGAAAGCCGGCGGTGAAAAGACTTCAACCCCGACTTTCCCGATGCCTATTTTAAAAAAACAGTAGATGCATGAGCTGTTCATTTGAAATAGTGGACAAGAAATCCAGCGGTGAAAAGACTTCACCGCCGGCTTTCCCCTCAGGTGTTTCCCTCCCTGCTGCCTTGCTCCCCCGCCCGGTACTTCCCTCCACCGGATAGCAGGGAGGGAAGCACCAGGCGGGGGAGTGAGGCAGCGAGGAGGGAAGCACCAGGTGGGAAAACCAACAGTGAAGTCTTTTCACTGCTCGCTTTCTCAACCAATATGTCAAATGAACAGCTGATGTATCAGCTGTTCATTTAAAAGAGGCATCGGGAAAGCCAGGGGTGAAGTCTTTTCACGGCCGGCTTTACCGCCTGCTATTTCAAATGAACAGCTGATGCATCAGTTGTTCCTTTGAAATAGCCAGCGGTGCCGTCGCATGAACTCAGATGAACTTTCCCACAACTGATTGCTCAGCTACATCTCGACCACAAATGTAGCTGAGATGAAGAAGAAGACTCCTTTGGACTACATCAGAGGGGGGTGGTTTTTCTTGAATAAACATGGAGTCCCTAAGGTGTTTTGTTTTTTTTTCTAATAAAAACATTTTTTCTCTGTGTTGTGTTTTTTTTTAACTCTTTACTAGAAATACATGGTGGTCATGTCTAATACTGGCATGACCCCATGAATTTCAGGCTTAGGGCCAGTTGATAATGCAAAGCTGGCCCTAACCCCATTATTAACCAGTGAGCCACCCAGCACCAGAGCCGCTGGAAGAGTTCGATACAGCGCCAGCGCTATTCTATGAACGCGCTATTTTCTGGGCTGGCTGCGGACTGCAATTCACAGTGTGGGGGCTTAGAAAGCTTTGGTAACCCTGTGCTGTGGATTCCAGCCCCCAGCTGCCTAGTTGTACCTGACTGGACACCATAACAGACCGAAGCCTACGTCATTTGTATAAAAAATTATTTCATGAAATTCATGAAATAAATAAATAAAAGGGCCTCCCTATATTTTTGGTTCCCAGCCGGGTATAAATAAGCAGCTAGGGGTTGGGGGCAGCCTGCCTGCTGTACCTGGCTGGCATACAAAAAATGGTGAAGCTCATGTCGATTTTTTTTTTCAATTCATTAAAAAATAAAAGGAGATAAAAGCCCTAACCCTAAGGGCTCCCTCTGCATTTTCTATTGCCAGCTAGGGGTAACCCAAGCAGCTACTGGATGCTAATTCCCACTGCTTGGTGTTACCTTCATTGGCATTGGAAAATCAAGGGAAGCCCTTTTTTTAAAGTTTTTTAACAAAAAAAAATGACATGGGCTTTGCTATATTTTTGAATGCTAGCCAGGTACAGCAGGCAGATACGGGCTGGGCTGCCTATTTGTACCTGGCTTGGAACCAAAAATATAGGAAGCCCTATTTTTTAATTATTTCATGAATTTCATGAAATGATTAAAAAAAGAACTGACATGGGCTTCACCCTATTTTTGTGTCCAACCAGGTACAACTAGTCAGCGGGGGGCTGGAATCCGTAGTGCAGGGTGGCCCAAGTTTTCTGGGCCCCTCCCCGCTGCGAATTGCAGTCTGCAGCCGCCCTAGAAAATGGCGCATTAATAGAAGCACCATCTTCTGCCACCGTATCCAACTCTTTTAGTGTCCCTGTTGACAAATGGCTCGCTGGGTAATAATGGGATTAGGTCAAGCTTTGCATTATCAGCTGGCCCTAAGCCGAAATTCATGGGATCACACCAATATTAGACATGGCCACCATGAATTTCTAGTAAAGAGTTAAAAAAAAAACAACACGGAGAAAAAATGTTTCTACAGTCCAAATCAAGTGCTGCAGTAATATAATGAAGAGTCAGGACCAGGAGGACTGCTCGCTGTGCTGTTCATTACATCACTACAGCACTAGATCTGGAAAAGAGACCATCCACTTCATGATTCCTAATGCAGCAGGGCCAAGCTGTCATCGTTAACCTGAGCACTTGGACTTCACAGGGCATTGTGTTACTAAGGTACATAAGCTTTTGCCCCTGTATCACTCATCTTTACGGCAGTCATTTCAGCACAAGTATGGTGTTGATACACCTGCTGTGCTGGAACCTTGTTCTTCTTATACCAGGATGCAGGACATACATATCAGAATGGGGAACATATACCAGGATGGGTGCCATATATAATTGGAAGTGGTCAAGGATGGGGAACATTAGTACAGAATTTGGTGATATTACCCTATAACATTGTCAGCAGCAGATTCCCATCCCTCCGTAAAAGTGCATCATTACCACATTTTAGGGGCCTTTAGGGGCTGGAGGGTTTACCTTAAAGTGCCTGACAAGCTACAGATGTTTATATAAATAGAAATACACAATCAAACGTCCCATAGTTTGCAAAAACAAGTGATTTTTAATGGCCATGTTCACACACAATTTGCGTTTTTTAGCACTCCTAAAAGCACATGCGTTTTTTTAAGAGTGCAAAAAAATGTCCCTTGTGTGTCTGAAAGGATTTGCCACGTTTTTGGACTTAGTCAATTTTCACCAAAAACGCAGACAAAAACGCTAGCGTTAACGCAGTGTGCATAAATGTGCCATTAAAAACGCATGCGTTTCCTATAGGGTCCCATGTTATAGAAACGCATGCGTTTTTGTAACATGGGGCCCTATGGGAAACGCATGCATTAACGTAGGTGCCTATATGTGCACTGTGTTAACGCATGCGTTTCCCATAGGGGCCCATGTTAAAAAAATGCATGCATTTTTGGAAACAACACCTGCGTTTTTTTCCAGCACCCAAAAAACGCTGCATGTAGCGTTTTTTGGACTGGGGGAAAAAACGCAAGTGGAGCTGAAAAATGCATGTACACTTAAATGTACCCTGCGTTAACGCACCTGCGTTTTTGGAAAACTGCAGAAAAACGCAGAGAATGCCAAAAACGCAGGTGAGTGTGAACATGGCCAATGACAAGTAAAAACAGGGGGTTACAACCACAGTACAAGCAGCATTATGGCAAGCTGCACCACTGACACACACAAGTTATATGTGAGATTGTATCAATGCACAAGGTTATTTCATGCCAGAGGAAAAAAAAAAAAAAACTCACATATAATGCATAGTATTAGTACAACATAGTTTATACCCAATGGGTGTACATATGTGCAATATATAAAGATTGAGACCAGTATCTGGCAGAATATCCTGTGCAAGTTACCTATAAAGTGCTACAGTGCTCCTTGCGTCTTTCAGTCAATGGTGCCCCCGACCCCTACGGCCATTTCGGCTCCACTTTCATCAGGGTGTGACTGAAAGACGCAAGGAGCACTGTAGCACTTTATAGGTAACTTGAACAGGATATTCTGCCAGATACTGGTCTCAATTGTGTGGTTGCTATATGAGCGGTATATGCAACCAGAGTCTGGGGATATAGGGGATATCCATATCCTAGATCTATTACACATTATATATACTCAGGTGAAATTGTACCTAGGTTGAATGTGCCTAGCTGGGTATAAAACCTTTATATATTGCACATATGTACACCCATTGGGTATAAACTATGTTGTACTAATACTATGTATTATGTGTGTGTGTGTGTGTTTTTTTTTTTTTTTCTCTGGCATGAAATAACCTTGTGCATTGATACAATCTCACATATAACTTGTGTGTGTCAGTGGTGCAGCCTGCCATAATGCAGCTTGTACTGTTGTTGTAACCCACTGTTTTTACTTGTCTTTAAAAATCACTTGTTTTTGCAAACTATGGGACGTTTGATCGTGTATTTCTATTTATATATATATATATATGTACCTAAGGAGCGATTTGTCTGGTCCATGTAGGATATAGTCTTTTTCTGATAATTTTGGTAGTGGATATAGACAGTCCCTAAATGAAGTGTATTAACCATAAACCTACAGATGTTGCTGAATGGATGCACAGAGACCCCAGATAGTGGGCAGGGAACAGCAGGGCAGCTGATAAGGTGAGTGGTGAGGCAAGTACAAGTTTATTTTTCTTTTCACATCTTATTTATATTAAGCTCTAGCATCTGGATATACTCCAAAGCATAATAGAGAATATTTATGTTGTCAAATTTTGTCAGATCCACTTATCTCTAATTTTTACCCCTTAGCAGGTGTGTGACAATTAATTTTCCCAAAGTAGTCATTTGACTGTTTCTTCTTCTGCTCCTCCTTATTCTTCCTCTCCTCCTTCTTCTCCTTCTTCTTCCTCTTCTCCATCTTATACAGTAATGGTACCTTTACACGCCGCTACAGAAGGTCAGAAACAACCGAGTGTCGGAGACAAATGTATCTTGCACCGTCAAAACACTGCGAGGTAGTGGCGTGTAAATCAGGTTGTTGCAACCCGTCACTGTCAACACCTGTTTTTGAGCACTGCTCAAAAACCGGTTGGTTTCAACCTGATGGTAGCAGCGTCTAAATGAGGTACAGGAAGGTTTTTCCGACACCTAGTTAACTCCCTGAAGCGTGACACAGCCTCCGGGATACCGCCCCCCTTCAGCGATCATTGGTGGAAGCTCCTGCGTTACGATTGGTTTTCTCTGCATAGGGCGGCATATTTAAGGAGCTGACCAGACACACTACACAATTGCAATAGCGTGATGTATTAGCCAGCCTTCATGCGCCGGCTGGCCAATCATGATGCTATTGCTTTGTCCAATCACCGTACGAGCGTCTCGTAATCCACAACTCTGGCACGCCTATGTGTTGTCCCTGCTGCCCCAGGTCCTCCCATATTACCTTCTGTAGCGGTGTGTAAATGAGGGAAGGTGCTCTACTGAAGGTAACCTGCGGCACCTGTCGGTGCCTCCAGGGATAGAAAAAACCTTCTGTAGAGCACCTTGTAGCGGCGTGTAAAGGCGGTATCGGGTACCGTTAGCAACCGTTGGAACGTGCTTGTGCACGTGAGACACCCGGTTGTTTCTAACCTTCTGTAGCAGTGTGTAAAGGTACCATTATGGCTGAAAGTGTTGGCACCCTTAGAAATTATTGCAGAAAATGAAGGATTTCTCCTCAAAAACTATTGCATGTTTATTTCTTGTTTGTGTAGTGAAACAACACAAAAAAATTAGAAAAATGGCAAATTGGACATAATTTCACATAGAACCCCCAAAAGGACCAGACAAAATTGATACTTTTTCTTCACCTTCATTGTCTCATGGTATAAAATATTTTATGAGTTCAGGGAAAAAAAAGAGCAAAGTTTTATTAATTTTTACAAGAACAATTAAATGTTTGTACTATATTGGCAATACTTTCTTATATAAACAACATATTTTTTAAAATTATTGTAATTTTAGTTTTAAAGATGTATCTTTTAACCAGCAGGAAAAATCTAATATTAACTTCTAGAAAAGCCAAATATCTATTTTTCTTAAATTTAGCAAAAATTGACCAAAGCTGTAAATAATGTTATTTGAAAAATACCACTGCTAAAGTAAGCAATTCCAATAATATCATACAATGTGACTTTACCTTTATCCATTCCCTTATTAAATCCTCTAAGGGGCTTAATGGTAAACTAGAAAGTTTAATATAACAATTGAAAATAAAGATAACATAAAGTTTTGTGAGAAGAATCCAGTAAAAATGACTTTGGAAAACTTCAGTCATCGGATTTTCTCATTTTGTAAATTAAACCTCTTAATAGGCAAAGTAAATAATCTTTTATTTTCATTTAGTATTTCAAGGTATTTGGCCCGTTGCATGATCCGTTCAATTTATATAACAAGGAACTGTGACCACGAGGTCTGGTTATAATGTTTCCTGATAAACCTTTGTAAAGCAATGTGCTGTTTCGGGTAATAGGCTTCATTCATTATTAGCACAGTTGATTTTCATTTACTCTTGGCTTTAACAATTAGTTTGAGCAGCTGTGAAGGTGATGAAGAGGCTGGGACACTCAGAGGTCAGCCACTTCTGTATGTGATAAATTAACCATTATTATCAGCGGTGAAAGTGCCTCTTTACGCTTGTCAGTAGCAAACAAAGGGGTAACATATCTCGTATAAACTCGAGCCTGATCCCAGCTGGAAATCGGACTAACGTACTATGTTCTGTCTGCAAAGCATGCAACCTCCATAGGTCCCTAAAGTTAACCTGTGCTGAGCTTGCCTAGATTGTATGTCATTTGTTATACTGTAAAATGGGAACTGTAGGCAAAACGTATGTAAATACCATAAATACCATGCTCTACGTTTTGAAAAAGCTGGAATCTGTTAAGGTGGATTTATATCAGAAAACGTTTGCTGTTTTTGAAATTTTAGGGATTCATATTTAGGAAATGGAAGAAAAATAGAATTTCTTAATCTTTTAATTTTTTTTTTACATTAGAACATATCATTTTTCTTTTCACTTCTTGCATTTAGTTCATCAGGGGTGATATGTATTCACATCTAGTTATTTACCTAATCTATAAAACAAACATCTTTCAGAAATCTTAAAGGGGATCTGTCAGGTCGATTTAGGCTCCAAAGCTATGACTACCTGTCCCTGCAGCTTCCAAGCACATCCCTAACCATCCATTGTGTGCCCTAACAGGATTTGCAAATTGAGTTTGCTACTCACATTTTCCCGTCACTGCAGCATCCAGTCTCCGGTGTGTGGAGACTGACTGGGAGTTCTCCTGGCCTTCTTCTCCCCTCCTGGCTTTTGCTAGCACGCCCTACTGGATGTGAGAAGAGCTTTCCCTGGCGCACTCCCGACTCCATTGGAAGGTCCCGCTTTTGTGTATGCCATTCCTGCGGCCGCTGGTAAGTGACATTGGCATCTGCGCATTTGCACAGCCATCATATTTAATTTTCCCTCCTCTTCGAATGACACGGCAGCAGCCGCGTTGTTTCTGCTTCTGCGCACTGCGCAGATGCCGAAATGATGTCACCGGCGAATCCGTAGCGCATCATTAAAAGAGGTAGGACAACTGCGACTCGGATGTCTGCAAAGTGCACAGAAGCGGAAATGATGCGGCCGCTGCCGCATCATTCAAAGAGGCGGGAAAATTAAATATGATGGCTGCGCAAATGCCAGTCACGTACCAGTGGCCGCGGGAGCGGTGTACACAAAAGCGGGACCTTCCAATGGAGTTGGGAGCACGCAAGGGGAAGCTCTTCTCATGCCCAGTAGGGATTGCTAAGAAAGGCCAGCAGTGGAGACGGAGGCCATGAGAACACCCAGCCAGTCTCCACACAGTGGAGACTAGATGCTGCAGTGACGGGAAAATGTGAGTATCAAACTTATTTTGTAAAGCCAATATAGGACACTGTTATGGTACCTTCACACGCTGCAATATCGGCTGGCGATATGAGGCGATCTAATGTGCGCATGCACATTATTCATGCTCGCCTCAGATCGCCGATGGCGGCATTACACACTGCAATCGTGCCCTGAAAGTAACGGGATGTGTCGCTCCGGAAATCGCCTCACCTACAGCGAAAACAATCTTGCCTCATTCCATCGCGGCTTCACACGCCGCAATTCCAAAGGCAATGTGGGCGTACAGTGGTGCAAGGAGATAGGCGTGCCACAGTGGTTTACAGCGCGCCCCATAAGCGCTACGATTTGTCAGCCTGCTCTGGAAGGCTGGCTAATACATGACACAATTGAAGATGTGTCTGTTGCTGAACGGACAGCTCTCCAAATATGGTGCCCTGTCAACTGTCAGCCAATGTGAACACTGTAGCCAACACCAATCATCGCAGAAGGGGCATAGACTACAGAACGGTTGAGGCACGCCTACGGGAAATCCTAGGCAATGCTGTTTCCATCACTATCGCCCGTTCACATGCCACAACACGGAAATATCGCCTTCATGATTGAGGCTGATTTCAGAGCAGTGCTCAGGAATCAGGCGACATGTGAGAGGCGATTCATCGTCGCGAGATTCCCCAATCACACGCCGCAACTGTGAGGCAATTTCACGGCGATTGCCCCGGGGCGACTTATCGCTTTTAGGATTCCCAGCCGATATTGCGGCGTGTGAAGGTACCATCAGGGCATACAGGAATAGCTATGGATGTGCTTGGAAGCTTCAGGGACAGGTAGTCATAGCTTTGGAGCCTAAATCAACCTGACAGCTTTAAGCTTGTACACAAAAAGCAGACACAATTATTGAGTAAGAATTGAACACAGTATTTGACTAATATTAACTTATGTAAGCTTAGTGGTTTGTTAATTTAGCTTAATTGCCATTTTGCACATGCATTTTCTGAATTTTTCATCTACATCAAATGGTCTATCTCCAATACTTATTATATTTTTTTTCAAGTGAGAATGGTTTATTGTACAATAATGAAAAGAATGTTACTTATTACAAGAGATGAGATGATCTTTTGATATTCAAATATTCCAACTTTGCTGAATTTATTTCCAAAATTAGAATAACTTTGTCCAAATCTCATATCATGCAAATTTTATTTTTTAGCAAACTGCAAATCAAATCTCAAAATATTCAAATTTGCATGAAACTAAGAATTTCATTGACTTCAGTTTAAACTCAATCCTTGACAGATTGATTGGCTCATCTTTACTCCATTTTCAAATATAATATATTATAAGTATACTATAATATAATAATACTTATAATATAACATACCGTATATACTCGTGTATAAGCCGACCCGTGTATAAGCCGACCCCCCTACTTTTGCCCCCAAAACCTGGGAAAATTTATTGACTCGTGTATAAGCCGAGGGTGGACCCCAGCACAGGTATATAGCCCCCAGCAGTGTGGTATACAGCAGCCTTCCCAGTGGTATATACAGGCCCCAGCAGTGTTAAAGCAGCAGCCCCAGTGGTATATACAGCAGCAGCCCCAGTGGTAGTATACAGCAGCCCCAGAGGTATATACAGCAGCCCCAGTGGTAGTATACAGCAGCAGCGCCAGTGGTAGTATACAGCAGCAGCCCCAGTGGTAGTATACAGCAGCAGCCCCAGTGGTAGTATACACGCAGCCCCAGTAGTATATACAGCCCCAGTGGTAGTATATAGCCCCAGTGGTAGTATATATACAGCCCCAGTGGTAGTATATAGCCCCAGTGGTAGTATATAGCCCCAGTAGTAGTATACAGCCCCAGTGGTAGTATATAGCCCCAGTGGTAGTATATATACAGCCCCAGTGGTAGTATACAGCCCCAGTGGTAGTATATAGCCCCAGTGGTAGTATACAGCCCCAGTGGTAGTATATAGCCCCAGTGGTAGTATACATACAGCCCCAGTGGTAGTATATAGCCCCAGTAGTAGTATATAGCCCCAGTAGTAGTATACAGCCCCAGTGGTAGTATATAGCCCCAGTGGTAGTATACATACAGCCCCAGTGGTAGTATATAGCCCCAATGGTAGTATATAGCCCCAGTAGTAGTATACAGCCCCAGTGGTAGTATATAGCCCCAGTGGTAGTATATAGCCCCAGTGGTAGTATACATACAGCCCCAGTGGTAGTATATAGCCCCAATGGTAGTATATAGCCCCAGTAGTAGTATACAGCCCCAGTGGTAGTATATAGCCCCAGTGGTAGTATATATACAGCCCCAGTGGTAGTATATATAGCCCCAGTGGTAGTATATAGCCCCAGTGGTAGTATATAGCCCCAGTAGTAGTATACAGCCCCAGTGGTAGTATATAGCCCCAGTGGTAGTATATATACAGCCCCAGTGGTAGTATATAGCCCCAGTGGTAGTATATAGCCCCAGTGGTAGTATATAGCCCCAGTGGTAGTATACAGGGCCCCAGCAGGGCCCCCCTCATAATTTGGCGCCCCCACCTCAGTTTCTGGGCCCCCCCGCATGCAGCGCTGCACATATACATTACGTGTCTAGCAGCTGTTACCCTCCGGTGGCAGATCGCGGCTCCCGGCTCCGGGCTCCATCTTCCTCGCTGTCTTCCTGCTTTGTGACCGGCGCGATGACGTCATCGCGCCGGTCACATGACAACCAGGAAGCCAGAGAGGAAGATGGAGCCCGGAGCCGGGAGCCGCGATCTGCCACCGGAGGGTAACAGCTGCTAGACACGTAATGTATATGTGCAGCGCTGCATGCGGGGGGCCCAGAAACTGAGGTGGGGGCGCCAAACTTTGAGGGGGCCGTATGACTCGCGTATAAGCCGAGGGGGGGACTTTTCAGCCCAATTTTTGGGCTGAAAAACTCGGCTTATACGCGAGTATATACGGTAAGTAAATATATCTTTACTTCATTTATCCACCACTCCAGTGATGCCATCAATCATCTAACTGCTAAAACCACCAATGCTCACAGGTCAAGTGACACTATGCCAGTTTGTCTAAGGCTAGGGTCAAACTAGCATTTTGCTCTGCGTTCAGGGGAGTTCCGTCAAAAAGATAGAATTCGGCAGCATTACCGCAGTGTTACAGTAAAGGTAAGACTGAGTTAACGCTGTCAATTCATTGCTATGGGTGACAGAACCCCAAGCACAATTCAAACGCTTGCATCTAAGTGCCGGTGTTTGAAATCTCGCTCTATTTCCAAGTGCATCACATGATGCACGCTTCCGCATCATATGATGTGCTTGGAAATAGCATATATATATATGCATGCATATATATATATATATATATATATATATATATATAAATATATGCATATATATGGGATATATGTAAACACGTATATGTATATATAGCCATATGCAAATTGTCACTTCAGTGAGGAAGTAAAAAACCTCTAATGCCACCTAATAAAGTTAGCAATCCTAAAAGTCATAATTGACTCTTTAAAAAGTCTTTTAATATGACTTAGGGTTTGTGCCAGATCAGAACCCCTAACTGCAGATGCTGAGTTTCAGGGTGATTGCCCCTCATCAGTGTAGTGTGTGAATTCTGATCTGGCTGTATAAGAGGCTAAGACGATGTCTAGGGGAACAGCTATTCTCCTTGTGGAGAGTATCCTGCCAGTTGTCGGCAGTAAGGAGACTTAAAGCAGCAATGCTCCTCTGGGAAATTGCATATGCCAATTGCCACTTAAGTGAGGAAGTGAAAAACTCTAATAAACCTGGTGTGACGACCATCCGCTGTGAGGCTGAGCTGCTGGTAAGGCAGCACCCCGAGAAACCCCGAGACCCTTAACCCCTATACAGGGATCTGGAATTACAGCGGAGCCCAGGGGTAGCTGCCTATTATAAGCAGCAGAGCAGGAAAGTCGCCAGGGGAAAAATCAAGACCTGAAAAACGAAATCAGGAGTCCAAGTCAAAACCGAGAGGGCAGCGAAGGTACAAAATCATCAGGCAGTAGCAGAGTCGAAAATCCAGGCAAGGGTCAAGGGCAAAAACCAAGAGGGCAGCTGAGGTACAAAATCGACAGGCTGAAGCAGAGTCAGAAATCCAGGCAAAGGTCAGAGACAAAACTAAACACACACTATATCACTGGGGAACCAAAACTATATCTGGCGGCCTGCAAGACAGGCTCCAATGTATTTGAAGGGCGCGGTTACCTCCCATAGGCTGGAGCTCACAGCCTGATGATCTCATCCGGACTGCCCCTAGAACCAGGCCAGATGGTGATGCACGACTGGCTCCACCCACCCCACTTCTGACAGAAGAACGAAGGCTGCGCCTAAAAGACACCTCTGCAGGGCCCGCTCCTCTGAGACCAACATCACCCAAAGGAGAAACACGGCGGCGCTCAGCGACAGAGGCAGACGTCGCAGGAGCAGGTCCATATGAGGACAAGGCCCTCCTATCACCGGCGCCATCAGCCGAAGGAATCCGGCTCCTCCCAGCGGCCGAGGCTGGAACACCAGCCACCGAGTCCAATGGCGATGTGACACCTGGTCAGATTTTGCAAGATTGTATTAACAATCCTTACAAAGAGGGTTGATGGCATAAAAGAGAAAATGACCAGCATGAAAGCAGCCATGACTAAAGCAGATACTAGAGTGGGGGCAGTAGAGCAGAGAGTGAGGGTACTGGAAGACCAACTCTCTAAGCTGCAAAAGTCTCATAACCAATGCCTGCAGCGGTGTGCTATTCTGGCAGACAAAAATGACGATTTAGAAAACCGCTCCAGGCGGAACAAGTTGCGACTAGTGGGCATCCTTGAAAAGGCAGAAAGGACTGCATTTGTCTAGGACTGGCTCCGTAATAAGATTGATGCTGACAACCTGACCAAATTGTTTGCAGTGGAGAGAGTGCACCGTGTCCCCACATGAAGCCGATCCCACCGGGATCCTACCCCCATCCCCCCTGCCTGGATCCTTAATTACAGGGACAGAGGCATTATATTGAGGAAGGCGAGAACGGCTAAAGACATGAGAACAAATGGTCAAAAAATATCCATGTACCCCAACTACTCGGCCGAGGTCCAGAAGCGGAGAATATGATATGGCGCAGTGAAAAGAAGGCTGTAAGAATTAGATCTGGCATATTCTACCTTGTACCCTGCCAAGCTCAGGGTGTTAGTCCTGGGAACAGCTCCTTTTTCCCAACACCAGAGGAGGCGACAAAGTGGCTGGACTTGAACTACAGGAGAATCAGAGCAGTCAAGGAAAGACAGAAGTGAAAAGGTGGGCTTGAAGGACTGCCGGGCTAAATTTTTGTGAAGGAGGAAAAGCAGATGGTGCTGTTTTACAGGGACACTTATTTGTTTTGGTTTTTTTTCCTTTCTTTTTTTTTTGTTCCTGTGCATTAAATAACATAGACTATGGAGGGTCTGTTAATGGTTGTACGTATAAATGGAGGAGTAGTGGATGAAATAATGATAAATAGATAACTGTTTAGAAGTAACATTGGTAGGCTGCTAGGTACAAGATTACCCACTCTCTGGTTAAGAGAGGAGAAACATACTGGGACTATTGATTGATGATTTGTTGTGTTGTTCAGTGGTGGGGAAGGGGGGCATCTAAGTTTACAGGTTGGTTTCACTGGATTTGGGGGAATAGCATTGCACTTTAAGGGATCTCGAATCTGCAAAGATGAGAATTACTGATGGGGATAAAATTAAAATCCTTAGTTGGAATGTTAGAGGACTGTCAGAGGGAACATGGAGAGCGGTGGTTATGGAATATGCAAGAAAAATGGTACTGGATGTGATATGCTTTTAAGAGACCGGACCGTGGCAGGAGGAGCGGGGGTGCCATGGGGGGCCGCAGGGAGCGCGGGCAGGAGGAATGGGGGGCTGTGAGGGGAGACTGTGTCTACGCGCCGCTGTAGCTGGGCAGCAAATAGGCGTGAAATTCGAACTTTGAATTCTTGCGCCTATTTGCATAGTCTGTGCTCATTGGCCGCCGCGTTCAGAGGCTTCCAATGAGCGGCCTGTGTCTGCCGCGCGATTTTGGTGACAGACACACTCAAAAAAGCCTTAGACAATTATATAGTCAATATTTTTAAGTTTTGTACAGGATAAAAGAAAAGCTTTCGGGGTTCTACCAAAAACTCCATAGCTTTTCATGGGTTGTGTCTGGTACTGCATCTTGGCCCATTGCAGTGAACAGGACTGAGCTGCAATACCAAAACAAGTGGGCAGATTTGATACTGTTTTCCAATTACCAAACAAGCATTATAAGCAATTTTTTTAGATAGCTTACCTTCATCCTTCTTAGGGTGGAAACACACTATGCAAGCTGCATGTGAATGTCTTGCATGCATCTTTCATGAGTTCCCCGACCCAGTCTCTGTCCCTCTTAATGAGAGCGTGGAGCTCCATAGAAACACAAGCAGCTTTACGCTTCTGTTCAGAGAAGCAGGAAAGCCAGGTGACTCATGCGAGTTGCATGCAAGACACTTGCAAGCAGCTCACATAAGTGTATCTCTGCTCTTACTGAAAAATACACAGATATATACACAGATTTTTCATTGCTTATTTTTTGTAACATTTTATAATCTTTATGAATGTTACATTTTATCATTGCATCCCAGTAGTTCTACCACCATTAGAATGAAGATATACTCATATCACTAGTAACAGCTCCATATTCCATTTTGGCAGAGTTACAAAAAGTATTAATGTAAGTGATTATTAAGAGAAACTGGAAATGGAATTTTATTTACTTGACTGCATGAAATAAATAACTGCAGAATAAGTTTTAAGTGGAAGTTCATTATCGTGAATTAGGAGGCTCAGCATGTGTAGTTATTTTTTAATTCACTCACATCTGTTCACATATAACCAAGGCTTCACTGAACATGTTAGTCCATAAAATGTATGATAATATAGGGATTTTACTGCTGATATAAAATAAGGGTACACTTATTAACGTGTATTATATTCAAACCTAGCATAAGTGGGTGATTTTGTATACTGTATATACAATATGTTTTATAATTCTGAGAAAATGTATAAGGTATACATGTGCACTGTGCAGTCATAGGCCTTGTTCACACACACCAATATGTTTTTTTTAGCACTTAGAAAAACTGATCAGTTTTTCTAAGTGTGCCAAATAGTGTCCCCTGTTGGTCTGAACGTTTTTCTGAAGTTTTTGAATTTTGTCATTTTTTCATTAAAAACGCATATGTGGAAACGCATGCGTTAATGCAGGTGCCTATATGTGCCATGTATTAATGCATGCATTTCCTAAAGGGCCCCATGTTAACAAAACGCATGCGTTTTTCTAAACAACCCCTGCGTTTTTTTACAGCACCCAAAAAACCATGCAGCATTTTTTGGAATAGGGGAAAAAAACGCTGGTGTAGCTAAAAAACGCATGTACACTTAAGTGTACCATGCATTAACGCATCTGCGTTTTTTAAAAACTGCAAATAAACACAGAAAGTGCCAAAAACGGGTCAGACCAACGGGTGTAACCATACCCCATCTCGCCTTTGCACATCCCAGGCTCTGCTGGTTTCGGTTCAGCTGATCCTAACCTCTTTAGAAAAATTGCAACTTTTGTGTCCTAAATGCTTTGATGAAGTCAAATTGGCCACATTATTTCTTACGCTCTTTTCACCTGAAGTGTTTCTTGTGTTTGAACACATGCACAAAGAAAGACACATATATACTAGAAAAGGTGTACACAAGAAGCCAAACCATAGTACATGGTTACTCAGATAAGGCTAGGGTCACATTTACGTTTACGGTGCTGGGAAAAGTACTATGTTAAAAGCGCAATCCGGTAGGCTAGGGTCAAAACGTAAATTTGACCCTAGCCTAAGACACATACAGATAACTGATCAATAGATTACATAGTAAAATCCACACCAAATAGAGTAAAATATAAATGAATATATCATACAATTAATTCAATATACCAGTATCAGAAAGAAAGTTAAAACTACACTTAACCATATGTGAAGTTAATTATCATCATCATTGTATCACATATTACAGAACGGATTGTGAGACACATTTATAGAATACACAAGGTGAAGGTCATCTAGACAACACATCACCGGAGACTTCATAGAAGAGAAATTTATAGAACCTGTCAACAGTAAGTTCATAAATTAAAGATATAAACAGAAATAATGGTTAAGTAAAAGGATATATAATGATGACAATAAATTGATATTGCACTGACACCATACAGAAACCACATAGAGGCCAGCTGGGGAACACCTGCAAAATTGAAAAACCGGACAGTTCACAAGAACTTCCAAAGTATAAGCACAGATAACCAGTAAGTAACATTCTATGAAATTCTAAAAAATTAATTATTGAAGGAGTATACAATGAAATAAATTAACGATGCAAAAAAATTGATACTATAGGGATACCATACATACACCCGGATAAGGAGCATCACAAGTCCTCATATATAAGAAGACATCTAAGTCTCATATATAAAGAAGGTAAGAAGAAAAACACCAAACATATATAAAGCAAAAAAACAAAAATCAAAATATAGAAGGGATATGCATATGAAAATTAGCCTACTCTAATTTAAATCCATACAGATCCAAAGAAGGGAACAGCAAAGAAATAAAAAGAAAAAGTTTCATGAATAATCAACTGAAAGCAGAACATCCATTATAACTAAACCCTACTACACAAGGGAAATGAGAACCAATCCACCAACAGAAGGGGTAACTAGAAAAAGATCCCAATTTAGGGACTTGTGCCACACATTAGAAACAAAGTGGCAGAAGTTTAATACAAAGAGGTGTAGCTATACTATTGCCGAACTAAGTTAGCTGTTTTAAAAACATTTTTTAAGTTTTTAAATTTTATCATTTTTTATGTCATTATTAATCATATTGGCAAAATGTTATATAGTAACATAGTATTTAAGGTTGAAGGAAGACCTTAAGTCCATCTAGTTCAACCCATAGCCTAACATGTTGATCTAGAGGAAGGCAAAAAAAAAACCATGTGGCAACAATAAGCTCCACATTGGGGAAAAAAATTCCTTCCTGACTCCACATACAGCAATCAGACTAGTTCCCTGGATCAACACCCTATCAAAGAATCTAGTATATATATAACCAGCAATATTATAGTTTTCAAGAGAGGCGTCCAAGCCATTCTCAAATTTTAGTAGTGAGTCACTCATTACAACTTCATGTGGCAGATAGTTCCATAGTCTCACTGCTCGTACAGTAAAGAATCTACATCTGTAATTATCATTAAACCTTCTTTCCTCCAGACGTAGAGGATGCCCACTTGTCCTCGTCTCAGGCCTAAGAGTAAAAAGATCATTAAAAAGGTCTCTGTACTGTCCCCTCATATATTTATACATTATTATAAGATCACCCCTAAGCCTTCGTTTTTCAAACTATATAACCCCAAGTTTAATAACCTGTCTTGGTATTGCAGACCCCTCAGTCCTCCAATAACCTTGGTCGCTCTTCTCTGCACCCGCTCTAGTTTAGCTATGTCTTTCTTATACACCGGAGACCAGAATTGTTGCACTAGTGACCTGAATAGAGGTAAAATTATGTTCTCCTCATGAGCATCTATGCCTCTTTTAATGCATCCCATTATTTTATTTGTCTTTGCATCAGCTGCCTGAAACTGGGCACTAAATGTGAGTTTATCATCTACCCATACACCCAGGTCTTTTTCAGTTGTAGTTTTGCCCAGTGTTTTATAATTAAGCACATAATTATACATTTTATCTCCTCTGCCCAAGTGCATGACCTTAAATTTATCCCCATTGAAGCTCATTTGCCATTTATCAGCCCAAGATTCTAGTTTAGATAAATCCTCCTGTAATATAAAATTATCCTCCTCTGTATTGCTTACCCTGCAGAGTTTGGTGTCATCTGTAAATATTGAGATTCTACTCTGTATGCCCCCCCACAAGGTAATTAATAAATATGTTAAAATGAAGCGGGCCCAATACTGACCCTGTGGTACACCACTCTTAACTGTGACCCATTCTGAGTGTGTTCCATTAATAACCACGCTTTGTTTCCTATCACTGAGCCAGTTCTTAACCCACTTACAAATATTTTCCCCTATCCCCATTTCTCTCATTTTATGTATCAACCTTTTATGTGGCACTGTATCAAAAGCTTTTGAAAAGTGCATATACACCACGTCCACTGCATTTCTTTGGTCCAATCCAGAACTTACCTCTTCATAGAAGTTTATCAGATTAGTTTGACAGGAACGGTCCCTCATAAACCCATGTTGATATTAGGCCATGAGTTTATTTGTATTCAAATACTCCAGTATAGCATCTCTTAAAAAACTCTCTAGGATTTTACCCACTGTAGAGGTTAAGCTTACTGACCTATAATTTCCAATTTCAGTTTTTGTCCCCTTTTTGAATATTGGCACCACATTTGCTATATGCCAGTCCTGTCGTACAGACCCTGTTATTATGGAATCTTTAAAGATTAAAAATAATGGTTTATTTATGACAGTACTATAAAGTGGTGTTATAAACTAACATCATTGAGTGTACAGAAAATATAACATAAAATATTTATGGAATAAAAAAAGTAATTGTATATATGTTAAAAGCTGAATTTTAAATAAATATCCCATAAAAGGGTAAAGAAGAAAAAAGTGAAGTAGTATTTAATATAGCATTAACACCTATTGAACCTGTAGCCATAAGTATGAGGGTTAGCGCAGTTTTAAAACACCTACGTTACATGTCACAGAAACTCTATATACTTTGCAGAGGCCATTTCACATCTTCAGGAACCTTAAAGGGCCTAACAGCTGTTTCCCCATGATTCCGGCTCAAAACATGACTCCTCCACCTCCTTGCTGACGTCGCAGCATTGTTAGAACATGGTGGCCATCCACCAACCATCCACTACTCCATCCATCTGGACCATCCAGGGTCGCTTGGCACTCATCAGTAAACAAGACTGTTTGAAAATTAGTCTTCATGTATGTCTGGGCCCACTGCCACTGTTTCTGCTTGTGATCACTGTTTAGGGGTAGCCGAATAGTAGGTTTATGCACCACAGCAAGCCTTTGAAGGTCCTACACCTTGAGGTTTGAGCGACTCTAGAGGCACCAGCAGATTCAAATATGTTTGCTGGTTTGTAAGACCTTTTTAGCAGCTGCTCTCTTAATCTGATGAACTTGCCTGGCAAACCTTCCTCATTCTGCATTTATCTGCACGAACACGTCTATGCTCAGAGTCAGCCACAAATCTCTTCACCGTACGATGATCACGCTTAAGTTTTCGTGCAATATCTAATGTTTTCATCCTTTGTCCAAGGCATTGCACTATTTGTTGCTTTTCGACAGCAGAGAGATCCTTTTTCTTTCCCATTTTACTTGAAAAATGTGGCCTGCATAATATTGTGGAACATCTAGTTTTTGTTTTATTGGGCTCACCTGCCAAACTAATTATTACAGGTATCTAAACTTGATTTCAGTGATCCAAAGAACTATGAGACTCAATACCATCAATGGGTTTCATTGAAAAAAAACACAAAAACCTTATGATACTTAAAACCAATTTGCAAAATAATTTGGAACATGATGTACAGTCACTCCAGTGTGTGGACTGGAGTACATTTCAATATATTTTGAGATTTTTTAACATGTTGAAAATGATAAATCAGCCAAAAATCTAGGAACTCTAAAATCCACACACAGTGGAAGACTAAAAAAAAAAACTGTTGAACACGACACATGGCACCACCCCAATAAAACTCAGAGGTCGCATGCTGTGCACCATGGGCACATACTTCAAGTCAGCACTCACCACCACTAAGCAGAATTACATCCTTACCCTCATATCCTCTTTGTCTCACAACTCCAGGCAGTTATTCAGCATGTTTAACTCCAAAATTCACCCCCCCACTGCCCCTCCTACTTCTTGTATTTCTGCAGAAGACTTTGCAACACACTTCACCAGCAAGATTGATCAGATCAGACTAGTCTTTGCTACCCAACCATCACAACTCCTATGTATATCAGACCACTCCCCTCCCCCACTAACCGTCCTCACCTCCATCACTGAAGGAGAATTCACACACCTCCTCTCCAGATCACACCTCACCACCTGTGCACTGGACCCCATCCCATCTCACTTTCTCCAATCTCACCACCACACTCATCCCAGCCCTAACCCACCTGTTCAACCTATCACCAACTTCTGGTACCTTTCCTTCTGCTTTCAAACATGCAACAATTACACCTATCTTAAAGAAACCATTCCTTGATCCCACCTCTACATCCAGCTACTGGCCAATATCCCTGCTCCTGTTCGCCTCCAAACTTCTCAAAAAGCATGTCCACACTGAAATCTCATCCCACTTCTCATCTACCTCCCTTTTTGACAACCTTCAATCTGGCTTCTGCCCCCACCACTCCACTGAAACTTCCCTGACCAAAATTACTAATGACTTATGGCCAAAGCTTACTAAACCCTTTTTTTCCCAACTGTATTTTTCCTGCTTTATTAATCATTTTGCTTTCTTTTACTGCCCCCTTGCCCTTACAGCCACCATTTTATAACTCTAACGTTTGGGTCCCCATCGACTTATATTGAGTTCGGGTTCAAGTCAGAGTCAAGTTTGGTTCTGAACCCAGACTTTAAAAAAGTCTGATCAGATCCTCTGAACCTGAACATCTGCGGGTTCTCTCATCCCCATTTACAACCTAACTCTCCTGTGGTTGAACCTGGAGCTCCCTAACATCCCCAGACAGATCTTCCCCCATTCCCAATGGCCCTAAGCTCTGACAGACCCTGGACTTGCCCTGACTATTGAGCAGGCCAGAAAAACACTAGTCTTACTACTGATTAAAATGACAACACGATTAAGAGGAGACAAACAAGGGTGACGGATACATGAAAGGAACTCCAATTTTTCTCCAGAGAGTGTTTCCACCTAATGGCTGGAAAGATAACCACAGCTTTCTCCAGAGATAACTCCTTCAATGGTCACCACAGAATGAATTATGGTGGATATGATAGAATAAGGAGTGGTTTATACAGTGGAAGGGAGTGGCAGCAGTTGAGATTAAAACTACTTTTTAATTAAAGCAGAATAGAAAAGACCCTTAACCCCTTCAGCAACGAATGGAATTAAATCAGCTCCCACTCCAGATAAATGATGAGTGGGCTCTATAGAGGATCTTCGATAAGCTTAACGTTGTAACCTTCTGATTTCAGATCCCCTCAAGGTCACATCAAGCTGAAACACACTTGTGACAGTATTCCCTCTTGTATGAATGCCCTTTGGACCGTCAGGGCCAGGATTGTCCGGATAAGACATATAGAAGGAATAACCAACCTACCGGCATTAACGTCTGATGCTGGTGTCTGCATCCTTTTATCCAGACCACAACCCTTTCAGTGTATCAAGTATTTGAGAGAGCAGTGAACAAAACTGGAATTAACAGTTTTAGTTACCTGAAATTCCAAATTATGGGATCTGTGAAGACTCATTTCTACTGAAAAGTTCAGAACTGAGGGTGAAAACAATATGCAACATATGCACAAAAAAATGTGACTTACTAAGTGACTCATTACAATGATTGTTTAATACAAACTCTGCACATGATAAGTAAGATGGCAAATCTTCCTGATTCTCAGACACAAAACATCAAAGATACATCTCTAAACTTTGAGTTAAAGAGTTTGTCCGAGGCAAGCAACTTTCTTCCTAACTTCCTATCTAATGTATTCCTATAATCTAAGTTATTTTCTAATACAATTGCTTTAAAAATGTCCTATGGTTCCCAAACTATGCTATCTAATATCTAATGTGTTTTTTTTCTTTTTCCTTTCTAATGATGTATCGTGTGAGTGCCAGAGTGCATGCTGGGATACTTACACAGAACATTATGAGCAGAGTGACAGGCAGCAGGCACTTCCTCAGCCTTTCCCTGAAACAAAGCGTTACTTTTGCAATCACACTGACTTGTTAGTATACTGGCAGTGCAGGAGGACATAGGCGCTGCCCCACAGGTGACATAAGTGGAAGTCTCTGGCTTATTACTCTGCATAAACCGCTTGGCAGAAACCACTAACGGCACCTGCGGGTGATGCTAATGTCCTCCTCCACTGCTGATCTCCTGCACTGAGCCCAGTATACTGTGACAGTTTATTGTACCTTTCTTAGTCATGTCTGTGAGAAGTTTGACAAATAATGAGAAGTATTGGATAAACTTTTGATAATAGTTGGAGGGTGCCCCACTGGTCAGTGTGCCACAGTAGGGGTACTGCACCCATAACTGAGTGTGCAGTATTTCTATCATTGGGGAGTGTAGAGTCAACCTGAGGCTCTTATCGCAGCATCCCTACACCTAGAATAGGGGGACTAAAGGGTTAACCTATATGCCTGGGAGACAAAGCCCGGTGGAAGGAGTGTTAGGGTAGAAGAAGCGGGAAAAAACACAGACAGGAGCAGTCTAGTCGGAGGAGAGGAGCAAGGAAAAAGTCCTAGAGGGACACCACAGGGAGGGCGCCCGAAAATGAGTGGTGACCCAGACAGAAGGAGGAAACCCAGTACAGGACCTTATCAACAGTCTGGGGGAATCCTGGTCCACAACGGGGTACTGGCTCCGAGTCACGGTGCAGGCGAGTCTAACCCTGAGCCGTCAATACCGGTAGGTCGCAAGGTTTGCCAAGCAGCCCCGAACTCGTCCAGAACGCGCAGCCCCACTAGAAGCACTAAACTGGGTTGAGCCCCTTAGAGAAGAAGGGTACCTCATAGCACCCAATAGGCCTGGTAGACAAGTGGGTTGTGCAGGACAGCGCATGGATAGTAAGGAGGCACAAGCAAGACACAGAGGACAGTGAAGGTACTAAGGAAGGAACATTCTGGGAGCCTCAAAGAGACTTTATTCTCCCCAGTGACTTCCCGGCCAGCTACCTGCAAAGACTGTAACTGTGTACCTGAACTGCTGAAGTACTGTTGCCAGTAAAGTACCCATACAGAGTCAGCAAGCCTTAGGTGTCTTATTCTCTTAAGTTAAGAAATAGCTGCTGCCTCATAGAACAGCACAGCAGCTACACTGCCCTGGGGATCCTGCTCCGCCTGCAGGGAGCGTTATCAACTGGCTACAATACCACCATCCCCGGAGGTCTGACAGTGGCGCTGGTGAGATCACCAGAAACTGCAGGAGGCATCAAAAGACTTTATTGCCTTCCCCCTTTTTGCAAAGTGACCCCGGGGTACGGGTCCGGGCAGGCCACCAGTGACATCCCCTTACAGTAAACGCCAGGATACCGAGTTTCCATAGACCCTTGGGCGGGTAATTGTCTATTCCAAAAAAGCATTGTGAGGCTTTCACATTTTACGAAGGATTCATTTCTAAACTTTACAAACTTTTTCAGGCTGCATCTGGAACCCCACAGATGATATGAGAAACTTAACAATTGATCCTCCTTTACGGCAAATACACATTTTTTTTTTAGTTTGCCATACAGTTTATTAGTCTGTAATATCTGTAATTCCTTTCTGACATGTACCTGATATGTCTTAAGATCTGGCAAGTAAATTAACATGTCATCAAGATATACAATCACCAATCTGCCAACCAGATGACAGAATATTAAAGACCATTTTCAACTCAACCTCTTTTTGATTCAAATCAGATTATAGGTCCCCCTGAGATAACACTTAGAGTACCATTTAGCTCCAACAATATAATAAAAAAAATCTGGAATAAGTCGGAGGGAATAAGAGTCTTAGACGGTAATAACTATTGAAAATCTAAGCAAGGATGCAGGTCCCCATCTTTTTTCTTAACAAAGAAGAACCTTGGCCTTTAAGAGATGTAATCTTTCATAGCCCTTCTTTCAGAGTCAGAAATATTGTACAACCTGGTTTTGGGAAGTTGTGCTCCTCAGAGCAATCAAATGGGCTGTAAGAAGGCAGTCTCTCATATCTCTTTTCTGATAAAATGTCCTCAAAATTGGACAGAAAAGAGGGTAATGTTATAGTAGAGATGGTAGAGATAATAGTATTTAGGCAATTGTTCTTAGGGTACCGTCACACCAGGTGACTTCGCAAGAGATATTGGCGGCGACGCACGGGAGCGTGCACGTTTTTGGCACCCCACCAGTGTCGCCGTCGCATGTTTACATGCAGCAATACCTCCGATGTTACAGGTGGCATCGCCATTGGGGTGTCTACAAACCCCAGCGGCGATCCTGCAACATGGGAGCCTGTGGCTCCCATCGCCTGGACCATCGCCAATTGCCATGTTACATGGTGCCATGTGTACACATCGCCTGAGAGTGGCCGCCTGGTTTCAGAGCAGCGCTGTGAAACCAGGCGACCACTCTCAGCTGATTTTTCGGCGCAAAATCGACACTTTACATGGGGCAACTCACCGGTGATGACGCTGACGATAGGCCACGCCCTTGCGTCGCCTGCAAAATCGCCGGCAATGTCACCTGGTGTGATGGTACCCTTACAGAAATCACTCCATCTCACTATTTCTCTGGACTGCTCGTCAAAACAGGATTATACATAACCAACCAGGGAAGGCCCAATACAATAGAGGTGGGAAGACCTTCAAGGATGTAACAGGAAAGGAGCTCCTTGTGAAGAGCTCCTACGCAAAGGTTTGTATTATGCACAACTTAAGTAAAACTCCTCTGACTAAGAGGCACGGCGTCAATAGCAAATATGGGAATGGATTTCACCAGCATAAAATGATACCAGAAAGACTATACTTTTGATCAAATAGAGAAACCACCATATTGGCTCCAGTCCTATTGTCCAAAAGACATTAATGTAGACCACTTATGCGGGTAAAATAAACTGAGATACACATGTGGAGGGCTTATATACCCCTAAGTTGTAATCCCCCACACAACATTGGGTCAGAAGCTTTCCAACGTCTTTTTCTGCTTAGGGATAAAAGGACGAGCCCCAATAAAGTAATCCCGATGACTGCAAATGAAACACACCCTTGGCTTACAACATACCAACAGAGGCCCAATCGAGAAGGAGACCCGCCCTCATAACTGCATGGTATTATCAGTGCATATGGATGGGACATCACCCTTCAGAATACAACTGGGGATGGAGTTAACACAAGTCTATTCCTGAGGCATCTATCTATCTTTATGACAAGGGTTATAGTGACCTTAAAAAACTCAGAAAGGTTTATAGATGTTCTGGTGTCATATGAAACTTCAGACAGACCCTGACAATAATGGCTTCTTACATCAGTAGCCCACCTACAGAGCTCTAAACAAAACTCTATGGGCCAGTCCCCCTACTTGAGCTTGTGTAGGTTTAAATCAGCAATGGAGTCGCTGTGTTAAGAAGGAAAAGGCTCAAGATTAAGCATCACCTTGCAGGAGGGAGATAACATTTCCCTACCCTTTTTCCCTCAAACCCAGAGGAATGTGGGTGAAGCTTGAAATAAAGTTTGCAAGCCTCATGGAAAACCACAAACTTAACACATCCACCAGAATCCCTATCCAGGATAGCCAACTTAGGTTGCGGTTCAGACTTGGCTGCAGGGAACATCAAATCCGAGGACTGCTGATGGTTTTCCAAAATCTCTGACCACAGATCTGTCAGATACAGACTCTGTAACTGATCTTCAAGAGTTGCATCAGGAGCCATGAAAATATCTTGAAAATATGAGGGTCAACTATAATGTTAATTAATGTAAGTACATGGTGAACTTGAGCATTTGTCCGGGAACTCCATTGACTTCCATTATACTTGAGTCGTGAACATCCAAGCATCCAACTGCTCGTTACAAGTACCAACCTCACAAGCATAGTAGTGTTCACTTATTACTATTAGCTAGTCATCATTAGTTTTCTAAAGGTTCTCTTTATCATAGGACAGCATAACACTGCTACTGGAATAAACACATATTGATATTACGGAACTAAATAATATATCATCACAATACTTGTTTGTGCTCTAGCAGTCACCCTGTACCTATCATTCATGTAAAGACTGACAAGAACAATTACATTCAAGTGCTAATAGAACAGAAGGGCAGAAATACCTGACCCTGGAATCTTAGGTCAATCTAAGTGTTTGATGTCTCATTGAATTACCGTAGTATCGTAGTGTGAAAGACAAAGCTTGAACTAATGGAAATTAGTTTGGACATGCAATACTGCTGATTGGGCCAGTATAATTAGAATAACATTCTCACAGCTAATATCATAAGCAAAAGATAAATAATCATGCAATAACTGTCTATGTCCTTATAGATTGTGCTGCTCTCAGCATGTTGTGTACTTGATCTCCAGATGGACCGCAGTTGAAGTAAAATATTCCATCATGCTGTACAATATTCACATAAAAGGACAGCAATCTCCGATGGTATGTAAACTTTTACAACATATGTCTATTCTTTTATATTAACCTTAATTGATATAAAAGAATCAAACATGCAAATAATATTAATTAAAAATATGCTGTTATTATTATTATTAGAATTATTTTTTTTTGTACATGGTTCCTATGCAAATCTTTGTAACTCTATGATTACAGATGCAAACAAATCCAGTTTGTAGATTGGTATTAAGGGAGGTTTACACGTAGCGACGAACCAGCGAACCCGACAACGATCCTGCCTGACCGGGATCGCTGGTGCGTCGCTACATGGTTGTTGTTGAGATGTCAGACAGGCAGATCTCACCAGCGATCACCCAGCGATGCATCGACACCCAACGGTCGTTGGGAGTGTTTGGGGTCTCGGGTGCAGAATGGGGATCATTCGTAAGTCTGTCTGTCACACACAGCGATGCAGGCTGGCCAGCGGGAGATCGCGGATCAAAAAATGTTCCAAGCCATTTAGTAAAGATCAGCGATCTCCCAGCGGGCTGATGGCTGCTAAGTGTCACATGCAGGGAGATCACCGACGAGGTCGCTGCTACATCACAAAATCGGTGACATAGCGATCTCATTAGCGATCTCGCTAAGTGTAAACCACTCTTTAGACATGTGTTACTTCTATCTGCTTCCCTAATTATACAATAGACAGACAGATTAAGTGCACACTAAGGGATACTTCACAGACACAAACTTTCCAGCGATCCCACCAGCGATCTGATCTGGCCGGGATCGCTGGAAAGTCTCTCTGGAGTCGCTGGTGAGCTGTCAAACAGGCAAATTCACCAGCGACTCTCCAGCGACTCAGCAGCCGTGAGATCGCTGGTAACTATGATAAACACTGGGTAACTAGATACCCGATGTTTGTCATGGATACCAGCATCCTCCCGCTTAGAGCAGCCTGTAGGCTGGAGGATGCTGGTAACCATGATAAACACCGGGTAACTAAGCAGTGCGCGCTGCCTAGTTACCCGGTGGTTATCATAGTTAAAAGCCTGTGAGGTCGCTGGTTCGCTCGTCTCTCGCGGTCACACGCGCGGATGCGTGCTGACCAGTGGGAGATCAAGGACCAAAAAATGGTCCTGAGCGACGTGCAGTCACCAGCGACCTCACAGCAGGGGCCAGGTAGCTGGTGCATGTCACATGCTGTGACATCGCTGGAGAGTTCGCTGTGATGTCACAAAACCTGTGATGTTGCAGCAACATCGCTAGCAATGTTGCAGTGTGTGAAGGTACCTTAAGTTTGTACACTTGACTACATTGTACTAAGATCTTTTTTCCCGTAATATTGCCAAAGGTGATCATTTGCCTCTGTCTAGCGACTATACAATGGCATACATTTTGTTTACCTGTAAGAGAGTAAGGACTGTAATGCCTCAAACAGGACATCACAAAGAAATGTATGCTATGAGATATACATTCCTTTCTCACAGGTCACTATGTGTGAGGCCATGCTATGGAGAGGGGGCACAGTATGGAGAGACTACAGTGTGAAGAGAAGGCAAAGTATAGAGAGAGGATTGCCGTAGATGTAAAGTATAAGAATACAGCTTGGGGAGACAGTCTGGAAATAGTGACAGTATGTGATGAAACAGAAGAGAATAGACAGCATGAAGTGGAGACATGATTTTGGGACAGTATGAAGGCTGACAAATAGGGTAATGTGGCAGACATAGTTCATAATGGGGGAAAGAGTGGCGGCTATACGTCATACATCTTAAGGGGGAACTGTGTTGCAGTTCATTAGGTGGATAATGTTATGGTTCTAAGGTTATAATTGGGGAATTTGGCAGTTGAAGTTCCTAAGGTGGTGATGTGCTAGTTGTTGTTTAAAGGAGGGTAGTGTGGAAAATTTATGTTATAAAGATTGACTGTGTGAAGGCCATTTACCATTAAAGGGCCAATGAGGTCAGTTTAGAATATCATGATGGAATATGGTGCAGAAGTACCTAGAAACAGAAAGTCAGCAGCAAGATGTTGTGGAAAGAAAAAGGTATCATAGCATTAGGACCAGATGTAGACAAAAGGGAAGATTAGAATGACTTCAATCTGAGAAAATACCACCTATAAGTAGGGATCGGTGAACCTGGACTGTAAAGTACAGCGTTCGTACTTGGCATCTAGTGTCCAGTTCTGAAAACTGAACACAGTACCGTGGATGTCCGTGGTTGAGTTCAGAGTTCAGATAGTATTATTATTATTATTATTATTTATTTATATAGCGCCATTAGGTTCCATGGCGCTTTACATGAGGATGAGGGAGACAAGAACAAGTACACTAAATCTAGGCGATCAGGACGTACAGGTACAGGAGGGGCAGGGACCCTGTCCACGAGGGCTCACAGTCTTAAGAGGGATACAGAATAAAGTTTGTTTAAAGGAAGTGCACTCAATCAACAAGCTTTTCAGCTGTAGGCACTTCCGCAGTCATCACAACCATGCCGAGTATTGGCATGGCTTTAATTGGTTGGTGCATCATGTGACCTAGCCTGCATAACCGCCGGATCATGGGTGGCACTGCCATCATTGTGCTCTGACTAACATAGGGATAGGACACTGTTCTAGTGAGGGACATTTTTAGGTTACTTCTTTTATTCCTCTCTCTGTATTAATGATAGAACAGGCTCTGTGTGGCCACTCTGCACCAGGTTCTGTGTGGATATTTTTAAAAAAGGCTCCGTGAGCATACTCTTAAAAGGCTGTGTGTACTTTGTCTGGCTTCTGTTCGGTGTGTATCTGGCTTTTAAGATGCACACAAAAGAGTTGGTCAACTGCACTTTTATGTACTCCTTAAAATCCAGGCATGGCCAAATAATAGGCCAATATATGGGGTTATGTCTGCTCTATCCACCTTGTTAGGTGCTCAGAAAAAAAGGGTTATAATATATAAAGAATATTCTGGCACACTTTATATGAATAAGGATATGAGGAATCTCAAATAAGTTCACAAAAAAGAAAGTTTATTCTTTGCCTTGGAATACAGAACAGAGAATCTTTTTTATTCAACGTTTCGGCTATCACAGCCTTGATCACGATATCTACTATATAATTGCCGTAGGCACTTCCGTGTCGGACCCCGAAAAAGACCGTGGCTTTGTCACTCTGTGACGTCACCACGTGCGACCCCTCGCCGCTGTCACCACACCCCCCCAACCCCTGTCACCACACACCCCCCATATGTCCTCACCCCCCCCCATATGTCCGCACACCCCCACTCCGATCCCGCTCCGGAGCCGCTGCTGTCAGCACATGCTGACACAGTGCTCCGGAGCCTGCCCCTACCCCCTAAGCCCGCCTCCTAACCCCGCCGCCGCTATCCCGTAAACCCCGCAGCCCCTAAGCCCCTACCCCGCCGCCCCTACCCCCTAAGCCCGCCTCCTACCCCGCCGCCCCTAAGCCCCTACCCCTTAAGCCCGCAGCCCCTAAGCTCCTACCCCGCCGCCCCTACCCCCTGTAAACCCCGCAGCCCCTACCCCCTGTAAACCCCGCCACCCCTACCCTCTGTAAACCCCTAAGCCCCTACCCCGCCTGCCCTACCCCCTAAGCCCCCTCTATGGAGCGGAGGCTGCAGGCCCCCCCAGGGACCATGGCCCTGCAGCCTCCGCTCCAGCCCGCAGGGGATCAGGGACCGGAGGCGGAGAAGCCACCTCGGATCCCCGCATGTCCGCACACCACGCCCATATGTCAGCACCCCCGCCATATTTCCGCACAGCCCCCCCCCACAATGTCCGCACAGCCCCCCCCTACAATGTCCAAACATCCCCCCGCACAATGTCCAAACAGCCCCCCCCTCCTACAATGTCCACACAGCCCCCCCCCCTACAATGTCCACACAGCCCCCCCCACAATGTCCACACAGCCCCCCCCACAATGTCCACACAGCCCCCCCCACAATGTCCACACAGCCCCCCCTACAATGTCCAAACAGCCCCTCCCAACAATGTCCACACAGCCCCCCCTCCCCACAATGTCCACACAGCCCCCCCCCACAATGTCAACACAGCCCCCCCCACAATGTCCACACAGCCCCCCCCACAATGTCCACACAGCCCCCCCTACAATGTCCAAACAGCCCCTCCCAACAATGTCCAACACAGCCCCCCCTCCCCACAATGTCCAAACAGCCCCCCCCACAATGTCAACACAGCCCCCCCCACAATGTCCACACAGCCCCCCCACAATGTCCACACAGCCCCCCCCACAATGTCCAAACAGCCCCCCCACAATGTCCAAACAGCCCCCCCCACAATGTCCAAACAGCCCCCCCCTACAATGTCCAACAGCCCCCCCCACAATGTCCACACAGCCCCCCCACAATGTCCACACAGCCCCCCCCACAATGTCCACACAGCCCCCCCCACAATGTCCAACACAGCCCCCCCCCACAATGTCCAAACAGCCCCCCCACAATGTCCACACAGCCCCCCCCACAATGTCAACACAGCCCCCCCACAATGTCCAACACAGCCCCCCCCACAATGTCAACACAGCCCCCCCCCACAATGTCCAAACAGCCCCCCCCTACAATGTCAACACAGCCCCACAGCCACCCCCCCACAATGTCCAAACAGCCCCCCCCCACAATGTCCAAACAGCCCCCCCCACAATGTCCAAACAGCCCCCCCTCCTACAATGTCCAAACAGCCCCCCCACAATGTCCAAACAGCCCCCCCTACAATGTCCACACAGCCCCCCCACAATGTCCACACGCCCCCCCCCTCCCCACAATGTCCAACACAGCCCCCCCCACAATGTCAACACAGCCCCCCCCCACAATGTCCAAACAGCCCCCCCCACAATGTCAACACAGCCCCCCCACAATGTCCAAACAGCCCCCTCCACAATGTCCAAACAGCCCCCCCACAATGTCCAAACAGCCCCCCCTACAATGTCCAAACATCCCCCCCACAATGTCCAAACAGCCCCCCCCTACAATGTCCACACAGCCCCCCCACAATGTCCACACAGCCCCCCCCACAGTGTCCACACAGCCCCCCCCACAATGTCCAAACAGCCCCCCCTACAATGTCAACACAGCCCCCCCACAATGTCCAAACAGCCCCCCCCACATGTCCAAACAGCCCCCTCCCTACAATGTCCAAACAGCCCCCCCCTACAATGTCCAAACAGCCTCCCCTACAATGTCCACACAGCCCCCCCCACAATGTCCACACAGCCCCCCCTACAATGTCCAAACAGCCCCCCCCCCCACAATGTCCAAACAGCCCCCTCCCACAATGTCCACACAGCCCCTCCCCCCACAATGTCCACACAGCCCCCCCTACAATGTCCAAACAGCCCCCCCCACAATGTCCACACAGCCCCCCCCACAATGTCCACACAGCCCCCCTCCCACAATGTCCAAACAGCCGCCCCCCACAATGTCCAAACAGCCCCCCCACAATGTCCACACAGCCCCCCCCCCCCCACAATGTCCACACAGCCCCCCCTACAATGTCCACACAGCCCCCCCCCACAATGTCCACACAGCCCCCCCCCACAATGTCCACACAGCCCCCCCCACAATGTCAACACAGCCCCCCCCACAATGTCCAAACAGCCCCCCCTACAATGTCCAAACAGCCCCCCCACAATGTCCAAACAGCCCCCCCCTACAATGTCCACACAGCCCCCCCACAATGTCCACACAGCCCCCCCCACAATGTCCACACAGCCCCCCCCACAATGTCAACACAGCCCCCCACACAATGTCCAAACAGCCTCCCCCCTACAATGTCCAAACAGCCCCCCCACAATGTCCAAACAACCCCCCCTACAATGTCACACAGCCCCCCCCCCCACAATGTCCACACAGCCCCCCCCCCACAATGTCCACACAGCCCCCCCACTATGTCCAAACAGCCCCCCCCCACTATGTCCAAACAGCCCCCCCCCACAATGTCCAAACAGCCCCCCCACAATTTCCAAACAGCCCCCCCCCACAATGTCCGCACAGCCCCCCCCCACAATGTCCGCACAGCCCCCCCACAATGTCCGCACAGCCCCGACGCCGTCGATCACTTACCTGTCTTCATGACATCTGATTCGTCAGGTCCAGTCTTCCATCCGGCCCAGGCGTCCTCTTCCTTCAGCCCGGGCCACGAGTCTTCCATCCGGCCCAGGCATCCTCTTCCTCCGGCCTCGGGGGTCTTCTTTCTTCCTTCAGCGAGCTCCAGGTCCTGGATGTTTTCGCTTCGGTCCGCACCGCTGACTGACGATTAAAGGTGGCCGCCGCGAGTTTCTGGAAGCCCCGCCCACGGATCCAAAATGCACCAATCACATTCACATACACACTAACCAATCACATTCAAGGCTCATTCATACATTTTTATCAATGGGAAAAATCAATTCTACTATTTCACTATGGCCAATCACATTCCAGCTTCATTCAGACATCTTTCTCAATGCTAAAAATTCTCTCACTTACTATCACATTAATATACAATCATACACATCACAATAATTACACTATAAAATAAAAATGCTAATAATAATGATATTAATGCTATTAATACTGCTATTAATGCTACTAATAATGCTATTCATGATATTAATAATGTTATTAATGCTATTAATGCTATTAATAATGCTATTAATGATAATAATAATGCTATTAATGCTAATAATACTGCTAATAATGCTATTAATACTGCTATTAATGCTACCAATAATGCTATTAATGCTATTAATAATGTTATTAATGCTATTATTAATGCTATTAATGCTAATAATAATGCTGTTAATGCTAATAATAATGCTAATAATGCTATTAATACTGCTATTAATGCTACTACTAATGCTATTAATCATGTTATTAATGCTATTATTAATGCTATTAATGCTAATAATACTATTAATGCTAATAATTATGCTATTAATGCTAATAATGCTAATAATAATGCTATTTGTGCTATTATTAATGCTATTAAGGCTAATAATCATGCTATTTATGCTATTCAAAATGCTATTAATGCTAATAATATTGCTATTAATGCTCTTTATGCTAATACTAATGCTATTAATGCAATTATTTATGCTATTAATTCTATTATTTATGCTATTAATGCTATTAATAATGCTATTAATGCTAATATTAATGCTATTAAGGCTAATAATCATGCTATTAATGCTATTCTTAATGCTATTAATGCTAATAATATTGCTATTAATTTTATTAATGGTATTATTTATGCTATTAATGCTATTATTTATGCTATTAATGCTATTAATAATGCTATTAATGCTATTAATAATGCTATTCTTGCAATTAATAATGCTATTAATGCTATTAATAATGCTATTAATGCTATTAATTATGCTATTAATGCTAATATTAATGCTATTAATGGTAATATTAATGCTATTAATGCTATTGCTGCTAATAATAATTCTATAAATGCTACTAATTATGCTATTAATGCTAATATTAATGCTAATAATGCTAATAATAATGCTATTAATGATATTATTAATACTATTAAGGCTAATAATCATGCTATTAAGGCTATTAATAATGCTATTAATGCTATTATTAATGCTAATACTGCTATTAATAATGCTATTAGTGCTAATAATAATGCTATTAATGCTAATATTTATGCTACTAATGGTAATATTAATGCTAATAATGCTAATAATGCTAATAATAATGCTAATAATCCTATTATTAATGCTATTAAGGCTAATAATCATGCTATTCATGCTATTATTAATGCTATTAATGTTATTAATGCTAATATTAATGCTATTAATTCTATTATTAATGCTACTAATGCTATTAATAATGCTATTAATGCTAATAATAATGCTATTACTGCTAATAATAATGCTATTAATGCTAATATTTATGCTATTAATGCTAATATTAATGCTAATAATGCTAATAATAATCCTATTAATGCTATTAATAATGCTATTAAGGCTAATAATCATGCTATTTATGCTATTCAAAATGCTATTAATGCTAATAATATTGCTATTAATGCTCTTTATGCTAATACTAATGCTATTAATGCGATTATTTATGCTATTAATTCTATTAATGCTATTAATAATGCTATTAATCTTATTAATAATGTTATTAATGCTATTAATGCTAATATTAATGCTATTAATGCTATTAAGGCTAATAATCATGCTATTAATGCTATTAATAATGCTATTAATGCTATTTTTAATTCTAATTAATTGCTATTAATAATGTTATTAATGCTAATAATGCTATTACTCCTCATAATAATGCTATTAACGCTATTATTAATGCTATTTATGGTAATAATGCTATTAATACTAATAATAATACTATTATTAGTACTATTATTGCTATTAATAATGCTATTAATGCTAATAATTATGCTATTAATGTTAATAATAATGCTATTAATGCAAATAATATTGCTATTAATGCTATTATTAATGCTATTAATGCTAATACTAATGCTATTAATGCTATTATTTATGCTATTAATGCTATCATTTATGCTATTAATGCTATTATTAATGCTATTAATGCACATACTAATGCTATTAATGCTATTCATAATGCTATTACTCCTATTAATACTGCTCTTAATGCTATTAATACTGCTATTAATGCTATTAATACTGTTATTAATGCTCATAATACTGCTAATAATGCTATTAATACTGCTATTACTGCTAATAATAATGCTATTGCTAATATTATTGCCATTGATGATGCGATTATTATTTAAAAATCTTTAAAAAAACAATAAACATATTCTAGACACCCGATGCATTTGTATCAGGCTAACAGCTATAACTACTATAATCAAATTAATGCACGTTCTAGAATCCCGATGCATTTGCATCGGGCTCACAGGTAGTTCTTTCATATTTGCATAAAATAAAACAAACAAAAGAGACATCAGAGACAATATACATGAAATGCTGAGTAGGATGCTCAAACAATCACGTGACTTATTGAGGCATCAAATTACATATAGATAAATAATAGAACCAATAGTAATACATGCATGTGTAAATTATAAAAAATGTCTCCATCATTATTCCAGTAGTGTTATCAACACAATAATCAAAATAATTAATTACCTCTATGGGCTGTATATATAATTCATAGGCAAAAGAGTATGTGATCCAGGTCCCTTATAGGGGGCTCAATGGCTTAAAGGAAATCAATGATATTTTTTCATGATTTAAATCATTACATTGAGGGCCTTACATTCACTCTCCACGCGGATAAGTTATCCATTAATTTTCTTGACACCCAGGTCTCACGCACCGATAGTGGCACATTAATCACTGACTTGTATCGGAAACCGACTGATAAGAATACCGTATATACTCGTGTATAAGGCGAGTTTTTCAGCACAAAAAATGTGCTGAAAAGTCCCCCCTCGGCTTATACACGAGTATATATGGTAGCCCCAGCTGTATACAGCCCCCCCGTGGTATCCAGGGCCCCCCTTGCTGCACACCTGTAAAGTAAGATGTCAGTATACTTATCACTGCCGCCGCCGCTCCGCTGCTCGGTCACCGCGCTGCTCCTGGTCTTCATGCTTCCTTCTCCGGCGCACAGGAAATGATGTCATTGTTCGAGCGCCGGAGAAGGAAGCATGAAGACCCGGAGCAGCACGGTGACCGAGCAGCGGAGCGGCGGCGGCGGCAGCGATAAGTATACTGACATCTTACTTTACAGGTGTGCTGTGCAGCAAGGGGGCCCTGGATACCACGGGGTGGCTGTATACAGCTAGGGCTGCTGTATACAGCTGGGGCCCCTGTATACTACTGATGGGGGGGGAGGTCTGTATACCTCTGGGGCTGCTGCTGTATATACCCCCTGGGGCTGCTGCTGTATATACCCCCTGGGGCTGCTGCTGTATATACCCCCTGGGGCTGCTGCTGTATATACCCCCTGGGGCTGCTGCTGTATATACCCCTGGGGCTGCTGCTATATATACCCCTGGGGCTGCTGCTGTATATACCCCTGGGGCTGCTGCTGTATATACCACTGGGGCTGCTGTATACTACTACTGGGGCTGCTGTATACTACCACTGGGGCTTCTGTATACTACTACTGGGGCTGCTGTATACTACTACTGGGGCTGCTGTATACTACCACTGGGGCTTCTGTATACTACTACTGGGGCTGCTGCTGTATATACCACTGAGGCTGCTGTATACTACTACTGGGGCTGCTGTATACTACCTCTGGGGCTTCTGTATACTACCACTGGGGCTGCTGTATATACCTCTGGGGCTGCTGTATATACCTCTGGGGAGGCTGCTGTAACACTGCTGGGGCCTGTATGTACCACTGGGGAGGCTGCTGTATACCACACTGCTGGGGGCTGTATACTACCACTGGGGAGGCCTGTATACCACTGCGGGGGCCTGTATACCACACTGCTTGGGGCTGTATACCTGTGCTGGGGTCCACCCTCGGCTTATACACGAGTCAATAGGTTTTCCCAGATTTTGGGGGCAAAAGTAGGGGGGTCGGCTTATACAGGGGTCGGCTTATACACGAGTATATACGGTAGTTTGCTATTATTCAGCAGCTGTCACCCTAAACATCTTAAGTGCACTATTGATACAGGTTCAGGTGGCTCCTGGCTATGTTTCTAAAGTCTATAATGGACCCTTACCCAGCCATTATAGTCAATTGAGTAAGTGTTGCACTGTCTACTATTATCTGGATGATTTCCACTATAATCACTTAAGTAGCATGGTTTGCTCCCTTGATCAGACACCATTGTAATATATGATTAGGATTCTTTCCTTTTTTGATATAGATCTTATATATTACCCTGACATGTAACCATACTTCATTGATCTATTTAGGCTGAACACTGTAATTTTTTGCTTTTGTTTTTTCATTGATTTCCTTTAAGCCATTGAGCCCCCTATAAGGGACCTGGATCACATACTCTTTTGCCTATGAATTATATATACAGCCCATAGAGGTAATTAATTATTTTGATTATTGTGTTGATAACACTACTGGAATAATGGTGGAGACACATTTTTTATAATTTACACATGCATGTACCGTATATACTCGTGTATAAGCCGACCCGTGTATAAGCCGACCCCCTACTTTTGCCCCAAAAATCTGGAAAAACCTATTGACTCGTGTATAAGCCGAGGGTGGACCTCAGCACAGGTATACAGCCCCCAGCAGTGTGGTATACAGGCCCCCCCCAGTGGTATACAGGCCTCCCCAGTGGTAGTATACAGCAGCCCCAGTGGTAGTATATAGCATCCCCAGCAGCCCCAGTGGTAGTATACAGCAGCCCCAGTGGTAGTATATAGGAGCCCCAGCAGCCCCAGTGGTAGTATACAGCAGCCCCAGTGGTAGTATACAGGAGCCCCAGTGGTAGTATATAGGAGCCCCAGCAGCCCCAGTGGTAGTATACAGGAGCCCCAGTAGTATACAGGCAGCCCCAGTAGTATATACAGCCCCAGTGGTAATATACAGGCAGCCCCAGTAGTATATACAGCCCCAGTGGTAGTATACAGGCAGCCCCAGTAGTATATACAGCCCCAGTGGTAGTATACAGGCAGCCCCAGTAGTATATACAGCCCCAGTGGTGTATACAGCCCCAGTAGTAGTATATTGCAGCCCCAGTGGTGTATACAGCCCCAGTGGTAGTATATTGCAGCCCCAGTGGTATATACAGCCCCAGTGGTAGTATATTGCAGCCCCAGTGGTGTATACAGCCCCAGTGGTAGTATATTGCAGCCCCAGTGGTGTATACAGCCCCAGTGGTAGTATATTGCAGCCCCAGTGGTAGTATACAGCCCCAGTGGTAGTATATTGCAGCCCCAGCGGTAGAATACAGCAGCCCCCGTAATCCAGGGCCCCCCCAGCCTGACTCCAGTCACCTGTAAAGGAAAATATACTTATCACTGTCCCGCTGCCGTCCGGGCCCGCATCTGCCGACATCCGCGATCCTCCATCTTCATGCGTCTTCTTCCTGTTTCCTGTGTTCGGCGCCGGCAATGACGTCATTACTGCGACGAACACAGGAACCAGGAAGAAGACGCATTAAGATGGAGGATCGGGATGTTGGCAGATGCGGCGCGGACGGCAGCGGGACATTGATAAGTATATTTTCCTTTACAGGTGACCGGAGTCAGGCTGGGGGGGCCCTGGATTACGGGGGCTGCTGGGGGCTGCCGGTCCTGCCGTATGACTCGCGTATAAGCCGAGGGGGGTACTTTTCAGCCCAATTTTTGGGCTGAAAAACTCGGCTTATACTATTGGTTCTATTATTTATCTATATGTAATTTGATGCCTCAATAAGTCACGTGATTGTTTGAGCATCCTACTCAGCATTTCATGTATATTGTCTCTGATGTCTCTTTTGTTTGTTTTATTTTATGCAAATATGAAAGAATATCGTGATCAAGGCTGTGATAGCCGAAACGTTGAATAAAAAAGATTCTCTGTTCTGTATTCCAAGGCAAAGAATAAACTTTCTTTTTTGTGAACTTATTTGAGATTCCTCATATCTTTATTCCTATAAAGTGTGCCAGAATATTCTTTATATACAAATAATAGGCCAGAGAGAGTCCAAAGTGTTTCCATCAGCCTCATTATAGAGAATCTTCCATCTGAATCATGTATTTTAGAGGTTGATACAGATGCCCCAGGGTAAGCACTAAGTGTAGAGTGCAGGATAAGTGTGAGCTGAGTGTTACTGCAATTTTGGCGGGCAGAGCAAACAATTATTTTTATGCCATTTATTGGGTGGTATAAGTGATTAGATGGCATCATTTTTATGGTTAGTGTGGTTACAGTGATAAAGGATTTATATCCCGTAGTTATTTTTATGTTTGGGTAAGAGGGTAGGAGGGCAGGGACAACTCTGGACCTAAAAAGGGTGAGTATTGCTGTGTTTGTTACTTTAAACATCTGCAAGTCAAAATAAATATTTTTGTAGAATATCCCTAAGGGTGCTTTCACACTGGCGGTTTTGCCCACATCCGGCAGATCCGGACAAAAAAAAACGCATCTACCTAACGGCAGCACTTGCTGCACACTTGCGGCAAGCCCCATGCATTGTCTTTGGGGTTTGCGGTAAGTATGCAGCAGATGCGGCAAGTGCAGTTTCGGCGTTTTTTTTCTCGTCCGCAACAGCCGAAACTGCACTTGCCGTATCTGCCGCACACTTACCGCAAACCCCAAAGACAATGCATGGGGCTTGCCACAAGTGTGCAGCAAGTGCTGCCGTTAGGCGGCAGATGCGTTTTTTTGTCTGAATCCGCTGGATCCAGGCAAAACCGCCAGTGTGAAAGCACCCTAAGAAAGCTCAAGGCATATGCCCTCTCCCATAAAAAATGTTTATACAGTACATAAAAAGTTATTGTAATAAAACTAAATAATAAAATAATGCAGTTAAATATAATGGCTCCCAGGTGACATTTCTTCTTCTTATTATTTTATCCCAGATCGCCATTATTTTTTTTCCTGCTAGTATGCTCATTCAACAATGAAGTCCGTGTACAAGGGCTACAAATTGAAAAACATTTAATTGGTGACAAAGTCATGGTTAGTGTATAGTCTGATCTTTTCTGTGGTAACATATAGATGTGAAACCTTGACAATAAAGGAACAAGACAGAAGAGGAATCAATACCTTTGAAATATGGTGCAGGGGAAGGATGTTATCAATACCATGAATGGCAAAAAGAACAAACAAATCAATTTTGGATCAGATCAAGCCGGACATGTCACTCAAACCAAAGATCACCAATGCTACAACTTGTCTACTGTTCACATATCATGCGAAGAGGTACATCACTGGAGAAGACAGTGTGGTCATAAGAATAGAAGGAAACAGGTGAAGAGGAAGACCAGGAACCCGACATCTGTATGCTATCAAGAAAACGGTGAAGAAAACCTTTCTATACCTAATTAGATTTGCACAAGATCAGTCCTACAGTTCATTCATCCATCAAGTTGCCATGGCTCGATATTGAGTTTAAGGCAATTAAATAATAATATAATTCTCCATAAATCTGTATTTGGTGACGCTTTCATACTTATTATACATATACGGTACTTGTTGTGTTGAACAGTACCTCCTAACACAGTATGTTTTCATAACAATTTAAAATTTTAGTGTCAGATTATGAGTGAACTCCAAAATAATAATTGGCTTTGAGGATCACAGCACCTCGGTTGAATCGGGTATCCAACAATTACCCACAATTAGGGTGCACACCATCTTCCAAGGAGTCCATCTAGGAAATCACATGACCATAGTATCAAAAAAGACAGCGCCTCACCAGTTGTTAATGTTCAAAACTTCACCTTTAAGATCTTTTTCAAGCATGTAATACTTAAATTCTCAGTGGTTGAATAATGTTAATGGCACCCTGTTTAGCGCTGGAAGAGTTGTAGTGCCTCCTTTGTGATATACACTACCATAATATCCCTTTTGTGCCTCAATGTAGGAAGAATGCTGATGTCTAGCCCCCTAGATTCCAAGGAATGGCTCAGTAAGGCTGCCTTCACACTTGCAGATGCATCTGCAGCGTTTTGCAGATGCATCTGCAAGTATCAGCATGCAGACCGCGGCCCCTATGTTTATAATAGGGCGCACCGCGGTCTGAAAGCTCTCATTCATTCCTGTATGTGAAGCGTCCGCAGGCGGATGCCTGCTTACAGATCACACTCTCCCGCCCGCACCATGGACGCAAGATGTCGCGTCCATGGTGCGGCCGGGAGAGTGTGATTTGTAAGCAGGCATCCGCCTGCGGACGCTTCACATACAGGAATGAATGAGAGCTTTCAGACCGCGGCCGCGGTCTGCATGCTGATACTTGCAGATGCATCTGCAAAACGCTGCAGATGCATCTGCAAGTGTGAAGCCAGCCTAAGCCCTTTTTCTCCCCCAGCACAGTAATGTCCACCTCCTATCAGTTGACAATAGTAGTAAGTCTCTATTTACTGTAGCTTTCCTGGAAAAAAGTAACCCTGTCCAATGTAACCACTTGAAAGTAATAAATGTTTTTCTGGTCCTCCCCCCAAAAAATACCAATGCTTCCATTCCCCAAAACAGTTATATATGCCCCCTCACAATAGAAATATCCACCTTTGTGAACTCTGACAGCTGCCTTTGTTCCATAGAAAAAATAACAATTACACTCACCTAACTCTGATCCATTGAATAAAGGAGGGGCTAACACCTTGTCACAATGGTCTCTTGTACTTTGGAGACTTGTGACAGGTTTGAGACCTGTGTCTCATTCCTGTATTGAGACTTCATTTTAAATGTGTTTTTTTCCCTTTGGCAGTGTAGGAGTTAATGTCAGTTTCTGTTGTTGCAATGCTCCTAAGTTTTTTTTTCCCAGGTGTGGCTATTTTGTGATCACTCCCATCTCTTATATGGTCACATTGTCCAGCAATTCTGGCTGGTGATTGAACTCCATTCCTGGCCTAGCTACCTGAGGTGAAGGTATTATTGAGGAGAAGTTGATTGTTGACAAGCCGCCTGCTACCTAGGAGAGATGCTGCAGGCATGAAGTTGTTTTTGTCATTTTCCTGTATGCCTCCCCTTCCCCTCTTGTTTTAATTAGGGAAGTGGTTGGGACAAGTGTTGCCACTGGCAATCTCCCTATTTAAGGTTAACAGCAGGGACAGTGAGGGGCTAGATATCCTGCTCAACAACGGGGTGAAAGAACCCATATAGGGACAATAGGTATATCAGGGCACAACCACAGGTGAGTGCAGGAGGTCTCCTTTCCCCTGTTCCCTACGAGCACGGCTCTCCTTTGTATTTGCCCACCCCAGTGTTTCTGCAGTCTGTTGTTGTGTGTAGTGCGCTGGACTTCGTTGGTCTGTGTTTTCACTGTCACACACTGTATCTTTAAGCTCTCTAGTCCGCAGCATGACATAATCATCAGCTCTATACTTTTTTTTGATCCATTAGGGACCCTGCTGCTGTTTTTGCACACCTTAAGCAGACTCTTTCATAGGAGGTGACAGATTTGTATGTACAGATGGTGCAGCAGCTGCAACATATCATGGGTCTGCTGGTCACAGCTCATGCCCAGACACAGTCAGAACCCAAGAAACTCCTCCCTCATAGGTTTTCTGGGGGGCATGATAAGTTTTGGGTGTTTCAGGAGGCCTGCAAGTAGTACTTCAGGCTCACCCCTCATTCTTCAGTGAGTGAAGAACAGAGAGTGGGGATTGTTATCTCCTTGTTGCGGGGATATCCCCAGTCCTAGGCCTTCTCTCTACTGACCAATAGCCCATCATTGCAGTCGGTAGACAAGTTTTTTGCGGCTTTGGCCTTTGTCTGTGGAGACCCTGATGGAATCTCTCTGGCAGAGTCCAAACTCTGTAGACTCCAGCAAGGAATGTGGCTGGCTGAGGAGTACTGTTCGGAGTTTTAGAAGTGGGCCACGGACACCCAATGGAATGTTCCGGCTCCTAGAAGCCATTTCTGGCATGGGTTGTGTAGTAGGCTCCAGGATTCCATGACTCAATTCTCTGCTCCAAAGTTGCTGGAGGCCACAATGTCCCTTTGTTATCAGGGTTGATAGACGTCTCAGAGAGAGATCCACATGGAACTAGCCCAGTGTTGTTCTCCCTATGGAGGAGGTCCCACAGGTGCAGGTGGAAGAACCTATGCAGCTAGGAGTGGTTTCCCCTCGTGTTAGGTCACCAGTAGTTCACTGTGGGATAGGGGTGTGTTTCTACTGTAGGCTTAAGGGTCACTTCATTGGGGTTTTTCCATCCGTACCCAGACAAACATCTAAAAAGCTGTGTCCCCTAGGTCGTGTGGAGGATTGTGACCTGGCGAGTATGTTTCCTCTGTTTTTCCCTTGTTTCTGGCTGATATCCCTCCAAGTCAAGAGGGGATACCATTCCCACTTTTCATGATTATGCTAAGCTTCCTCCAGAGTTTCGTGAGAGGAAATGTACATACTGGGGACCTGGCTCCTGAATGTACAGTTCCTAAATCAGTTCTGTCAGAGCTGTCTATTCCCAATACACTGTCTGTAGCTTCGCTCCCCTTCTCCCAGGTCATTTTGAGGAAGGCGACCTGGGTGTATACATTTCCCCTGTACTTCCTTCTCTTCTGGGTTAATGTGAATAACGTGCAACCAGAGAAAAAATGCACAATTTCTCTCTCTGTACAGATTCTTTCTAGTCCAATGTGTCCCCCAAGGAGAGGTGTTGGACGGAGAAGTCCCTACAGAATTTCCTTGTTCTAGGGTAGAAATTGCAGGTTCCAGGGTGACACCTTGGTTGTCGGTCCTTAAAGGGATGTTCACGTTCCAGAATACGCATGCTTGGTAGTAAACGTTCACATCTGGATCTGTGTGAATGACTGTGTATGGATGTCCATTAATGCCATCAAGTGTAAGTGTGCTTTGGGAGCTCTGGGTTTGGGAGCTCTAGGTTTGACAGTCTGTATCAGCTAATGGACATGGTTAACCCTTGAGCTACCCCCAGTTCTTGGTATCCATAATGTGGTTCACAGGTCATGGCTCAAAAGATATATGTCATGTCTCAAGAACAAACAATTAAAACATCTTTATCTCGCTGCACAGGTGATAGCCTTGAAGTACAGGGGTTATGGAAGTAAACGCAGGTAGGTCAACGCGTTCCTTCCTTGAGTGTTATCCAGACAAAATCTGGTCTAAAGAGTCCTTCGTCCCCTCATTAAAGGGGGGTTGGGGTGGAACTGTCATGATGGCCTCTCGTACCTTGGAAACTTGTGACAGGTTTGGGACCTGTGTCTCATTCCTGCATTGAGACTTCATTCTAAATGTGTTTCTTTCCTTTGGCAGTGTAGAAGTTAATATCAGTTTCTGTTGCTGCAATGCTCCTTACTTCTCTTACCAGGTGTGGCTACTTTGTGATCACTCCCATCTCTTTTATATGGTCACATTGTTCAGCATTCCTGACTGGTGATTGAATTCATCCTGGCCTAGCTACCTGAGGAGAAAGTACTATTGTGGAGAAATTGACCATTGCCAAGCTGCCTGATGCCTAGGAGAGTGGCTGCAGGTGTGGAGTTGTTTTTGTCATTTCCCTGTCTAACTCCCCTTCCTTTCTTGTTGTTATTAGAGCAGCAATTGGGACTAGTGCTCCCACTGGCTATCTCCTTATTTAGGGTTAACATCAGAGCCAGCGAGGCACTAGGTATCCTGTCCGGCAACAGGGTGAAAGAACCCATATAGGGGTGGTAGAAAGATCAGGGCACAGCCACAGGTGAGTGCAGGTGGTCTCCTTTACCTTGTTCCCAACGAGTGAGGTCCTTCATTGTATTAGTCCCCCATGGTGTTTCCCCAGTTTGTTGCTGTGTGTAGTGCGCCAGACACTGTTGGCTTGTGCACCACTGTCACACACTGCATCCTGACGCTACCTAATCCGCAGCGTGACACACCCCTTCTGACCTTAAAGGGAACCTGACCCCTAAAAATTAGCCACCAGCCTCTTAAGACCTGTCCCTGCACCATCCTTATACATTTCTAGGCATCCTTTTGTGCTAAAGATGTGTATTTAGAAAGTTCATAAAAGTGACTTTATTACCTTCAGCAATGTGGCCTCTCAGATTTTGAGAAGTCACAAAAGGCATTGCCTGATGCTTCTCCCCGCTGCCTGCAGCCTAATTATGCACACCCCTATGGGCATGCTATTCAGCAGACAGCCGCCACGTCACATTACATGGGCGGTATAGTCGCTATGACACTAAACGCGTCATATCCGGCTATACTGACCTCAGTACACCCATTTGGGTGTACTGCGGACCTCGCGACGTGCATTGCGAATGCACGAGGTGTGTTCTCGGCAGCTTATCGTTTATGACTTCTCAATATCTGAGAAGCCACATTGCTGAACTTTTATGAACTTTCTAAATACACATTTTTAGCACAAAGGGATGGCTAGAAACGTATAAGGATGGTGCAGGGACAGGTCTTAAGAGGCTGGTGGCTAATTTGTAGGGGTCAGGTTCCCTTTAAAGGTTAAAGAACTGTACAGGCGACATCACACCGTGATGTCTTTGCACCTTTAATGTCACAGTGCCATGGTTCCCTGTTTTATCATAAAATAGAATTAAATACAGTAAAAAAATGACAAGTACCTACTAGGAAAATTAATATTGTAAAAAAATGTAATTTGATAAGCACTTCCTAGCAAAATATAGAAGTACAAAATATAAAGGTGCTGTCATTTCATTGCAAGTAACATCACTGGCATGCTTGCATTTATTTGCTTTCAAGTGAGCAGCACATGCTTTCTACTGCCTTAATCCTATGCAGGTACGGACACCTGCTTACTTTTTTATAATCAAAGGCCATATAAGTACAAGGCATATCTGCAAAAATGTACTTTATGTAGATTTCTTGTTGGTTTCTTTGAAATATATGTATAGCATGCTATTCAGTATAAATTCAAGTATTCCAATCATTATCTCCTGCAAATTGCTATTCATATTTTATTACCTTAAATTGAGATGCTTAAGGTTTCCAGTAATTTACATTATTTCACTTCATTAAGGGTTTGGAGTCTGCTTCTAGTTTATTGCCAGTTTACACTTTTCGGTAAGCCCTGCTGAGCCAGCATATAGTACATGCATAGTATATGGCCTTAAAATATTGCAGAATGAATCTTATACATTAGTATGATAACCAGTTCAGGAATGACCATTTCAGCTTGTGCATTTACCACTTAGCTACATAAGTAGACTATAAAATGTCTCCATTAAGTGGTGTAACTTAATAAAATTATTTACAAGTTCTATAATTGAGAGTCTCTCCTACATTTGTTAACATATTAGTATCCAAGATCACCTTACTTCATTCTTTTATATAGTAAAACTAGAAAAGTACAAAAGGCCACAAAGGGTAGTATTTTATGCCCACAAAAAACTGCATGATTGAGAAACGCTCACGTTGCAAGTGTCAGAATGGCATTAAAGAGCCAAATGTAGATGATTCAAAGACTGGCATCAAAGGTGTATGTAGATGATCGCCCAAGTGTCTTCACACCCAGTGATAAACACACAATGAGGGAGTGCGTTAGTAGGGGTTTGGGGGCTTAAACTAGGTGGAATGACCTTAGCTGGCAGAAGGAGTAAGGCATAATACTACATGTTGGATGAATTTATAATCAAATTCATATGTTAAAAGTATTAAATTTGAATCTACGGCATTTAACATATTTACTGACTAAGGCTAGGGTCACATTTGCGTTTTTGTTTTCAAAACCGTATCCGGTTTTGACTATTAAAAATGGTCAAAACCGGATCCGATTCCACAGCCATAGGCTGCAATAGAAAACTCGGATTGCAGTTACCGCATCCAGTTTTGCAGGCTGCATTTTTCGGAGCGGTTTAAAAACTGGATCCGTTTTTTTTATAATGGGCACCTATGGCAACTGGATCTGGTACCACAAGGTACATGAATGTACCTTGCGGTAACGGATCCGGTTTTTGGTGCCACCATTTTCTGACATTGCAGATCTGGATCCCTTACTGGAACTACATCTGCAATGTGATGCCAAATGTGAAGGCACATGGTAAAACTGGATCCAGTAATGGATCAGGTTACCGGATTGTGCCTTCCAAATGTGACCCCAGCCTTAGGCCAGGGTCAGACTACCGTTTTTAGCAGATGTCACGGACATCCGCTAAAAACGTAGTCTTTTTTTCAGCGGCGCATATGCGCTTTCCAGCGCCGCTACTGCTCAACGCTGTCCCTAGTTACCCAATGTTGATCGTGGTAACTGGCCAGATATCCAGCTGAATAGCTTTAATAACTTTTCCTCAGCGTACAGGGAAACGCTGCATGTGTTTCCCTGTCCACTCTGCTTCAGCTGGATGTGTGGCCGGTTACCACGATCAACATCGGGTAACCAGGAACAGCGTTGAGCAGCAGCGGTGCTGGAAAGCCCATATGTGTTGCTGAAAAAAAAGACTAAGGTTTTAGCGGATGTCCGTGACATCTGCTAAAAACGGTAGTCTGACCCTGGCCTAAACCAAAAGTGTTGACATTCTTGAAATTGTTCCAGAAAATTAAGTATTTCTCCTAGACTTTTATCACGTTTGTCATACACATGTAGATTTTCTTTGTGTGTATTGGAATAATACAAAAAAATCTGAAAAAAAGGGGAAAATTGAACATAATTTCACACAAAATTTGCAAAATACGCAACCTCAACTTCATGATTGGTTGCACACTCATTCAAATAAATAACTGCAATCAATTAGTTCCTGTATCCACCAACAAGCTTCTTACACCTCTCAATTGGAAATTTGGACCACTCTACTTTTACAACTTGCTCCAGGTGTATCATATCTGAAGGGTAACTTCTCCCAACAGCATTTTTAAGATCTATCATCAGGTGTTTGATGGGATTTTGATCCGGACACATTGCTGGCCATTTTAAAACTCTCCAGTGCTTAGCTTCCAACCAATTCTAGGACCAATTTGGAGTATGTTCGGGATTATTGTCTTGCTGAAAGATCCATGGCTTGTGATGCAAACCCAGCTTTCTGACACTGGACACTAAATTCCGACCCAAAATCATTTGGTAATCGTTCATGTTACCTTGCATACAGTCAAGGCACACAATGCCAGAGGCAGCAAAACAACCACAAAACATATGTTACCTGACTGCAGGGATTTTGTTCTTTTCTTTGGAAGCCTCATCCCATTTTCATTAAACAGTAGAATGGTGTGCTTTACCAAAAAGCTCCTTCTTGGTCTCAAATGTGGACACTTTACCCAGAAGGATTTTGGCTTATGTACATTTTGGCTAATGGTTGATTTGAACATCCCTGAGGAAGGTGCCAGGTGGGGCACTGAAACGCGTTGGAGTGAAGGAATAAAGGAAAAGGAATTGCTTGTGAAACCCTGACTCCCATGTGAGTTTTCTTTGGATTTAGCAGCGCGGACCATGGTATACCTCTTCTTTCCCAACATCTTCTGGACAGCACCACGTGCGAGTGGTTGATGGAGGTCCTGAAGCAGCTTGACTACTGATGCCCTTTAAACCAGTTGTGGGTGCCACAACTGAACCAGGTGATTGGATCCACAGCACCACCTTTACAGCTTAAGTGTTCTCTAGTGATAGGGCACTACTGCGCCTCTTGTCCCCCACCCCTCTTGTATTTGTACAGCTTGAATTTGTTTGGAACTTGATTGGGGCTGTTTAACCACCATCCAGACTATCTTGCATTCAACCTTTCATCAATCGTTCTCTGCCGTCTATATCCTGGATAATTAACTACAGTGTCATAAATTGTACACTTCATGATTATGTTGGGAACTGTAGACAAATGAACATCAAGATCTCTGAAGATGGACTTGTAACATTGAGATTGATGATATTTTTCAACAATTTTGGTTTTCAAGTCCTCAGACTGTTCTCTTCTCCTCTTTGTTTTTCATGCTCAATGTGGCACCCGCAGACACACAACGCAAAAATTGAGTCAACTGCTCCCCTTTTTATCTGGTTTCAGGTATGATTTTCATAATAGTCAAAAAGAGGTGTCCAAGATATATTTACTATATAGGGCATGGCACTTGAAGTAATAAATCATTACACAAAAGAAACCCACACACATATCAATACCTTATGGGTACAAAAAAAGATTCATACAAAAAATATACGTATATATTTTATTGAATATATTAGATAAAAAATGTACAAAAAAAAAAAAAAACAGGGACACATTTACTCCTATGGGAGTAGCCTATGGGAGTTTGAGATTAAGTATGAATGACCATAGAGAAAAGACAGTTTCTAACTATATTAACTACATATATAAGTACAAAACATATGTATGGCTTAATACACTAATAAATGACTGTACATAACATGAGAGGATAATAAGTAATAAAGGATGGCCCTGTATATAACTAGAGAAGATTCTACATAATAAGGGATAGCGCAGTATATATAATATGAGTGGATGCTATGTAAAAAGGGACAGCACTATAGCTTAGCAAGAGTGTGTTGATAGAAATAGTAAGGGAGGACACTGTAATAATGGACTGTATAACTCTAAATAAATTACTTTAGATAAATAAAATGGTTGGAAGCTATGTAATAAGAGACTCCCTTTAAGAGTGAAAAACTAAAGCTATTCTAGATCTTATAATCATTTAATGATGATATCTCAGAAAATCTGCAAAGGGTGCTATTTAATCTAATGTCAGTCCTGGTAGTACTACTTGCTCACTTAATAATTTTGTTATAGGTACATTTTCATTTAACTAAAATTGATGTAGTTCATGACTTTTCAACTATCTAAAATTGATGTAGTTCTTGACTTATGCATTACAATGATCAATAACAAGGCAATTTAAATTCTGACTATGAATAGTTTTTTTCATTGACATTCTATCTTTAATTTTGGTCTAGTTTTTCCACTTGAGCAAACATAAATGAGGAAACGTAAATCACTTTCCCGTACTCTACCCCTGATGAAGCCATTCTAATTGGTGAAACATGTCAGATGTGGGTGGGGGATTATACTGTTTTTATGTGTTAGTGATCTGCTTTCTTATCGAGGGTTAAAAATAAATACCTAAACTTACAGATGGGAAGGTCCAATGAGAATCGATACAGGGAGCATGGTAAAAGACATAGACATAGATAACTAATATTAGAAGGAAAATGAGGAAAAAAAAGAAAGAATGCAGAAGGCTATTAATTTGGGACCAAAATGTTCTTGTAGCCAACCTGTATGAGGAAGGAGTCAGGTATATGATGATACATGGCATTATGACAGATACACGTGGTGTAAGGAGAGGCAGACATGTATTATTTAAGGTCTGGACCAGAAGGGGACAGGGTTACATCACATCATAGATCAGAGGACACTAAAGACGTGTAGACGTGAAAATGAGGCACGGGTGGGCAAAGAAATGTCAGGCCACAAGTCTGGAGACCCCGGAAATGAGCAGAGGAGAGGGATGGGTGAGGCCATGTTGTGTGATTGGGGGTACTTAGTAGTTGGACCGGTGATGCTTCAGGGAAGTCACGGTGGCTGTTGCCTAGCTCCGTGGCCCTGGCCATCCAATGATGGGGGTTATCAACAGGGGATATGAGTCGTTTTGTGATGCCACCTGTGGTATTCGGCCAGGGATAGCTGACAATGGTTGGATGAGCCCCAGATGATGGTGTTGTGGCAGCTGGTATGGTAATGCTTCCCACAGGTGGAGTGGGGCCCTGGGAAATAATATGAGAGTCTTTTGGGATGATGGTGCTTTTAGCAGAAGTGCAGAAGGGTTCGGGGATTAAATGGGAGGACACAAAGGTTGCAGTTCCATTACCTTTACTTGCAGCTTTCAACTGCTCCAGCCCAGCAGGGACACAGTATCCTCTAGATCAGTAGTCCGGACATCTCCCAGGCAATTTGGGTCCACTCCACTGAGACACATCTCTGTGTGCATTTCCTGATTGTCTCCTCTGTGCTGGCTACTTGCCTCTCCTGCCCTGCACCTTAGTTCTACAGTGTCCCAAGCAGGTGGCTGTGGGTCCTGTAGAGCGACAGTTGACATGTCCTCTGACCCTAGGTATAGCCACCATTTTGTTGAATGTCCATGGTACATGGTAGTTGGCTACTGTGCCTGCAGCTCAGTAGCCCCCGGTTTTCTGGTTCAACCTTGCAGTTTTGTTGCCGGATTGAGGCCGGCCCCTCCTGCAACCAGTTCCTCCACCATGATGCAGGGTCGGGGTGAATTTGGGGTTCACGCTGGCCTGAGTTCCATGGGTCACCTCCCCTCTGGTCCCCACTCCTCCCCGGAGCCAAAGTTCCTCTAGGACTCCATCTTTCTTGGTGGTCTACTCCGTCCAACTGCTCTGACTGACTTCTTCCTCCAACTACTCTAACTCCTCCTCTTCCTCTCTGCTTTTCTACTCTCTATCTCCACCCCCTCTGCCTAGTCCTTCCTCCTGCCAGCAGACGGGGCTCCTCATATGAAGTCACTGCTGCCCCCTCAGTATGGGTGTTGGGTGCAGATGTGTGTGTCTCAGGTTTGTGTTGCCTCCTTACCTGGGAGTGGGATATCACACCTATGGATTAGGTGCAGTACCTCTGTGGCAACTAGACCGCAAAGGCACCACACTTATGTCATGTATGGATAGATGGGTGTGTAGACTGTAAAGGCATGATCTATCATGGGTCAGGTGACTTACATGATGTACAACAGAGTAATTAGGCACTGGGAAATCTATGCACAGGAAGGCAGGGTAGGAAGACGAGGGGAGGAGTAATAGTGAAAGAGAATAAGGCACAAAATGAAATAAAAAGGGATAGAAATTCAGATTTAAGCTCTCGATTCTTTACATTCCTGGTTAGAATCCACAGTTAGCATATATGAAGATCATATTTGACCCATGATTGACCATGCCTCCACCTACTGTTTTGTCTATACATGACCTATGACATGACATGACCCCACCCATCCCTCTCCTCTGCCCATCATCATTTCACAGACCCACCTTCTTTTACTATTAAACAGAAATCTTTTACTGCAGTGTCACAAATATTTGGGCCACACAATACTGTCTGACACCACATGTCAGTGAGTTGTGTTATTTAGAGGGCACATCACATTTACACTGATACACACTGCACACTGACTACTTTACATTGTATCAAAGTGTCATATATTCAGTGTTGTCCTAAGAAAATATATAATAAAATATTTACAAAAAAAATGTCGGGTGTGTACTCACTTTTGTGATATGCCGTATGTATTTATATGTGATCCCAGTATCACCTTCCAGTACCTATATGCTCTCTTAATATAAATACTATAGGAAACTATCGGAGCAGGGAAGTGTAGCATTATCTGGAAAATAGCTTACATGTCAATGACTTGCACTACAAATTATAAATGTATATTTTATAAGTACATTTTCTACAATTGTTACATGGTCATATAAATTTTCCAGTAATTCAGTGCTAAGCAGTTGATAACCTATAAGCAAATTCTTGACTTTTCTTCCTAAAGAGATAAAAGAGATAACGGTGCTAATAGAATCTGCTTCACTGCGACTCAAGATCCGCAAGGATAAAATATTGTTTATAATATCCTAACTATTTCTCTTAAAAGGTGCTACTTACTTTGCTTAAGTAATGTTCAAAGAAATCCAACTAAACATTAAATCCATATTGCTTTTTTTAATATGAAGAAGTCTTAATATTCATAGATGCTTATTTTTGTGCTGCTTGTTTTCAACACCTTCTGTTTCATCAAGAAATACTTCTAATAATTGCTTAAGGACCCCAAACTTTTGCAAATGTTGGTTCCTTTTTAAAAAGCTCGCTAACCCAGTGAACTCAACAATCCAGGAAGAAAGAGCAACTTCTGATGAATTTTTGATTTTCCTTCATGACAAAGGAATGTCTGCAATTCAAAGCAATAGCTTAAAGTGATATTATAAAAAAGAATACAGAGGTTCTCGTTTCAATAACTATTCGCTTTTAATGTGTGAAAGAACATTTGTCTGTGCCTTTTTTGATTAGATGACTGGAGTTTTCTTGATCTAAGGATTGTAAGGGAGCTTATTCCTTCAATTTGAATATGCTGTTGTATCTATTTGCTGCACTGTGCTACTGAAAGGCAGTAATGCCTAAAGGCGGCACCTGTATCTGTGGGTCAATGCCATTCTCCTTCAGATAGCTGCTGTGCCACTGCTGGTTGTTACTTTATTAGATATAATTAGGTAGGCTGTCACTTCTGTAGGTGACAGGAGGAACATATTAAGGAGAATGCATGTGTCTTCAGTTTTCTCGGACACATCTTACAAAAAAGTAAAGTTATTGCTGTAGGCAAAACCACATTGTGGAATAGATATTACCTTTAGTTTATTATTTCTAAAGCAACTGTGCGGTCTAAGCCTGACACATTTTCTAAAGAATAGAAGCAAAGCGTTATTGGTTACAGATTTTCACTTTTTTTTGTTAGAAGCACAAGCTAAACATTTTTGTTGAGGTGGTCTACATTTTTATCGGTTATGATTTATTTTGAATAATATCTTGAATGAATGAACGAATGAGAAGTAGTAAAAATATTTAAAAGAAAAACAATGACAATGTTCTAATCCGGGTGTAATTTCTTAATCAAGCATAATTGTCACTTCATTGAAAAAGTGCATGAACTCTAGCGCCACCTTTAGGTAGCAATCCTCAAAGTCATAGTCGGCTCTTTAACAAGCCTTTTAATATGACCAAGGATTTGTGCCAGATCAGAACCCCAAACTACAGACGCTGCGTTTCGGGGTAACTGCCCCTCACTACATCAGTGTAGTGTGTGGGATATTCTGATCAGGCTGTGTGAGAGGCTAAGACGAGGTCTGGGGAACTAGCTATCTACATAATATATTTATCTTAATAGGTTTCCATTGCTTATGTTTTTATTTGTTATGATCCACAGTGTTGTGTCTGTATCTAGTAATGAGCAAGTAGTGAAATAATCGCACTCTCTACACTCGTAACAAATAGCTTTGAATACTCTCTTAGGCCCCTTTCACATCAGTGGAAAGCGCTGATCACGGCAGTTGCGGTGAAAAAAAACGCAACTGCCGCGGTTACCGCATAACGGCCGCACTTGCGGTTCACCTGCGGCAAGCCCCATGCAATGTCTAGGGGTTTGCTGCAGGTGTGGCAAGTGCAGTATAATTGCGGCTTCGGCACTTGCGGCAGATGCGGCCACGGAGAAACCGCGGCCTGCCGAAACCGCACTTGCCGCACCTGCTGCACACTTACCGTAAGCCCCATAGACATTGCATGGGCTTGCCGCAAGTGAACCGCAAGTGCGGCCGTTATACGGTAACCGCGGCAGTTGCGTTTTTTTCACCGCAACTGTCGCGATCAGCGCTTACCGCTGATGTGAAAAGGCCCTTACTTGTCTGAATAGTCAGTCTAATGTTAGTCAATTAGTGATTGGCTCCTTCCACACATATCCAGCTATAAAACGAGTTTTTCCGGGACAGGGCTTTTTTCCAATTTCAATGCCTAAAACACCTTGCTGTACCCCCCCAGAGAGACCCTAACATTCAATCTGCTCTTACTAGGGTGCCAGCTTACTGTGTGTACTGAAGGGAGCTGTCAATTTGTGTCAGATCGATAGCGATCAACACATCACTCACAAGCACCAGAGACACTCGACGAGTAACGAGTATCGCGAATACCATACTATCCGTGCAAGTAGGGAATAGTAACGATTACTCTCGCTCACTATCTGTGTCCAAAGACGCTCACAATCTAACACTTCTATCCTTGATACACAAAAACACAAAATGTGAGAAAAAACAGAAACAGAATCCATATACATGTTGCCCTTGATAAGATTTCCCTTTGGTTTTTTTAAATTAAAGATTAACACATAACAAGTGTTATCGTCAACTATTGCTTGCTCTCAGTGGGAGAAACAAAATAATAATCTTGTAGCTGTGAAACCTTTTAATGGATAACAAAACTAAAGTAATGATGTAACAAAGCAAACTTGGGCTTTGGTCCCTTCATCAGGCATGGTATAGCAAAATATTGAAGAAACAAAAATTAGGCACTGTTACTATAGCATGTAGTATTATTTTGGTCTATATTTAACATTAGTCACCTGTTAAGTTATCCTTGGAGCTAAGCTGCAAGGGTTCATAGTGATTTTTTTTTTGCTGTGATTCTGTCATACATTCAAGTAAGCCAAAAACTTACCTTAATGATAACTCAACTATAACTCAGAAGCTATAAGGCCAATGAATGTCTTCAGTGGTTAGGTGAGTAGACATGGCAATCTCCTTGCACAATAGGTAAACAAAGATAGGCATGGATCTGCAGGAAATGTACTGGTATTGGATTATTTATGGTATAGATTGTCCATTTGCATAATGTTTTTGGGGGGCTATTTATATTTTTATCACATTGCCTTTTATGAGGATAAGTTTTTACAATCGCTTTAAGTTGAACTCCAAGCATATAACATCAAGTGAATAAGACAGATTTGTACAAAATGAGCAAAATAGAGGGCATAGGGAAAAAGGCGGAGGAGGAGTGAGGACAGATAAATGTCAATTCTTGGCTGATCTTGACTAGTAATGGGCAAGCCCTTCGATGTTTGGTGGACCCAACTGGACTGTTTTTAAAGTTCCAGTTTGAGCCGAACATGACTCAAACTTAAGTTCGTACCCAAACTCTCAGTTTAAAGCTATGAGATGGGGCCAGGGGGGCTGTAATAAGAAATACAGTAGTGAGTAAACAGCAGCATTATACTCACTGGCTGCTCATTTACTTCTTGGGTATTCACTGCTGATGGCAGAATAGCCAATCACAGATGCTTTCACAGAGACTGGACGTCTGTGATTGGCTGTTGAATAAGCTTGAAACAGCTCATACATTCTAGCATGGTAGATGCACTCTGTTTGGTATGGCTTAAGGATGGCCTCATAGGGGCCGAAATGTTGTTTTATCCCTTTAGTGTCTGCTGGATCAATAAAGTTTTTGTAAACAAGGAAGTCCGGTGTCTTGGATTTTGTTTGATAGCATTACATAACTATTCATACACTCTTTGATGAGATGGTGAATCTGACAGAGATGGTTCAGGATCTGGCCAGGGAAAATTTAGAATCCACATAGTCCCAGCTTCAGGGTCAGTCTTCATTTACTATTTGTGTTCTCTGCTATGGACAGTAGATATTACCTCTTAACTGTCTGATGGGTAATTGGTTTCTCTCGAAACAGTGTTGGCACAGCCGGATAAATTTGAGAGGAAAGACCGTTTTAGAGTTGTTAGCAAATGAGTCCCAGAAATAATCATGATCTTATTGCAGAGGGTCCTAAGACTTGGGACATTTTCCTTGTCTCCTCTAGCCCAAGAGCTGTCTTCTGTTAACACTTTTTTTGACACATTAGGGATGATCTCTAACAATCCAGAAAGGGTCCAGGTGATGAAGGCAAAGATTATGAACATGACACATGGGTGCTACACCGCCAAAGACTATAGTTCCAAGTTTCCACAATGGTTCTGTTAAATTCTGTGGAATTCCGCAGCTCTCAGTTGCCAATTCTAGGTCTTTTGGATAATCTTAAAGATGCTTTGGTTTGGCATACTACACCATGATCATTTTAATGAATTTTCTAGGATTAGCTCTGGGTGTCCTGGAATTGAGGTGGCCATATGCAAACTTGGGGAAGTCTGGAGGGAGGTTCAAAAGATTCTTGGGTTGGATCAACTTAGTCATAAATGGTAGGCCAATGGTTGGGCAGGCCCCATCTTCAAAGTAGGAGATAATGTTTAGTTATCTTCCAAAATTATTAACTTGAAGTTGACATCAGCAATGTTGGATCCTAATTTTATTGGCCAACATGAGATTCTGGAGGTAATCAATCTGGTTGCCTTTAGATTGAAACTTACTCAGTCTCTTCATATCCCTAACATTTTCCAAAAGTCCCTATTAAATAAATTTGTTCCTTCAGAGTTGTCTCCCTCATCCCCACCTACTCTGGCTTCTGTTTATGGAGATTTACAGTATAAGGTACAGAGGATTGTGGATTTGCCGAGGGTCCAGAATTCTTTTCAATATCTTGTTCATTGGAAGGGATATGGACCCAAGGAGAGATCCTGAGATCCAGCTCATTCTGTGAAGACCAACTGATTTGTTAGTGCCTTTCATTGTGGGCTTATTTGGAAATCTGGGAGTCCAGTGGTTCCATAGAAGAGAGGATACTGTCATAATTTTTTTTGCTCAATGTGCCTTAAAGGGATCCTGTCACCCCCAAAACACCTTTAAAGCTATTAAAACCTGTCCCTACAGCATATTAACACTTTCCCTACACTATTTTTAGCTCCTAAATGCAGTAAATGATATTGCATAAAAACGTTTTATAAGTACCTGATTAGTGATGATAATGAGTGACTATGCTATTCATAGTCACTCATCAAGACTGCCCCTCTGCTTCATAGCACGCCTGAATAGGCGTGATCTACATCCAGGATTCAAAATCGCGCGTCCCTTCTGTGCCCTGTGTTCGTAGGAGGCTGCAGTGTGGCTTGTGACGCGATCCGCGTCATTCCCGGCGCCCTGTGACGTATTTACAGCGGCGCCGCGCTGTTAGCTTCAAAATGTGCACTGCGCATGCCCAATGCGCATGCGCAGTGCACATTTTGAAGCTAACTGCGCGGCGCCGCTGTAAATACGTCACAGGGCGCCGGGAATGACGCGGATCGCGTCACAAGCCACACTGCAGCCTCCTACGAACACAGGGCACAGAAGGGACGCGCGATTTTGAATCCTGGATGTAGATCACGCCTATTCAGGCGTGCTATGAAGCAGAGGGGCAGTCTTGATGAGTGACTATGAATAGCATAGTCACTCATTATCATCACTAATCAGGTACTTATAAAACGTTTTTATGCAATATCATTTACTGCATTTAGGAGCTAAAAATAGTGTAGGGAAAGTGTTAATATGCTGTAGGGACAGGTTTTAATAGCTTTAAAGGTGTTTTGGGGGTGACAGGATCCCTTTAAATGCAATGAGTATGCAAAAGAAAAAATGGAGAGCGCAAACTTTGAAATACCTAGAGGAGGGTGTAATTAATAGAGGCCAAGTGATCGCTCACCTTTTCAGGTTGTGCACCCTCACACAACCCCGGATACTGCCTCACGTTGCTGTGCTGTGGTTAAGCCCACTGGTGGCTCTGCTGGATTCCTCTTGCTTTTGCGGTCAGGTGACTTCCGGGTTCCACATCACATGACCTCCGGACCGGAAACACGTCACCGCAGATCCTATGATGGTTTTGCCAGTTACTAAGTGACGGCAGGTCCTTCCAGCTTCTAAGTTCAGCAATCTCCACCCAGAGCTCCTCCTGCCTATCTCCCAAAGGGGAGTATGGACAATAGATAGGAAAATGTATATACTGACTTTTGGAGTGCTGAGATGGGGATCATATAAAAATGACAAGTTAAGTTAAAACAGACCTTTATTGGCCCCTTGCACTACTTTCGACAGTAATTCAGCTGTCTTCATCAGGTGTACAAGAGGTTGAACAGGGAAAATGACATATATAGGGAAGTCTGACACATCATTGGATAACAATCAACAACACATAATTCCAATTAGCCCTATAGTGTTCGTATGGTTATTGAATGGGGACAGAGCCTCCATAAACTCCTCCTGATTTCTTATACTCTATTAAAACCATGCATCATATAAAATCATAAAATAAGAGATGTACATAAACAACTAATTATACTACATAATATATGTTAAAATATATACTATTAATAAACAAAGCATTTATAAAGTATAATTCCTTTATGACCATAATTGTGATAATTTGTTTGTTATAATATTTATATATCAAAGTATATCGACTGATAAAACATCTTTCTTTAAAACAACAGTGACCTATTTCCTTATTCCTCTTGTTTATGTTTATATATATGCTTCTCTGGTATATTTTGCTACAAACAGTGGTTTAATGTTTGACCACATTATGTAAGGTTAAATTATGTCCTTCTGGAGGTAGTGTGCCAAGTGTATCCAGAAGCTTTCTTTTTTAATGAGTCTGGTCAAACAATTTGGATCTTTATTGTTCACTTTATTGATCACTGTCAGACTTATTTGGCTGGGATCCTTCTGATGTATAGTACTAAAATGTCTGGAAATTCTATGTAGTTGGTACTACATCGTCAAATAAAAGGATGCGCAATGGGGACGAGATTCTTACCCAGTTACACAAATCTATATATGGGTGTGTTTGAATCCGTCCTCATTGCGCAGTCGATGGTAGTATCTGACAAGATAATGTTTTATCTGAGATTCATAGACGACCTCTTTTTTATATGGAAAGGATCAATTCAGGAGGCTATGGGATTTGTTTCTGAACTTAACTCCAATAAGTGGGGCTTGTCCTTCACAGCACAGTACTCTAATACGACCCTCCAATAATTGGACCTGCTGGGGAAAGTATATACATCTACCCGCTTCAAGCCTGTGGATGTCAACAGCTACCTCAGGTTTGATAGTGGGCACCTCCCCAGCTGGATCTTAAACGTCTCGAATGACAGTGATCGATAAAGTGAACAATAAAGATCCAGATTGCTTGACCAGATTCATTAAAAAAGAAAGCTTCTGGATATATAAACTTGGCACACTAGCTCCAGAAGGACATCATTTAACCTTAGATAATGTGGCCAAACATTAAACCACTGTTTGTGGCAAAATATACCAGAGGAGCATGTATGTAAATATTAATGAGGGGAATAAGGAAATAGGTCACTATTGTTTTTAAGAAAGATGTTTTATCAGGCGATCATGATGATCATAAAGTATTGATATTTTATAAATGCTTTGTTTATTAATCTATTATATAATTGCTGTAGCTCACTTCCGTCGGAGCGGCGCTGCTTCCGGTGGCTTGGTTAGCGAGTCCAGGTTTCATCTTCTGGACTCTGTCCGTGGCCACGTAGCGGCCACGGCGACTCCCGAAGCAATGCCCGCAAAGCGGGCATTGCGAGTCATTGCAGCCTCGCGAAGCAATGCCCGCGAAGCGGGCATTGCGAGTCGCTACCACCGCTAACCAAGCCACAGAAGCCATTACCCGCCGCTGGCACCCTGCCATTACCCCGCCGCTGGCACCCTCTGCCCGCAAGCCCCTAGCCACTACCCCGCCGCAGGCACCCTCTGCCGCAAGCCCCTGCCGCTGCCATACTACTGTAGTGTACACCGCTATAGTATACTACAGTCCCATGCCCCTAAGCGCCATGGGACTGTAGTATACCATCGCGCTGTACACTACAGACCCCTGCCGCTCTAAGCCACTACGCGCTGTACGGTGCCATTACCCCGCCGCTGGCACCCTCTGCCCGCAAGCCCCTAGCCACTACCCCGCCGCAGGCACCCTCTGCCGCAAGCCCCTGCCGCTGCCATACTACTGTAGTGTACACCGCTATAGTATACTACAGTCCCATGCCCGTAAGCGCCATGGGACTGTAGTATACCATCGCGCTGTACACTACAGACCCCTGCCGCTCTAAGCCACTACGCGCTGTACGGTGCCATTACCCCGCCGCTGGCACCCTCTGCCCGCAAGCCCCTAGCCACTACCCCGCCGCAGGCACCCTCTGCCGCAAGCCCCTGCCGCTGCCATACTACTGTAGTGTACACCGCTATAGTATACTACAGTCCCATGCCCCTAAGCGCCATGGGACTGTAGTATACCATCGCGCTGTACACTACAGACCCCTGCCGCTCTAAGCCACTACGCGCTGTACACTACAGCCCCCTGCCGCCGCACCCCTACACCCTAAGCCCCGACCAGCCGCACCTATGACCCTACCCCGTAAGCCCCGCCGCACCTAACCCCCTACCCTCTAAGCCCCGCCGCACCTAAGCCCCTACCCCCTAAGCCCCGCAGCCTCCTAAGCTCCCGCCGCCAAGCCCCCACCCGCCGCACCTAAACCCCTACCCCCTAAGTCCGCCGCACCCCTACACCCTAAGCCGCCCTAACCCCTAACCCACTACCCCGCCGCCGAAGCCCCTACCCCCTGCCGCCCTAACCCACTACCCCGCCGCCGCCACTACCCTCAGCCGCAAGCCCCTACCCCCTGCCGCCCTAACCCACTACCCCGCCGCTCCCACTACACTCTGCCGCACCTAACCCCTAAGCCACTACCCCGCCGCCGAAGCCCCTACCCCCTGCCGCCCTAACCCACTACCCCGCCGCAAGCCCCTACCCCCTGCCGCCCTAACCCCTAACCCACTACCCCGCCGCCGAAGCCCCTACCCCCTGCCGCCCTAATCCACTACCCCGCCGCATCCACTACCCTCTGCCGCAAGCCCCTACCCCCTAAGTCGCACCTAACCCCCTACCCCTGATTCCGCACCTAAACCCCTACCCCCCCCCTGCCCCCTAAGCCCCGCCGCACCTAACCCCCTATCCCCTAAGCCCCTCCGCCTCCTAAGCTCACACCGCTAACACCTAAAGCCCTACACCCCAAGCCCCCGCCGTCCCCTAACCTAACGTCCCCGTCGATCACTTACACATGCCTTCAAGTCATCTGATCATCCGTCCGGCCAGGCGTCCTCTTCCTCCGGCCCCGGGGGTCTTCTCTCTTCTTTCCGCCATCTCCGCCTCTTCGTCCGGCCCCGGGGATCTTCTGTCTTCTTTTCGCAAACTTCCACCTCCGACCTCCTCTTCCTTCTCATTAAGATAGAATGGACGAAAAATCCGCCATTCTACCTCAATGAGATCTGAGGCCCTCTTCTGATTGGTCGCTGTATACTGCCCTCAGCCAATCAGAAGAGCCCCTCATTTTTTTATTATTTTTAAATTGTTTTTTAATTATTTTTTTTATTATTAAATTTATTTATTTTTTTAAGTCAGACTGAGACGCAGTTCTCATTCAGGTCCGCCTTTTTTTTTCCCCATTGACATACATTACCGGTGTGTCGGCGATTTTATGGCCGCCCACCTGGTTCTATTTGTCGGCCCTAAAATCGCCGACACACACCGCTAATGCATCTCTATGGGCAGTCAGCCCGATTTCGGATTGAACGCCGACCAATCAGAATTCGAGCTGACTGCCCATAGAGATGCATTAGCGGTGTGTCCGCGATTTTAGGGCCGACAAATAGAACCAGGTGGGCGGCCATAAAATCGCCGACACACCGGTAATGTATGTCAATGGGGAAAAAAAAAGGCGGACCTGAATGAGAACTGCGTCTCAGTCTGACTTAAAAAAATAAATAAATTTAATAATAAAAAAAATAATTTAAAAATAATTAAAAAATAATAAAAAAATAAATAAAAAATATTAAATAATTAAATAAAAATAATAATAATAAAAAAAAAAAAATGCGGACCTGAATGAGAACTGTGTCTCACTCTCACTTAAAAAAATAAATAAATTAAATAATAAAAAAAATAATTTAAAAATAATTAAAAAATAATAAAAAAATAAATTAAAAATAATAAATAATTAAATAAAAATAATAATTAAAAAAAAAAAATATGCGGACCTGAATGAGAACTGTGTCTCACTCTCACTTAAAAAAATAAATAAATTAAATAATAAAAAAAATAATTTAAAAATAATAAAAAAATAAATAAAAAATATTAAATAATTAAATAAAAATAATAATAATAAAAAAAAAAAAAAAAAATGCGGACCTGAATGAGAACTGTGTCTCACTCACTTAAAAAAATAAATAAATTAAATAATAAAAAAAATAATTTAAAAATAATTAAAAAATAATAAAAAAATAAATTAAAAATAATAAATAATTCAATAAAAATAATAATAAAAAAATTAAATATATGCTAATTATATCAGCCCTTTCAGCGGACCTGAAAGAGAACTGGGTCCCAGCCTAAATAATAAATTTAATAATAAAAAAAATAATTAAAAAATTAATTAAAAAATAATAAAAAAATAAATTAAAAATAATAAATAATTAAAAAAAAAAAATAATAAAAAAATTAAATATATGCTAATTATATCAGCCCTTTCAGCGGAACTGAAAGAGAACTGGGTCTCAGCCTAAATAATAAATTTAATAATAAAAAAAATAATTAAAAAATTAATTAAAAAATAATAAAAAAATAAATTAAAAATAATAAATAATTAAAAAAAAAAATAATAAAAAAATTACATATATGCTAATTATATCAGCCCTTTCAGCGGACCTGAAAGAGAACTGGGTCTCAGCCTAAATAATAAATTTAATAATAAAAAAAATAATTAAAAAATAATTAAAAAATAATAAAAAATAAATTAAAAATAATTCATAATTCAATAAAAATAATAATAAAAAATTAAATATATGCTAATTATATCAGCCCTTTCAGCGGACCTGAAAGAGAACTGGGTCTCACCCTAAATAATAATTTAATAATAAAAAAAATAATTAAAATATAATAAAAAAAATAAATAAAAATAATAAATAATTAAATAAAAAATAATAATTAAAAAAAAAATGCTAATAATAATGTTATTAATGCTATTATTAATGCTATATATGCTATTATTAATGCATTAATGCTAATAATAATGCTATTAATGCTATTAATAATGTTATTAATGCTATTATTAATGCTAATAATGCTATTATTAATGCTATTAATGCTAATAATAATGCTATTAATGCTATTAATAATGTTATTAATGCTATTATTAATGCTATTAATGCTAATAATAATGCTATTAATGCTATTAATAATGCTATTAATGCTATTAATTATGCTATTAATGTATTAATGCTAATATTTATCTATTCATGGTATTATTAATGCTATTAATGCTAATAATAATGCTATTATTGCTATTAATGCTAATAATAATGCTATTAATGCTATTAATAATGTTATTAATGCTATTATTAATGCTAATAATGCTATTATTTATGCTATTAATGCTAATTAATAATGCGATTAATGCTATTATAATGCATTAATGCTATTAATTATGCTATTAATGCTATTAATGCTAATATTTATCCTATTAATGCTATTAATGCTAATATAATGCTATTAATGCTATTAATAATGTTAATAATGCTATTATTAATGCTATTAATAATGTTAATAATGCTATTATTAATGCTAAAAATGCTATTATTAATGCTATTAATGCTAATAATAATGCTTATTAATGCTATTAATAATGCTATTAATGCTATTAATTCTGCTATTAATGCTAATATTTATCCTATTAATGTATTAATACTATTAATAATGCTATTAATGCTAATATTTATCCTATTAATGCTATTAATGCTAATAATAATGCTATTAATGCTATTAATAATGTTAATAATGCTATTATTAATGCTATTAATAATGTTAATAATGCTATTATAATGCTAAAAATGCTATTATTAATGCTATTAATGCTAATAATAATGCTATTAATGCTATTAATAATGCTATTAATGCTATTAATTCTGCTAATTAATGCTAATATTTATCCTATTAATGCTATTAATACTATTAATAATGCTATTAATGCTAATATTTATCTATTAATGCTAATAATAATGTATTAATGCTATTAATAATGCTATTAATGCTATTAATTATGCTATTAATGCTATTAATGCTAATATTATCCTATCATTGGTATTATTATGCTATATATGCTAATATAATGCTATAATCTATTAATGCTAATAATAATGCTATTAATGCTATTAATAATGTTATTAATGCTATTATTAATGCTAATAATGACTTATTAATGCTATAATTATGCTATTAATGCTATTAATAATGCTATTAATGCTATTAATTCTTCTATTAATGCTAATATTTATCACTATTTAATGCTATTAATGCTAATATTTATCCTATTGATGCTACTAATGCTATTAATAATGCTATTAATGCTAATTAATTATGCTATTATTGCTATTAATGCTAATTATTATCTATTCATGGTATTATTAATGCTGTTAATGCTAATAATAATGCTATTAATGCTATTAATGCTAATAATAATGCTATTAATGCTATAATAATAATGTTATTAATGCTAATTATTAATGTTAATAATAATCTATTATTAATGCTATTAATAGCTAATAATAATGTTATTAATGTATTAATAATGCTATTAATGCTAATTAAATATGCTAATTATATAGCTATAATTTGCTCCTATTAATGCTCATGCTAATAATGCTAATTAATAATAATATATAATGTATTAAAATTTAGAATAATGCTAAATAATTATACAAATATAATGTAATTAATGCAAATATTATCTATAAATAATTATAATGCTATTAATGCTAAATATAAGTAAATGTTAAAGCTAATAATAATTAAATATAAACATATTAAAATGTTAATTAATAATATAATATAATGCAAAAATAATTAATAATAATGACTAATTAATGCTAATAAAAACATTAATGCATAAAAATGCTATTATATGCTAATTATATCATCCTTTCAGCGATAATGCTAAATGTCTATCCTATAATTATATAAATTAATAATAAAGTAATAATAATTAATAATCTATTAATTATGAATAATAAAATAATAATTAAAAATAATTTATAATATATAATGCAATTATAATAATATAATGCTAATAATAATGCTATTAATGCTATTAATAAAGTAATTAATGCTACTTAAATTAATAATCTATTAATTAATGTATTAAAAATAATAATGACTATATAAATGCTATTAATAAATGATAATTAAATATAATTAATAATAATATAATTAAAAAAAATGCTAATAATTATCTATTAATGCTATTAATAATATTAATAATGCTATTAATGCTAAATATTATCCTATTAATGCTATATTATGTAATTAATAAAATGCTATTATAATGCATAATATTAATTAATGCATTAATGCTATAATTAATGCTATATTATTAATAATGTATATGCAATTAAGTATTATTAATTATGCTATTAATGCTAATAATTATAACTATTATATGCTATTAATGCTTAACAATAATATTATGCTATTAATGCTATTAATATTGCTATATTAATATGCTATTAGTATTAATGCTAAATAATGTATAATGCTATTAATAATGCTATTAATGCTATTAATTATGTATAATGTATTAATGCTATTTATTATATAATGCTATCTATTAATGCTATTAATGCTATTAATGCTATTATGTATAATGCTATATTATCTTTAATCTATTATCATAGCTATTAATGCTATTAATAATGCTTATATATTTAATGCATTATTATATTGCTATATTTAAAGTTAAATGCTTAATGTAATTATATGCTATAATTTTAATAGCTATTATATTGCTTAATCTAATATTTATCCTATTAATTAGCTATTATTATAATGCTATTAATGCTACATATTATAATGATATATGCTATATAATGCTATTAATGTATTAATAATGTTATTAATGCTATTATTAATGCTATTATATAAATGCTATTATATTAAATGCTATTAATGCTAATGTAATAATTGCTATACTATTAATAGCTATAATTATTAATTCATGCTATTAATGCTAATATTTATCTATAATGCTATTAATCTATATAATGCTATAATGTAATATTTATCCTATTATGCTAAAATAATGCTATTAATGTATTAAAATGCTATTAATGCTATTAATTATGCTATTAATGCTATTAATGCTAATATTTATCCTATTCATGGTATTATTAATGCTATTAATGCTAATAATAATGCTATTAATTCTATTAATGCTAATAATAATGCTATTAATGCTATTAATAATGTTATTAATGCTATTATTAATGCTAATAATGCTATTATTAATGCTAATAATTATGCTATTAATGCTATTAATAATGCTATTAATGCTATTAATTCTTCTATTAATGCTAATATTTATCCTATTAATGCTATTAATGCTAATATTTATCCTATTGATGCTACTAATGCTATTAATAATGCTATTAATGCTATTAATTATGCTATTATTGCTATTAATGCTAATATTTATCCTATTCATGGTATTATTAATGCTGTTAATGCTAATAATAATGCTATTTAATGCTATTAATGCTAATAATAATGCTATTAATGCTATTAATAATGTTATTAATGCTATTATTAATGCTAATAATGCTATTATTAATGCTATTAATGCTAATAATAATGTTATTAATGCTATTAATAATGCTATTACTGCTATTAATTATGCTATTAATGCTAATATTTCTCCTATTAATGCTATTAATGCTAATAATAATGCTATTAATGCTATTAATAATGCTATTAATGCTATTAATTATGCTATTAATGCTATTAATGCTAATATTATCCTATTCATGGTATTATTAATGCTATTAATGCTAATAATAATGCTTTTAATGCTATTAATGCTAATAATAATGCTATTAATGCTATTAATAATGTTATTAATGCTATTATTAATGCTAATAATGCTATTATTAATGCTATTAATGCTAATAATAATGCGATTAATGCTATTAATAATGCTATTAATGCTATTAATTATGCTATTAATGCTATTAATGCTAATATGTATCCTATTAATGCTATTAATGCTAATAATAATGCTATTAATAATGCTATTAATGCTATTAATTATGCTATTAATGCTATTAATGCTAATATTTTATCCTATTAATGGCATTATTAATGCTATTAATGCTAATAATAATGCTATTAATGCTATTAATAATGTTATTAATGCTATTATTAATGCTAATAATGCTATTATTAATGCTATTAATGCTAATAATAATGCTATTAATGCTATTAATAATGCTATTAATGCTATTAATTATGCTATTAATGCTAATATTTATCCTATTAATGCTATTAATACTATTAATAATGCTATTAATGCTAATATTTATCCTATTAATGCTATTATTGCTATTAATAATGCTATTAATGCTATTAATTATGCTATTATTGCTATTAATGCTAATATTTATCCTATTCATGGTATTATTAATGCTATTAATGCTAATAATAAAACTATTAATGCTATTAATGCTAATAATAATGCTATTAATGCTATTAATAATGTTATTAATGCTATTATTAATGCTAATAATGCTATTATTAATGCTATTAATGCTAATAATAATGCTATTAATGCTATTCATAATGTTATTAATGATATTATTAATGCTAATAATGCTATTATTAATGCTATTAATGCTAATAATAATGCTATTAATGCTATTAATAATGTTATTAATGCTATTATTAATGCTAATAATGCTATTAATAATGCTATTAATGCTAATAATAATGCTATTAATACTGTTATTAATGCTCATAATACTGCTAATAATGCTATTAATACTGCTATTACTGCTAATAATAATGCTATGGCTTATATTATTGCTATTGATGATGCGATTATTATTTAAAAATCTTTAAAAAAACAATAAACATATTTTAGATACCCGATGCATTTGCATCAGGCTAACAGCTATAACTACTATAATCAAATTAATGCACGTTCTAGAATCCCGATGCATTTGCATCGGGCTCACAGCTAGTAGTATATATTTTAACACATATTATGTAGTGTAATTAGTTGTTTATATACAGCTCTTATTTTATGATTTTAATAATGCATGGTTTTAATAGAGTATATGAAATCAGGAGGATGCATACTAAACTAGAAATTAACAAATACACTCATTACCCCTTTTGGGCTAAATGCTCACACTTCAGTGCTAGAGTTGTTTAGTTCAACAAAAGTGAGAGAAAAGTTTTGCTTGTTTTGACAATGTTTCAAATAGTTAACCTAAATTTATTTGGTTTTAGAAATAATCTCTGTTATTAAAAAAAACATAATAATCCTATTCATATTGTTCCTACCAGATTTATTTAACAGTTGTAACACAATATCCTGAATCTTTACATCATTCATTATTTTTGAGCTTTTTTAAAATATTACATTTAAAGAGACTTTATGCCCCCAAACCTATCACTATCTGTCTCTGCAGCTTCAGAGTACTATTCTAAGCATCCCTGTCTAAGCTAATTTTGTAGTATAATAGTTGATAAGAAAACATTTTTTAACTTACATTTTTGCATGTTAATTGGCAGTGTCTAGACACTCGGGAAGATTTGTGGGTGTCCATCCCTGCCTTCATTCCATGGTTATCATGCCCCAACACCAATGCTGGGACGAGCAGGTCATTGGTGTCTCTCCCCTCACCTCCTCGAAGGTGCTTTTTGATGTATTCGTGTGCAGTTATGGCCTACCTCCATTCGCTGGGAGCTTATCACGTGCACCTTGACTCTTGACGTTAATGATCCTTCTGCATAAAGTAGCTGACAGGTTCCCTTTAAAGGGGTTGTCTAGGGCTTTAACATTGATGGCCAGCCCTTAGGATAGGTCATCAATGCCTGATTGGAGGGAATGGCACTTCCGCTAACCAGCTGTTCCTAGTTCCAGCAGCACTCCATCAACTATATAGTGGGTGCAGCTGGGTACTTCATGTCAGCCCTTTATTCAACTCAATCATGTTTGGATTAAAATCTTGGGATGTAAATCTTTTGCACATGATTGACATGCTTATGCAATTCTGTGAGCAAAATGTATGTCAATAGATTTTCCTTTTGATGTACATGCTAGTCCAGTATACATTGGAAACTATTTAGTATACAAGTAGCAAGCATTTTGCAGCACTGTTCAAACATGTGGAATATAATGCCAGTATGTGATTTCATTTTATTCTTCTTCAGCTACTTTGGATCCTGAAAATTAGTACCAAGAATATAGGTCAATTAATAGGAAATGTAAACTCCATGGCGACTTGGTAAAGAAATCTCACCGCGTCGTTGATAACAGTTGAGATAGCCGATTTTATGTTATCCTAAATACCTAGCAAGTGTTATAACTAGAACCCAAAGGAGTTTAGGAGATTGTGAAATGTAAAAAAAAAAAAGATGACAATGCTTAAGGGGAATCATTTGTGTTCTGCTAATTGAATTGCAGCAACGCTGTTTATTGTTTATAAAGCTAGCCTAGAGTGTTTGTTGTTGTTGAGATATTGTACCCCGGGGAGTGCTGGAGATGTCATCACTTTATTAGAGTAAATTGCTTAAAAATATTAGACTGTCTAATATTAGCATATCTTAGCCATGACTACATCTATATTAACATCTAACTCCTTTCTTCTCTGAAAAATAATGATATACTGTAGTGTTGTATACTTTGACTGAAGGCACAATTAATAATATTACAATTAAATTAGATATTAAAATGTAATAGCATGGCTGCAATATATTTTATATTGTCTGTTAGACATGCATGTTTGATCATTCCAATTTGCCAGGATTGTTGAATTTTTCCCAAAAATTTGATTTGCAGCAAATCAATTTACCACAAACCACAATACTCCAAATCCTACACTGTTCTGAAAAGAGCATATTTAACAGTCTTAGCAATGTCAAAGTGACCTTATTATAGAAATAGATGGTAACCAACAGCCTGAACCCAATAGAAAATCCATGGAGGGAGCTAATACTCAATGATGCCCTGTGACAGGCCCAAAACCTAAAAGATCTGGAGAAGATCTGTGTAGAGGAGTGGGCCAAAATTCCTGCTGCAGCGTGTGTGCAAACATGGTCAAGAACTACAGGAAACATCTGACCTCTGTAATTGCAAACAAAGGGTTTCTGTAAAAAATATTACATTTTGCTTTTCTATTGTTTCAAATATATATTAAATGTAATAAAATGCAAATTAATTATGTTAACATCATACAATGTTTTCTTCTGGATTTTTTTAGATTCTGTCTCTTAGGGTACCTTTACACGCGGCTACATTTCTAGGGTGGCTACAGGTAACTTACTGGTTGCAGTGAAATCATGGAGACAAGGTTCTATCTTGTTGCTGTGTACAAATGGAATAATCTCTCCATGATTTCACTGCAACCAGTAAGTTACCTGTAGCCACCCTAGAAATGTAGCCGCGTGTAAAGGTACCCTTATAGTTGAAGTGTACCTACAATAAAATGTATAGGCCTCTCCGTTCTTTGAGTGGGAAAACTTGCAAAATTGTCAGGGTATCAAATATTTTTTTTCCACTGTAGATGATAGATACAGCTGTGCTCAAAAGTTTACATACCCTGGAAGATGTAAAAAGAGACAATAAATGGCTTTACGCAACCACTAACAAAGAGTGGAAAAAAGTTTTTGTGTTATCATTTATATTCTCTGGAAAAAGGCCAAGAAAGAAAAAATATCTGCCGGGGCATGTAAACTTTTGAGCACAACTGTGGATAAATTAACAGACAGACCGATAGATATATATATAGATAGAAAAAAAAATAGATTTTACAGCTATTATCCAAATAAATGATTAAAAATAAAAAATGATGTGGGGTCCCCACAAGCAAAGATAAACCAGGACTGGAAGATCTATAGTTACAATAAATATTTCCCTGGTGCAGTGACAATCAGGGTAATGGTTTATGGGGTTGATTTCAGCTGTGTAGGTTAAGGCCCGTTTCACATAATGTTTTTTTTTCCTGTCCGTGGGATCCTACTTTTTGTAGGACCCCACGGACAGGAAAGGACACCACAGGAGGTGACCTATTCTGTGTATGAGTCCGTGATTATCACGGATCCGGACACAGCGGGGCACTTTCACTTTCGCAATGTATAATATACATTGTGGAAGTGAAATATAGTATAAAAGAAAGAGTTAAAAATAAAAAGTCAGTATTCTCACCTATCTGCGATCCACCGCTGCCTCCTGCAAGGTCCGGGTGCTTACAGGATCTGCGGTGATGTCACAACCCGGTAGCGTCATCGGGTCACATGACTGCAGTTACCGCGGTAACTGCGGTCATGTGACCCGATGACGCTGCTGGGCCTTGCTGGAGGCAGCGGTGGATCGAGGATAGGTGAGAATACTTTTTATTTATAACTCTTTCTTTTACTTATTTTCACTTCTGCAATGTATAATATACATTGAAGAAGTTAAATTAGAGGGTTAGAGCAATTTTAGTGTACTGAGCATGCTCAGTACACTAAAATCGGGTTTCCTCGGACCCGCGCTCATGGGCCCCCATGTTAAACCCCGAGGATCGGATTTGGCCTAATTGCCATCCGATTTTGTGGGATCTGATTTTTTTCTGTGCCCAAAATCGGAGCAGTCTCTGATTTTGGGTACAGCAAAAAATTGGACACAAATCGGATCCCACAAAATAGGATGGCAATTAGGCCAAATCCGATCCGATCCGACCCCCATAGGATAACATAGATGAAAGAGAATCGCAATGTGTAAGCAGCCTAAGCTGACATCAAGCCCTGATATTAGTTACCCAGTAATCCAAAAAAAGACACACACACAAAAAAAAATATTTATTTCAATGAACACCCTCCAAAACTTTCCCTTCCCAAAACAAGGCTGGAAAAAGATTATGAACTGAAATGCTGCCAGCCACATGGGCTAATAAAGTCCACACTATTTTTTTCAGTTTTTGAGTGATGCCTTCCTTTAGCCATTCTGTCTATCTGTCTTTCTGTCTGTCATACACCACAGGCTGGAGATCCTGGTTGTATGGGCGGTACAACTATGAAAGGTTAGTGTAAATCTACACCCTGCCCTTAGACCATCAGGCACTACCCATTGGAGCAGCCCTCCTGTTTCTTGTCTCATTGCAGCTAGATAAGCTTAGCATCATGGAGGAGATCCTCAAACACCCGCTGCAGAGCCAGCAGCACTAACAACATGAGCAGAGCCAGCAGAGCATGCAACAGCAGCACAGGAAACAACCAAGTTGTTGCTGCAACAGATCCAGTTGCAGCAGAAAGCACAGCAGCAACACCACCAGGAGCAGCAGCAGATACAGCTTCTCACTGATGCCCTGCAGGGCAGAGCGTTCGCACCACCCCCAGGTGAATGGATGACCCCCACGTCAGGAAGGCCGTTAGGCTGGCGATGCAAAAGATGACCCCAGGGGATGATGTTGATGTGTTCTTGACTGTGTTTGTGAGGGTAGCAGAGTAAGAGAAGTTGCCACCGAAGCAGTGGTCCCCTAGTTAACTGGTGAACCCCAGAAGGCATACTATGACCTGGCACTTCAGGATAAATTGAAGGCCGAGACATTGGCGCACTCTGTGGTGTCTATGGCGGTCAGAGCGCAAAGAGTCCACCACTGGGTGTTTAAGGGGGTGACAAACCCCCTCGCTCATAGATGTTTTACTTATTACATCTAGTCCAGAAATGGCTGCAGCCCGAGTCTGCCACTCCTGCCCAGATGGTGGAACGGGTGATGATGGACAGCTTTATTTATTCCCTACCCCGCTGGTACAGACCTGGGTTGCCCAGAGAGACCCTCGGAAGGCTGATGACCTCATGGGCTTGGTAGAAAGGTACCAGGTGATGGAAAAGTCCTGGGAAAACTGGTCCTAATGTACTCTCTGTATTGGGGCACTCAAAGGGGGGCAGTAACACCACGTAAGGGGGCTAAGGCTGAAAACGGGTGGTGGCCCAGTCCAACTGAT
>JARQOC010000004.1:203584930-203679173 GCA_033576535.1 Allobates femoralis | reverse complement strand
ATTGTGCGGATGGTGGATAAAGAACCTCGACTAACATCCAAACAAGTTCAAGCTGCCCTGCACTGTTGTCAAATCGTACTATCCGTCGGAGTCTGAATAAAAAAGGGACTGTATGGTAGGAGACCCAGGAAGACCCCACTTCTTACCCCGAGACATAAAAAAGCCAGGCTGGAGTTTGCCAAAACTTACCTGAGAAAGCCTAAAACGTTTTGGAAGAATGTTCTCTGGTCAGATGAGACAAAAGTAGAGCTTTTTGGGCAAAGGTATCAACATAGAGTTTACAGAGAAAAAAAGAGGCATTCAAAGAAAAGAACACGGTCCCTACAGTCAAACATGGCGGAGGTTCCCTGATGTTTTGGGGTTGCTTTGCTGCCTCTGGCACTGGTCTGCTTGACCGTGTGCATGGCATTATGAAGTCTGAAGACTACCAACAAATTTTGCAGCATAATGTAGGGCCCAGTGTGAGAAAGCTGGGTCTCCCTCAGAGGTCATGGGACTTCCAGCAGGACAATGACCCAAAACACAATTCAAAAAGCACTAGAAAATGGTTTGAAAGAAAGCACTGGAGACTTCTAAGGTGGCCAGCAATGAGTCCAGACCTGAATCCCATAGAACATCTGTGGAGAGATCTAAAAATGGCAGTTTGGAGAAGGCGCCCTTCAAATATCAGGGACCTGGAGCAGTTTGCCAAAGAAGAATGGTCTAAAATTCCAGCAGAGCATTGTAAGAAACTCATTGATGGTTACAGGAAGTGCTTGATCGCAGTTATTTTAGCTAAAGGTTGTGCAACCAAGTATTAGGCTGAGGGTGCCAATACTTTTGTCCGGCCCATTTTTGGAGTTTTGTGTGAAATGATCAATGTTTTGCTTTTTGCTTCATTCTCTTTTGTGTTTTTTCATTGAAGACAATTTAAATGAAGATAATGTTGCAATCATTTCCAGGAAGAAACTGAGTATTACCTGACAGAATTTCAGGGGTGTCAATACTTTTGGCCAATACTGTAGTGACTAATCCTGTTTCTCCAAGATGGTATAGGTGGTTGAATATAGGCTATTGGTTTTAAAGAGGGATGTGTATATATATATATATATATATATATATATATATATATAAAAAAAGATTTTTGAATTTATTTTTATAAATGAACACTAAGTCACACTTATAAAAGGGATTATAGCTGAAATTGCTGACCCGTTGAATTCTGACAGAAAAAGTGAAGAGAGGACTAGAAGGGGTTAATACCCTGAGTCATAACATAAAATAATAGAGTCATAGGGAAACCTCAAAAATTGGCGGTTCGTATTTGTCAGAATGAGGGTCATATATGATAGGTGCTAATCCCTATTAGTATAGAAACACAATAAATGAATAGAAAAAAACCAGACCAGTTTTATTTTTTCCCAAAAATAACACCAAATAACATTTATAAACATCAGTGTTAGCATGCATTGACTTAACCAGTGTGCTGCAATTATTTTTGATATTCATATAACAGCTATATAGATTTGCACCTGGGCTGAAAAGCTTAAAGGAAGGGCTGTCTGTTTTTTTTCTATTCATTTATTGTGTGCAGCACAAGCTGGCTCTGCTGCTGGACTTGCCCTCCTGCCTCCCTACCACTGGGTCCTACGGAAGAGGTATGTCTCCTACTACTGCCCACGGAAACAGAGACCCCCAGGGGTACGAGAGAGGCTTCTAGTGTAGATAGGGACCCATCAGAGTTATGGTCACCGAGACGTGGTTGAAGGGCTGGCATATATTGGCCAATGCATGCGCAAAGAACCATAAAAAATTTTACATCTGAGTTTTTTTGAAAAAACTTTTAGTTTTTATTTTTTCTCAAAAATAACACCAAATAACATTTACCGTATATACTCGCGTATAAGCCGAGTTTTTCAGCCCAAAAATTGGACTGAAAAGTCCCCCCTCGGCTTATACGCGAGTATATACCCAGACGGGGATCGCGATGGCAGCGGCGGTCCGGCGGCGACAGGACAGTGATAAGTATAATGATTTTCCTTTGCAGGTTTTGCGGAGCAAGGAGGGGGTGGCCCTGGATCCTGATGGGGGGGCCTGTATACTGATGGGGGTGGCGGGCGGGCGGCTGTATACTACCACTGGGGCTGTATATATTTCTGGGGCTGCTGTATACTACCACTGGGGTGTATATACCTCTGGGGCTGCTGTATACTACCACTGGGGCTGCTGTATACTACCACTAGGGCTGCTGTATATACCTCTGGGGCTGCTGTATACTACCACTGGGGCTGCTGTATACTACCACTGGAGCTGCTGTATACTACCACTGGGGCTGTTTATACCTCTGGGGCTGCTGTATACTACCACTGGGGCTGCTGTATACTACCACTGGTGCTGCTGTATACTACCACTGGGGCTGCTGCTGTATATACCACTGGGGAGGCTGCTGTAACACTGCTGGGGCCTGTATATACCACTGGGGAGGCTGCTGTATACCACACTTCTGGGGGCTGTATACCTGTGCTGGGGTCCACCCTCGGCTTATACACGAGTCAATAGGTTTTCCCAGATTTTGGGGGCAAAAGTAGGGGGGTCGCCTTATACACGGGTCGGCTTATACACGAGTATATAAGGTATAAACATCAGTGTTAGCATGCATTGAATTAACCAGTGTGCTGTTATTATTTTTGATATACATATAACACAGCTATATAGATTTGCACCTGAGCTGAAAAGCTTAAAGGATGGCTGTCTGTTTTTTTTCTATTGATATATATATATATATATATATATATATATATATATATATATATAATAAATGAAACTAAATAAATTATGTTTAGCATCCCTTGACGAGTCTCTCCCTATAGGGAGACACCTATCAATCTACATGAGTGGAGGGGGAGAATCTGTTGGCGCTGGATTGCCCAGATCCGGGAGGATCCGGGAACCGGACACCGGCGGCTGAAGTTCAGCGTGAGCTGCGCTGAACTTCAGCACCATGGAGCTATCCCCTGTGAAGTGATTCAGCACCATTTCAGCAGGGGACTGCTACCTCAGCTGTGCTCTGAAGACTCCGGCTACAAACAGGACCGGAGGGCATATTTGCCCTCCGTTTCTGTTTGCAAATCGGGTCCGGGGCTATCAGGTTCAACCCGGACAGCCCTGGACCTGATTGTGCCGTAGTGTGAAGCCAGCCTAAAATGCTGCAGCATTCAGAGTCAAACATACATGGATGCAATAACACAGACATTGTCTGATACAGGCACTTGTTACTAGAAGTTCTGAATACTTTTTAGAAAAATATTAAAATCTGAGAGTCCTCAGTGATTGATACCTTTTAATGGCTAACTGAAAAGATGGTATAAATAGCAAGCTTTCCAGACTATTCGGGTCTCTTCATCAGGCTCATAAATTATAAACATAGAATATCAGCCTGAAGAAGGGAACTCAGTGTCCCGAAAGCTTGCTATGTTTACCATCTTTTCAGTTAGCCATTAAAAGGTATCAACCACTGAGGACTCTCAGATTGCAATATATTTTTCAAACATAGAATACTTTTTAATTATTCTTAAGCAAGTGAAAAACAGAAAAATATCAAGTCTTTGTTTTACAATCATTCTATGTAGATTTAGGCTTAACTTTTAATTTGCCTCCAGCACTTCATAGGTATAACTCTAGCCAATTCACTAGACATAGCTGGGAGATGCAGCATGTTGAATGCTGTATATAAGCTATAACAATATTACATCTGGTTACGTCCAGACATAAAACATTCTATTTAAACACTAGATGCCAGAATCTAAGCTCCAGTCAACCTTTACATTGCTTTTCTCCGGCAACAGCAAATATTCCTGTGTAGAAGTTGTGAATATTCAAATACAGTAATTGGGGATGATTTACATTGTTTTGAATTAACAGAAATTTCATTGTTAAGCACAAATACAGCTTCACACTAAATCACCATGCTTTTAATAGGGCCACACAAGCAGGTTAGTGTGCGTGTTCGGATTTATAACGCTCTCGGGGAGCTGACCACTGTATTAGACTTCCTGCTGCTAGGTAATATGCATGACACATTTCTAGACACTAATTCATTTATTTAATAGTAACAGTATGCAAAAACAGAGTTCAAAATGAGGCTGACAAAGAAGATATAAAAGTTTTATTAATCCATAGCTAATCAAAGGCCAGCAGAATGCATGTAATAGTAGGTATTACCGACCATATCGAATGTGAATAAATTAAATTTTGTTTCCAAAATTCTTACTAATAAGAAGCCGCCGGCTCAGAACATTTGTATTTTTAATTACACGTATAGTCAGATCAGGGCAGGTGGAAAAGAACACAGACAGTGCCGCAGATTATTTTGTGAGTTTTTATTATCTATGTTTTTTTTTCTTCAGGGATTAATAAAAAGTCAACTTGTGGCAAATCATTAAAAATATATATTTTCACTTGTACGAAGCTGGAAAAAGAAAGACAATTACTAATAAAAATATTGTCTAGTTACAATGAGATAAGCTACTGTATAATTATTTTATATGTTATATACATAATGCTACAATATGTAAAGTTGTTAAAATTCAGCAGTATAATAAAAAGGAGGAGTAATGAGGTTTTAATTAGGTACTAATTAGACCACTGTTCATTGACCTTTCATGTAAGATCGGTATGAGTATTGAAATTCCGTTTTTGCCCCTCTTTATCTACAACATTGTATTAGTAACGCTAAATTTTGACAACTTTACATATTGTGGCATTATTAATATCACATGTGGATTAATTGTACAGCAGTAATGAGACATAACTAATGCGATGAGACTGTAAGTCTATGATATATACAAGTGGTCTCCATCTTATGACTCTTCAACTGTTCAAAGCCTTCAGGACAGCCAGAATACTACTCCCATTATGTCCTGGCAGTGGTGGTCTATGCAAAAACAACGACTCATTGACTGATGGACAGCAGGTACAGTGCTGGGTTACCAACAATCCAGGATTTCCTGGACAATCCGTAAAAATAGGGCTTTTTTTCTTACCTTGTCCACACAAGAAATTTAATGTGTCCGTGATTTTTATTTTTAGAAACTTGCGCAGGTTTTTATTACTGTAATTAACATAATTTTATAGTTTGTAGTTAATGCAGATGGTGTCTTCATATTGGGATTATTGGCTGTGGACAAATATCACTTTTAAACACAATGATGTGTTGTTTTTTTAATGTGTCCATAAAATATATTGTCTGTGATTTTTTGGTAAGCTGTACGGAATAAAATACAAAGTCAAGTTGGCAACCCAGGCACAGTGCCAGTGCTGAGGTAACAAGATGTGCGGGTACTAGATCACTCATGGGGTTGACATATGGCTCCACACGGATTCTCTAAAACTAGCAATAACCTACATAGATGTCCTTAATAAAGACTACCAGAAATTGAAACATTGGGCAATATTTGTTTTTTTCTTTGGTGCAGGGTCAAAAATAAATCACGTTTTCTGAGAAATTTTTTATATTTGTCTTTTTCAGTGCTGAGGTTTTCTCCACAGTGTTAGAAGACTATTGTCCTTTCCTCAAACATGAGTGCTTCTACAAGAAGTGTTGTCAGCTTTTCCCCATGTAGGTGTGGCACCCAGGGGTTAATGTGCCCCAGTAACATCATCAAGGGTTAATTCCCCACACAACCCACAACACTACACTAGCGCCTCCAGGCCAGAAGAGTGAGCTAAAGCTACTTCCCTATATATTCTGGTGTAGAGAGGAAGTGGGCAGTTAGTCAGTTAGTCAGTTGGAGTTCAGTTAGGGATGGGCGAATCTACTCGCTAGGACTCGTTACTCGGCGAGTAGTAAGGGACTCGGTACTCTGCGAGTTTCCCAGCGATTACTCGCACAGCAACGTGTCCAATGCAAATCAATGGCAATCCTAGTTTTGTCAGAGACTCTGACAAAACTAGGATTGCCATTGACTTGCATTGGTCTCATTACTGTGCAAGTAATCGCAGGGAAACTCGCAAAGTAACTGCTGTTACTTTGCGAGCTGAGTCCGGCTGTCTGCTCTGTGCAGGCTGCCGCAGCTCCAGGGTCCTAGAGCACGCCTGCTCACAGAGATGATGTAGCAGAGTTGCGGTTGTTCTCAGTCTGCTCATTCCCTGTGCATAGACATCTACATCTATGCACAGGGGATGTAGCAAAGAGGACATCGCGTTTTGGACTACGTCGGACGGAAGAGGATTTTTTTAATTAAAGATGGAGTCCCTAATGACTTTTTTTTTTTATTTCTAATAAAAAGTTTCTCTGTGTTGTGTTTTTTTAACCCTTTATTGGAGATTCTTAGTGGCCGGGTCAAACGTGGCCTGACATTAAGAATCTCGGGCTTAATACCAGCTTGTATAACAAAGCTGGTATTAACCCCTTTATTACCCAGCATGCCACCGCCCCAGGGCCGCTGGAAGAGCGTGGTTCAGCGACAGAGGATGGCGCTTCAATAAACGCGCCATCTTCTGGGGCGGCTGCGGGCTGCAATTTGCAGCGGGGGGTGCCCAGAAAGCTTGGGCATCCCTGCGCTGCGGATTCCAGCCCCCAGCTGCTCAGCTGTACATGGCTAGACATAGAAATTGCGCGGAGCCCCACACATTTTTTTTTTATTATTTCATGAAATTCATGAAATAATTAAAAAAAAGGGCTCCCCTATATTCTTGTGTCCGGCCAGGTACAAATAGGCACCTGGGGGTTGGGGGCAGCCCGTCGCTGCCTGCTGGATCTGGCTGGTTCCAGAAATACGGTGAAGCCCACGTGAAATTTTTTTCTGACAAATCCATAAAACAATGTAAATAAAAGGGACTGCATCTTTATTAACCCCTGGACCATGGGCGAGGGGTTAATAAAGATGCAGTCCCTTTTTTAGGATTGTTTTATTGATTTTTCAGAAAAAAAATTACATGGGCTTCACCGTATTTCTGGAACCAGCCGGATCCAGCAGGCAGAGACGGGCTGCCCCCAACCCCCAGGTGCCTATTTGTACCTGGCCAGACACAAGAATATAGGGGAGCCCTTTTTTTTTATTATTTCATGAATTTCATGAAATAATAAAAAAAAAATGCGTGGGGCTCCACGCAATTTCTATGTCTAGCCAGGTACAGCTAAGCAGCTGGGGGCTGGAATCCGCAGCACAGGGATGCCCAAGCTTTCTGGGCACCCACCGCTGCAAATTGCAGCCCGCAGCCGCCCCAGAAGATGGCACGTTCATTGAAGCGCCATCCTCTGGCGCTGAACCTCGCTCTTCCAGCGGCCCTGGTGGCGGTGGCACGCTGGGTAATAAAGAGGTTAGGGCCAGCTTTGTATTATCAGCTGGCCCTAAGCCCGAAATTTATGGCGGTCACGCCAATATTACACATGACCGCCATGAATTTCTATTAAATTTTTTTTAAAAAACACAACACAGAGAAAATTTTTTATTAGAAATAAAAAAAAAAGCCATTAGTCCAAAACGCGATGTCCTCTCTGCTACATCCCTTTGCATAGATATAGATGTCTATGCACAGGGAGTGAGCAGACTGAGAACAATCTCAGCTCTGCTACATCAGGCAGCAGGCGGGCTCTAGGACCCTGGAGCTGCGGCAGCCAGCACAGAGCAGACAGCCTGACTCCTTACTGTGCGAGTTTCCCAGCGATTACTTGCACAGTAAACGAGTCCAATGCAAGTCAATGGCAATCCTAGTTTTGTCAGAGTCTCTGACAAAACTAGGATTGCTTCAGGCTGAAGCTTCCGAGACACATCTGTGATTTGTAAATCGCACACTACTCGCTATTACTCGCTTCCCCATTCATTAACATTGGACTCGCTAGACTCGCAATGAGTAGCGAGTCCCGGGCTCGGACTCGCTAGAGTCAAGCGATTCCGAGTAATTTAGGACTCGCCCATCACTAAGTTCAGTTCCTGAGAGGACTGAGGAAGAAGGACCTGTGTGTAAAGGAGTTGCCTTAGCCTCACCCCATGGTCCGCTGCCCAATTCCAGACCTAGCCAGGATGTGAGGGAAGGAGTTAAGAGAAACACATCTGGTAGACTGAGTTACCCTATAACTCACCCCGGAGGAGCGCAAAGACCGGATACCGGATCCAAAATTGTGCCTGCCACAAGCAGCACAGTAAATACTGGACTAGTGGAGGTTATATATCATCACTGTGCCACAGCGAAGCAACATGCAAAAAATAGTAATGGCTGCCTGATTAGGAGCGCTCTAAGGATCAGACATATAAGATGTTTTAATAAATGGCAAACCTTTTATTAATTTCTTAGTTCCCCACACTCACAGCTCCACTACGCGTTTCAACTGTATGAAACAGTCTTCATCAGGTGGTGTAAGGGGGTACACTAGACATTGGCATTATATATATAATGCGAATGTCTAGTGTACCCCCTTACACCACCTGATGAAGACTGTTTCATACAGTTGAAACGCGTAGTGGAGCTGTGAGTGAGGGGAACTAAGAAATTAATAAAAGGTTTGCCATTTATTAAAACATCTTATATGTCTGATCCTTAGAGCGCTCCTAATCAGGCCGCCATTACTATTTTTTGCATGAAAACTACTCCCTTTGTGAGGGATTGGCGGCTGGAGCAGCTCAGGAACAGCACAAACGATCTGCCTTGAGGACCTGGCGTTTCCCTGGTAACCCACAACAAAGAGCGGTGACACAAATTCAGTTTCGTGGTCACGTTGACCAGATAGGTCCGGTTCCGAGGACCAGGAGAGAGAAGAGCGGAGAGGCAGCGCACATACCGCCAGCGGCGGAGGTTGGTAAACCGGGTTGTGCAGGACGTGCACAACCCAATAAGGTGAGTGGCCACCTACCCACGCCACTTAGACGTTTTTGATAATGGGACCTACACATTTGCGCCCCTCTTCCTTTTTGTTTTGCACAGTGAAGCAACACGGCAGGGTCAGAAACACAAAGTTAAGACTCAAGTTGCCTAGCAAGTGGTTATCCGTGAGAGGAGACAGGGTCGGCAGCCTAGCTAAAGTGGCAGCAGGGCCACACACAAAGCGCAGGAGTGGGAAGCCAAGGACCCGGCCAGGGTGGGAGCAACCCTGCCCTGGTACAGACTCCGTGGACAATACTCTGCTGAACAACACCTACAGTAAAGACTTGAAAAACTACAAAACCGTGAGTCTGTGTAATCTTTGCGCTCAAGCTCTACTTTCCTTCACAAACTGGTAACATCTCTACCACTATCTCTACTCTGCATCATCCATAGACTATTATCACCACTGCCCAGGGGAACCAGGCTCTGCCCGCGGAAAGCCGTTATATCACGGCTGCCAAACATCATCCCCGGAGGTTCTGCAGCAGCGGTGGTCACCCTGACCACATACCACGAGTGGCATCACGACTTTCTCCTCTATAAATACCCCATTACTTGTGAGCTCGGGACATGGTCCGAACTAAGACTACCATGATACCCCCTGTGATACCCCGGTCCGGTACCGAGTACCCCGTCCCAGTGGGCTCCACATAGGGTCATCACCTGTGATGGCCACTAGGTGTTGTCAGCCTTAGAAGGAACCTGTCAGCTCATTCCTATGCTATCACTACCTGTCCCTGCACCTTCCCATATCAGAGATGAAATTGCTAACCTTTCAGATGTTTCCTTTTACGCTTGTGGGAACGGAGTTTTTATGTGATCTCTTGGCTGGGGTTGCCCCAGGATACTGGTTTCCTAGCCAGTGCCACCACTATTGTACTCAGTGTTCTGACCCTACTTTACAGAAGCTTGTGTTAAACAATATCAACTGTGCTGTCAGCAACGCCAAGCCGGGATGGTCCACGTAGCAACAGACATGTGGAGATATTAGTGTTGACTGTCAAGGATGACAAATTCCTCTGACAGCACGCTGGGTGAACCTGGTAAAGGGTAAGACAGAGTGACAGCCTGGGACATCACACATCCTACCCACGCCAAGAATAGTCGGCCCAACTTCATCATGGTTTCCATCTACATGTATGCCAGTTTCTGCCTACTTCTCTTCTCCTTTTCCTCCTCCTCCATATCATCCTGAATCCCTCAATTGTTCACAGGGCCTGTGAACCTGAGTTGGGTGAGGGCCCAGAGGTAGCCCTGTAACATATCTTTGGGAGGGCCCGCTATACATTTTGGACCCTCCACTATACTTTGATACTTTGGGAAAGGCCCTTCTCATTTTGAGGGCCCTCCTCTACACTTTTGGGGTTGAAACAACTGCCTTAAAAATAACACAGCATAAGCAAAGTCATCATTGCTGGCACTGAAGGTCTTCCTCCTTAATACATTTTTGAGGGCCCTCCTCTATACTTTGGCTGACATACGCAGCACCCCACTAGGTTGCTGGAGCGCATACAAACAAAACTACTGGCATTTCCCTGTGTTACCTGCTTCCCAATATGTTGTCCAGGAAACAGGCCCTGATGCCACCTGCACACAATCTGCAGTTGCACATATACAACAAACATTTAGCATTGGACAGTGAACGTATATCATATGTACTTGTGTCAAACAAAATGTGACCCCAAAACTGACAGGGGGAACATTGAATAATGCGTGGTTTCTGCCAAACAGTATTTTATGATAATACTACAGCTTAGGATATTACAAACACTATTGGACTGTATGTATTTGTGAACTTTTGGTGGCACAAACCTACATAAATGTCACCACAAAAACAGTGGATAACAAGGCCGAGTGCAAGCTTTGTAAGCAGGCAGTAGTAAATTTTGGACTACTGCAGTTTTACGTTGGGCAAACCACCTTTTTGTGATGTGGACAGCAGAAACACCAGCGGGTTAAAAGGTCTGGTGCTTGCTTGGTAGCAGGTAGCAGCAAATGTTTGGACTACTGCTTTGTGGAGGGCAATAACTGCTTTTTAAGTGAAGTATTGTGGATAGCAGAAGCCCGCCTGTCAACCCAAAAACATCAGGTAACATGGGCTGGTGCGTGCTTGGTAGCAGGCACTAGCAAATGTTTGGATTACTGATTTGTGGAGCGCAATAACCACTTTTTAAGTGGAGTATTGTGGATAACACAAGCCAGTCTGTCAACCAAAAAACAGCAGGTAACATGGCCTGGTGCGTGCTTGATAGCAGGCAGTAGCAAATGTTTGGATTATACTGCTTTGTGGAGGACAATAACCGCCTATTTAAGTGGAGCAGTGTGGATAGCAGAAGCCAGCCTGTCACCCCAAAAACAGCGGGTAACATAGCCTGGTGCGTGCTTTGTAGCAGGTAGTGACAAATGTTTGGACTACTCCTTTGTGGAGGACAATACCTGCCTTTTTAAGTGGAGTATTGCGGATAGCAGAAGCCAGCCTGTCATCCCAAAAACATCGGGTAACATGGCCTGGTGTGTGCTTGGTAGCAGGCAGTAGCAAATATTTGGACTAAACTGCTTTGTAGAGGGCAATAACTGCCTTTTTAAGAAGAGTATTGTGGATAGCAGAAGCTAGCCTGTCACCCCAAAAACAGCGGGTAACATGGTCTGGGGTGTGCTTGGTAGCAGACAGTAGGAAATGTTGGAGTACTGCTGCTTTGCATTGGGCAAATCTACCTTTTTGTATTCTGGTTAGAAGCACCAGGGGGTTATATGGCCTGGTGCAAGGTTTGTAGCAGGCAGTAGGAAATTTTGGAGTACTGCTGCTTTGCGTTGGGCAATCCGCCTTTTTGGAATCTGGACAGAAGCACCAGCAGATTAAATGGCCTGATGCAAGGTTTGTAGCAGGCAGTAGGAAATTTTGGAGTACTGCTGCTTTGCGTTGGGCAAACCGCCTTTTTGGAATGTGGACAGAAGCATCAGCGAGTTATATGGCCTGGTGCGAGGTTTGAAGCAGGCAGTAGAAAATTTTTGGACAACTGCTGCTTTACACTGATCCTGCTGGACACTATCCATTCTGGAATAACTCGCCCTCCCCACTGCAGTCTAACTCTGTACTGTGTCTCTTCAGCTCACAAAAGACCTATTGTTTTGGTGGTATTATGCATCTACTGAACGGATCTGTTCAACTGTCCCTGCTCCAATATTTCTCCCTTGCTAATCTACACTGAGGTACACTAGAGGTAGCTATTAAAAGGGATTTTGTGTTATGAAGAGGCCTAACACTCTCCCTAGCATCTCAGCGATCTCTCCATATGCTTCTCCAATGCTGGCTCCAGATGCAATGCAGGCAAAATGGTGGCGGCAGGGCTTAAATAGACCCTATGACGCTGGGTGGCCAGTCAATCACAGAAATGCCACAACCAAGATGTCTGCGGCATTACTGTGATTGATTAAGAAGCCCAGCATGTTTAGTGGCTGCAAAGGAGGTGCCAAAACTGCAGGGTGGGACATCCGAATATAGCGAGCTGAGTACACAAAACTCGCAGAATAACGAGTAATGCGAATACCGTACTATTCGTGCGAATAGTGAATAGTGACGAATAAACTCGCTCATCACTAAGAGCCATATTATAGTGTAGATTTTGCTGTTATGTTATGTGGATGCCATTTCACATTGGCAGACCCCCTGGGGTACCAGAACAGAAGAACCCCACCATAAGTGACCTCATCTTGCAAACTACACCTTTCAATGAATTCATCTAGGGGTGCAGTGATTATATTGACACCACAGGTGTGTCACAAAATTTTATACCTTTGGTCGGTGAAGAAAAAAATATTACGTTTTTACCACAAAAATTAAGTTTTAGACCCAGAATTTACATTTTCACACAAGGAAATGGGTAAAAATGCCACCAAAACGTGTTGCAAAATTTCAGCTGAATATGGCAATACCTCTCATGTGGCTGCACTGTACTGCTTAGCCATAAAGCGAGACTCAGGAGGGAAGGAGTGTTATTTGACTCTTGGAGTACAAATTTTCATACAATAGTTTTCACGCTTAATATACAGAGCCCCTAAGTGCCAGAAGAGCAGCGTCACCCTTCAAGTGACTCCAATTTGGAAATTACAATGTTCTAGAAATGTATCTACAATTTTGACTCCATTGGTGTTTCCAGAAAAAATAGCAATGAATATTGCTGAGTGAAAATTTCAAATCTGCCATGTAGTGCCCAGTACATTGTAGTGCCCATAGATTGTGCCCAGCTTTTGCTTCTTAAGACAAGCAGCCCGTAAATTAACCAGGTTTCTTAGCTACGGAATTACCAAACATGTTCATGCTAAATGTTGTTTAAACACAGTATGGGACTCATAAGGGAGGGGGCATTTGGATTTGGAAGAACAGATTTTGATGGATTTCTTTCTTTGGCGGAGAGACATAGGATTTTTCCCAAGCCTTTGAGCTAACAGTAACATTATAACCCCCTATATTTTCATTTAAAGATGATGGACCTCAGTGGGAACTTGTTTTTTTTTCTTGTGGATTGAGTTGAAGTTTTTATTGGGCAGATTTTACATAAAAATTTGGATCACATTTATCCCATGCTCTATGCATCAGGGTTTTCATCTAATTCTCTGAATGTGGTGATGCAGATCACATAGGATCACAGGATCCATTGACTATAATAAGGCAACAGACTTTAGACTATGTCTGGGCTCCCCTCCTTGTTGTCCTTTTTAGGTTTGCACAAAACTGTGGGTGACAATGCTTTTATACATGTTTTAAAAGATAGTGGGTGACCATGCTTTTATGCATGACATATTTTGGAGATTTACACTAAAACCCAATGTAAGCGTTCAGAATAGAACACAGGATAAATGTAACTGAGCCTTAGGCTGGGGTCACATTTGGAAGGCACAATCTGGTAGCCGCATCCATTACCGGATCCGGTATTACCGTGTGCCATCACATTTGCCATCACATTGCAGATCTGAATCCAGTAATGGATCCAGATCTGCAATGTGAAAAAATTGTGGCACCAAAAACCGGATCCGGTACCGCAAGGTACATTCATGTACCTTGCGGTTATGGAGACGGTTGCCATAGGCAGCCATTTAAAAAAAAACAGATCCGGTTTTTCAACCACTCTGAAAAATGCAGCCTGCATGATTTCTACCGCAGGCTGCAAAACCGGATGCGGTAACCGGATTGCATTAAGTGCAATCCGGTTTTTCTATTGCAGCCTATGGCTGTGGATGCAAGTCCGGTTTTGACCATTTTTAATGGTCAAATCCGAATCCGGTTTTGGATACAAAACCGCAAATGTGACCCTAGCCTTACTGCGATCTTTGGGAGGAAGAATGAATAAATCAACAGCGGGTCAAGAATTGCTTTTATTCACTTTTTTACACATTTTACCGTGCAATATAATTGAATAGATCTAGATAATTTTATTCTTCCATTTTGTGCGATTACAGAGATACCAGGTTTATATTAGATTTTGAGAGCTATAATTTATCTGTATTTCTGCCAACTGACTCATATAAGGGATTGATTTTTGCATTGCAGGGCATTAGATCAGTGACTTGCACACAGGCATAAGTCTTATAAGGTCATGCTCAAGGCAGTACCTTACGGGCCTCTGTACCTGGGTGACCCATCAGCAATAATTTGGATTGGGGTCATGTGATCACGAGTAGAGAAGGAGCCCCCTCTGTCTGGTAAGTAGATTAATGCCGCTATTGACAGCAGCATCAGAGAGGTTAAATGTCTGTGATCGGTGTTAGCACTGATTGTGGGCCCTACTGCAGGGTGTCAGCTATGATATATAGCTGACACGCACTAATGAGCTTGACAGCTTTACTACACATATATCAATTTGTGGGGACACAATTTCTGCAGCGCCGTAAATGTACGGCGGATGTTGTGAAGAGGTTAATGTAGATTCAGAGCAGCATGCTGGTCCAATAAAAACCTTTGCAAACAAATAACCTTCACCACTAAGGTATTTTCTCCAATTATTTCTTGAGTCTTGATCCTCTTTCTAGAGCATATAACTTTGTATGTTCTCAGTTATGCGCTTGCATCTCAGAACTGGGTTTCAAACCAAATACCTTTATGATACATAGAGTCTCGTGTTAAGACAATGCATGTTGCCTAATGAGTTTGCAAGAAGCCCACAGCAGCACAGCCTCTCTTGTTAGTAATCCTTATAGTGAACAGCTAACCCTTTCATCCGTCACCAGACTCTTCTCAATTGCCTAGAAGGGATGTATTTCCATATCTTTCATCATATCATTGCCTGTCTAGCTCACAAACATAAAAAGACAAACTCATACATGGTAGATTTCAACACCAATTAAAAAGCCGGACAATTACAAGTGCGTTTAGATGCGATTATCAAGATGAGGAAGTTCAATAGAAATTTGGTGAACAGGCAGAAGTCTGCTAATGTTTCTGGTAAAGAAACCTCATCTATAATGTAGTCTTAAAAGTGGGATTAAAGATTGTATTTTTAACAGAAAAAGACCCCTGGCTGTGTAATAGTGACAGTGGGGTTAAACATATCATCTAGATCAATATGAATATAATATTATATAACATACTAACATTGTAAAGACAATATGATATTTTGAGAAATATTGTATTCCGGTGAACCTGGAAGGCTACAAATACAAGGAAATTCTGGGCATGGAGACAACTATATGAATTTGACAATCTATTAAGGTAATGTATCCAACTGTATCTACTATATTACCTGTCAATATACAATATACCATAGATGAAGGCTAATCATCCGGTATTTTGTGCAATCCGGTATTTTGTGCTCGTTGATCGTATATTAAACACTAATATATTTTTTTATTTGCCAATGTTGACATTACAGATGAGTGAATATCTTCAAATGCACTAACCTTGCAGAATTTACCTCCAAAGTTTGATTTGCAGAAAATAATTGTGCACAAATTGTATTACTGGAAAGCTTATGATTGCTTGTAAAATTTATGTGGGGAAGTAGACAGCGATCCTTGCTGACCATAAGAGCTTACACTTCACAGGCAAGAGAGAGAGAACCCCTCGGACCATAAGATGCTTTGCTCTATAGAAGACACAGATAACACCATAGATCATAAGAGCTTAAACTATATAGACAAGAGAGACTTACCCAGCAATTCTGGAGATGAAAAATCACTCTGCCATACAACTTGTGACTAATTGACAACCACTGCTTTTGATGGGCCAAGTACTGACCACCACTGTACAAGGTATGATATATAAGATGTCATAGCTGCAGAGCACTATGGGTGAAGCCCATGTTGCAACACTAAACTCAGTGTGGGAAATGGTATAGAGTAAGTTTTTTTTGCAAACGATGAATTGAATCTCAAGGTGTTTGAATTTACATAGAAGAGTGAATTCTGCGTGAATGAATTTGCTCATCTCAACTTGGCGTGTGGACTTACAGTAGGTCTTCTGAATGCAATACTCCCCATCCTAATGCCTGTTTGCTCCCAATCTAACACTCTCCTCCCAATCTCTTCTTCTAGCTTCAGTCAAAGAATTCCATCAAAGGAGCATATGACTGCTACCATCACTGACTGTAGTGGGTCACTGCGGCAAGCAATGGTTTGTTGCAGTGGACACATGTCCATGTGATGGGACATCATAACTACTGCTGGAAGCAAAGATTGTCAGGCAGCCAAACAGCAGTTACCTACAAAATATAGGGAATCTATAACTAGGTTTTTACCATTTAAAGTGCAGCTATCACCAGGTAGCCCTTAAATACAACATTCTGTAATTCTGTATATAAATCAGCAAGGCTATCTGAATAACGTAAATGAATAGCTTTATTGTACTCACCTATGGGGTGGTCCAGTCTGATAGGCATCACTGTTCTTGATCTGGCACCTCTTCTCTTCTTGCTTCATGTGGATGACATGTCCTATGTCATCCGCACAGGGTTTTCCACTCCACACCTGCGCACTCACATTTCTCTTGTCCTGATGAGGGCAAAGTAAAGTACTGCAATGCACAGACATGGGGAAAGGTCAAAGAGCACTTGTGCATGGACACACTAATATTTGCTTTGCCCTTATCATAGCAGATAGAAGTGTACGTATGTAGGATCACAAGGTAGTTCACTATTTGCATGAGGTAGGATGCGTCATCCACATGAAGCAAGAAGAGAGGAGGCGCCGCATCAAGACCGGGGATGTCTCACGGACCGGAAGCCCCTTAGGTGAGTATAATAAAAGCTATTTCTTTTATGCTTTTTTATGGTTTGCAGATCAGCTTGGGGACTTATATGCAGCATTCTACAATGCTGTATTTAAGGGTATACTAATGGTGGCACCCTTCGTGTAGAAAAAACTGGTGACAGGTTCCCTTTAAACAAACTTTCTTGTTTCTTTTTTTCAAAAATTGGCTCAGGAAAAAAATGGTGTAAAATAAGCTCACCTATTTAGATTCTTGCCACTTTAGAGCCACAGCTCTAATCGGAAGTAACAGCATCACAAAGCAATCACTGATCTCAGGGAGACCAGTCCAAGAAAACACTGTGGGCAGCTGGCTAAAGTGCTCAACTCAGTGAATTCCTAGGCGCATTGCCCCCTGGGAATCTTGAATATGCAAACAGAGTCTGTGGAGCCTCCTTTAGGAGTCTCAACACAGGATTAGCCAGATATGCCTCCAGAGAAGGACCTAGCCATGGGGTGGCTCTTTGAGGCTAGTCCTGTGTTGAGGCTCCTAAACGAGGCTCCACAGACTCTGTTTGCATATTCAAAATTCCCAGGGGACAATGCGCCTAGGAATTCACTATGTTGAGCGCTTTAGCCAGCTGCCCGCAGTGTTTTCTTGGACTGGTCTCCCTGAGATCAGTGATTGCTTTGTGTTGTTGGTCTACTAGGCATTGCTCCCACCTAGCCAGAATCCTACTCCACACTCATGAGGGGCAACACCCTGAAAAACTGTCTGTGGATGGATACCTGGCCTTGGTATTCCCTTGTCATATCTTTAAGCTCATAAAGAGCTGGATATTGACTAAAAGGGCCACTTAATATGGTGGTTATGGTGGACTCCTCAAAAAGCCACCCCATAGCTAGGTCCTTCCCTGGAGGGAAATCTGGCTAATCCTGTGTTGAAACTCCTAAACGAGGCTCCACAGACTCTGTTTGCATATTCAAAATTCCCAGGGGGCAATGCGCCTAGGAATTCACTATGTTGAGCGCTTTAGCCAGCTGTCCACGGTGTTTTCTTGGACTGGTCTCCCTGAGATCAGCCACCCCATGGCTAAGTCCTTCCCTGTAGGGATATCTGGCTAGTCCTGTGTTGAGACTCCACAGACTCTGTTTGCATATCGGAAGTAACAGCATGGCATGCAATGTCATCCTGTCAGCACTGTATGTACCCTAGATTCTGATAACAGGAAACCTTCTACACTTCCTTTTTGCAGTAATTTGAGTATTGCCAGCTCACTTTGCAATGCTGCGAGCTTCTCCTGTTATGCTCACTTCACAAGGATAATTGTGTTGCAGACCATAAACATGAATTTACCATCAGACAAAGGCCAATCTTTCTTCTGGAATGTCCAAAAACTCCATTCCATAGGTGGACCCAGACAGAAAAGTCTCTTGTTCAATAACAGTATATGAGCCCTTTGCAATCCAATAATGTGTCTCTGCTTTAGAAATAGAAGTGACCTTGTTAACTCTTGGACCCTGTGCATCTGCACACGATGTACCAATGTTATGTCCACCACGGCTACATTCATTAATGTTTTACACCACAATCATGTTATCTTTGTATCCTCTGTATCTTGAGTTTGTCTACAGTCACTATTCTTTGCATTTTATAGTGTCTTATGTTGTCATAGGAGTAATGGACAGGCGTAATGACCAGACACTGGGTTCACTGGGTTATAGGCCATTGGTGTTGTGTATTATACTGTACGCAGCTTCAAAAAGTTGTTCGTCCTCAAATATTACTGTTATGTACATTTGTGTTCCAAAAAAATTTGAAAAATTTATGGCTTTTCTTTTTTATTTTAGTTTATAATGTGTCCTGCTTTTCTCCCATTTTCTTTTTAGAATAATCACAGATAACCTCTTTAAACTGGAAGCTAAAGGATACATATATGAGGAAAATGTTTACATTAATTTTTATTCTTTTTATGTTAATAAGATACACATCAATTTGTATTGTTTACAGAACATCGCAATACTTTATCTCAAACCCTTATGTAAAGAAAAATAGAAAAGCAGAATGTTTATAGTTATTGTTTTTAACTTGCTGTATACTTTTAAGATTCTATGCTAAAATTGTATTAAAAAATATGACTACAAATATTAAAATTAATTTGGTTTAATACAAAAATAATAAATATTCTATTTTTAACTTGACTCAATAAATTAAGGCTTTGTACAAATTGGGTATAAAGTAAAAGCAAGAAATATGATGATGATGTATGTTGACTATATATGACTGGAGTGGTGCTGCTATGGACGTGAGCTATTATAGTCTCAGATTCACTGTTACAAGTGATAGTTTTAGATACCGCAGATGTAAAAATACACTGTTATATAACAAGAGTTAACAAGCTCATGATATATTTGGGCTTGAATAATGGTTTCTACAATTTATGTGAAATTTTAGAGATCAAGGTGCTGCTGCCCTAAATCCCCAATCATGTTAACACACACTTCATAAACCAGTTAGACAAGCAGACAACATGGAAAGTGCAGAGGTTAAGTACACGTGATTGACCTCCAAGAAGCTGTGCGCTACAGATCATTAAATATGTTGTGCTCTCCTGCGTCTGCTGGTCATACTGAAAGTGTCCAAGAACGTTATTTAATACTTAGATGTTCTTACCTACATTTCAGTGACACAAAATCAATAGACTTTCTTATCCTCAATTTCACAGATTATTATAAGCACCAAGATACAGTTCTGCCATGTGTAGCAATACCAATAGTATAGTAATAGATGTAAACAGTAGAAAATGTATCTATCTATTTATCTATCTATCTATCTATCTATCTACGTAAATAGAAAAAAACTGCACAGCACTCAAGATACAGTGTGAACTGGTGCAAGCTGCGATGCTGGAACAAACAACCAGATAAAATTCACTGCAGCACTCAGTTACTACCAAAAATGTACACATGCTAATAAGCAGTTTATATATGAGGAGTTGCTGGCTCCATAGCTGCACTTAGCACCCTCATCGCCCCCAGGTGGTCTGAGGTTGAGATGGTGTCCACCCACTTAGAAGTGGGACAGGGAGGACAAGGAGGACAGGGATGTCAGCGTAGGACTCATAAGATCTGGGGTCACTGTGGAGTGGTTGATGAGCAAACAGATATTGCCCAATATATGTACCAAGAACCGCAAAAAATAAAAAAAATAAGATTATTGAGTTTTTTTTTAAAAAAACATAAGTTTTTTATTGTTTCCTCAAATATAGACCGCTTGTTAGCATGTGTGCATTATTGGTAGTAGCTGAGTGCGGCAATTAATTTTTTCTGGTTGTTTGTTCCAGCATCGCAGCTTGCACCAGTTCACACTATATCTTGAGCGCTGGGCAGTTTTTTGTTTTTTTTTTTGTTTGTTTTTTTTCTGTTTTCTATCTGTCTGTCTATCTATCTATCTATCTATCTATCTATCTATCTATCTATCTATCTATCTACAGTCATATGAAAAAGTTTGGGCACCCCTCTTAATCTTACTCTTTTTATTTGTTTAAAATTGTTTTTTTGCAACAGCTATTTCAGTGTGTTATATGTAATAACTGATGGACACAGTAATATTTCAGGATTGAAATGAGGTTTATTGTACTAACCGAAAATGTGAAATATGCATTATTTAAAAATTTGACAGGTGCAAAAGTATGGGCACCCTTCTGATTTTCATGATTTGAATACTCCTAACTACTTTTTACTGACTTACTGAAGCACTAAAGAGAAAAGGAAAAGGGATTTGGTCCGTGCTTCCGTCACACTATAATAAATCTACTGGAGAGATTTAATTTTTATTGTGATTTATTGTGATTTATTTTTTATTGTGATTTATTTCTACGTGTTTCAGGGTGCAAGATACCTTCATCAGAAAAAATCACAGATGTATCTCGGTGATTTTTCCTGATGAAGGGGTCTCGCACCCTGAAACGCCTAGAAGTAAATAACAATAAAAAATAAATCACAATAAAAAATAAATCTCTCCAGTAGATTTATTATAGTGTGACGGAAGCGCGGACCAAATCCCTTTTCCTTTTCTTCCCAGATCTTATGTAAAGACTGGTGGTAGCAATACGACCACCCTTAAATCTGGCATAATCAGATGTACAAAGATGGCGGCCGCGTCAGTTACTGCGTAGGAGCATGGAAAGACTTTTTTTTTACAATCTTGCCAATCAGGAGATACCTGGGTCTGCCTGTACTGTGGCCAGTGTCCTCTAGATGGCGCTATTTCAGGGACAAACCTAAAGTCAGACATATTAATGCTTTTATGTAAGTAGATTTTATTATATATCTAATGCAATATTGTGTCAAATAGTGTCAGGGATAAATTGAGTCAGATCATCTCCAAGATGGTACTTGCTTTGAGTGTTCCCAGTAATGATTAGTATTTGCCACAAGTGATCCAAGAAAGTACGATCAGTGAGTTGGTGCCCATAGTTTACAGTTGTCCATGAGTAGTGAAGGCTAGCCCATCTATTTCAATTCCACAAAAAAAGCTAGTAGTGACTATGATAGAATTTTCAATCAAATTATGTTTGCGAACCTATACATTTAATCAATGAAACTGACTGTTTATCTTTGAAGCCGGTGTGGAGTAATTGTACAGCCCTAAATTTCTCTTTGGGACTGCCTCATTATTTCCAAACTGTTTCTTTACTGTGCCACTTTCAGCATTCTGACCCTTGTGGTGCTACAAGAAAATAATTCCAGGATTAAAAAAAAACCCGGAGGGGGCGTGGCCAGGACGTACATGGAGCTGGCTGCTTAAATCAGAGCTCCTGCATCTTGCCTGGTTAACGGCACCTTACAGACTTCATTGCTCCACCGAGACCGGAGACGCTACTGATCCTCCAGGTATGCCGCGGGCTGGAAACAAGAAAAGCATGGGCGTCCAAAGGGTAACAGACTTCTTTGCTGCAGAGCAGCAGCCCGCACATAAAATGGCCCCGACATCCAGAGCCTCAGCTTCCGTGCCCGTGTCTCTTACAGCCCGGGAGGGAGTGAGGAGGGAGAGGATATAGATGAGACCCCCATCACAAAACAGACCCTCAAACACATGCTGGGCTCCCTGAGGCACTCCATACAGGAGGACATAAAAAAATTCATGGGAGAACTCAGGCAGGAGCTTTTCTCACTGGGAGACAGAACCTCCCACATAGAGGAAAAAATGTCAGAGTATGCAGCATCTCACTATGAGCTAGCCACAGACTATGGGCGAATGGAGGGGGAGATCAAACAAGCCCACCTTAAAATTCATGATCTGGAAGACAAACTGCAAAGGGGGAACATTAGAATCAGAGGGATTCCTGACCCACAAGACACTGAGGACTTGCCCTCCACAATCCATCCACTTCTGCAGCTGCTGCTGCCAGACACCCTGATGCTGACTTAGCTATGGATCATGCTTTCAGGCTCCCTAACCAGTTCATGTGAATAAGTCTCTTCCTAGGGACATTCTGGTTGCTTTTACCAAAACTAGCACGGCTGAAGCTGCATTACGTGCTATGAGACAGAGACCTAACTTATCTCATACTCAGAGATTGCAATATTTCCGGATCTCTCAGCAGGCACCTTTGCCCCATATTGCAAGCTGCTGAGGGACAAAGGAAACCAATATAGTTGGGGCTCACGGGTGCATATTCGATTCCGGTACAAAGGCACGGCCCAGCTGTTCCGATCTCCTAGTCGTCTGGGTAGAACCCTGAAGGAATGGGACTTAGTTCCACCTGCTGAGAAACTCCCACAACGCTCCAGCCCGGGATCCTCGACCCTTGTCCGTTCGGTGCTCCGTGAATGGGAAAAGGTCGGCTGATTCTCTGGACCCTCAGAACTCTATACTGGGCGAAATGCAGGTCTACATGGCCCTTTTTCAGGATTCGCTTTTGTTTTTTCTTTTTTGCCCTTCCCTCCAATTTTGACTCCTGAAACTTTCTGAACTTCCCACTAACTGGGGTCTCTTTTCATACTTGGGAGAAAGGGGATGGGCAGCCCCCCCTTGGTGGACTTTGATCCGCCTGCCAACACTGAAGGAGTTTGTATTTGTAATTTTTGTGTTTTTTTTCCTTTTTTTCTTTGGTGCACTTTTTCCGCACATTGTCTTGATGTTCGACCCCCCTACCCTTTCCCTATCGGTCACATTCCCTTCCCACCCCCCCCCTTTTCTTTACAGGACCCTCATATGCTCGCTGCACTTGATGATTGATGATAGTAGATACCTTCGTAATTTAAATACTATGTAATCCCTTTATCTAACATGAGTATTACGGGACTTTCCCTCAATGTGAATGGCTTAAATTCTCCGGGAAAGAGATCTATTGTCTGGCGCCATCTCCTAAAGGAACAGAGTGATATTGTGTTCTTGCAGGAAACGCATTTACTACATGGAGACATACACAGAATGTCTTCTCCCGCATACCCACACCAATATTTTGCCTCAGCCCCTAAGAAGCACGCAGGTGTCGCTATTCTTGTGCATGGACGTGTTGCCTTTAAATTGCAAGAAGTACTAGCTGACCCGAAAGGTCATTACTTAATGGTAACGGGTACTATTAATAGTGTTTTATACTCTCTGATTGCGCTTTATGCCCCTAACTTAGGACAGATAAACTTTATGTGAACAACACTGGACAAACTACTTCCCCAGGCATGCTGACGCAAACTATTGGGGCGTGATTTTAATGCCCATATGGATAGGTCACTAGATTGCTCACACCACTTGGGAGCTAGACGGGAACTGGGGCCTCTGATCTCGTCTTATCATTTATATGACATCTGGTGATACTTACACAGTAATGACAAAGATTACACATACATGTCGCATAGACATGGCACATGTAGCCGTATAGATTTCTTCCTGGTAGACGATAGTCTCCTCCCTTATTGTCTGGGGGCGGACATCGATCTATCACGTGGACGGATCATGCCCCAGTTACCATGCAACTAGTGGATGAACTGGCTGTTAGGCCTCCAACCAGGTGGAGGATTAATGACTCCCTATTAACCTTTTCTCCAAATGTAGAGACTCGATCTCAACAGATGACTGAGTTTTTTCTGCTAAATGATAATGAATCAGTGACTCCTGAAATCTTGTGGTTCGCTCATAAGGCGGTCATGAGGGGAGAGCTATTAAAATTAGCCGCTTATAACAAAAGAAAATATAACCAGGAACTTAAGACCCTCCTTCAGCAGATTAAAGCTTTGGAAACCACATACAAACACTCTCCTTCGGACATTCTCCGTGAGACCCTCTTACAGTTGCGACAAAAACTCAGAGCCCTCATGCTTGCGAGGGTGGAAATCAACTTAGTAAAAACCAGAGCTAACTACTATAGTATGGGTGATCGGGCGGGGGCATTACTGGCGCGTCGGGTCAAAAAGAAAGAAGCACAGTCCAAAATTACCCACTTAATAGCATCAGACGGTGTGCACGTCCGACATCCGATACAAATTGCGGAACAATTCAAGTCATACTATGAGAATTTATATAACCTATGTGACTCTACAGACACCCCACAACCCATGATGGAGACCATCCAAGACTTTCTAGACCGAGCCAAACTTCCCACTCTTACGGCGACCCAAAACTCCTGGTTAAATTCCCCAATAACTGAGCGGGAGATTCGTGAGGCAATCCAATCAGTTAAAAATCGTTCTGCCTCAGGTCCGGACGGCTTTTCTTATAAATATGTCTCCACTTTTATTAATATCCTTACACCGCATCTCCTGAAAGTATTTTCTTACTGGCAAGAAAAAGGTACCATACGTAGTGAGGGACTGCGGGCTACTATTACGGCTATACCTAAACCGGGAAAGACTCCCACTCTCCCAGGCAACTACAGGCCGATTGCGTTGCTCAATTGTGATCTCAAGATGTATGCTAAGGTTCTAGCTACCCGTCTACAGGAGGTCCTCCCCTCCCTCATTGCGCCAGACCAGGTGGGTTTTGTGCCCGGCAGGCAGGCGCGTGATGGGACACGGAGACTGGTTAATTTACTTGAGGTACTGGAGAGGAGGGGTGACCCAAGTGCCCTGCTCTCCCTGGATGCGGAGAAGGCTTTTGACCGAGTGCACTGGGGATACGTCAGTGCGGTGTTACGCAAATTTGCCATACTGGGTCGATTTTACGATTCCATTATGGCCTTATATACTTCCCTCAGTGCCTCGGTCCGAGCTTCGGGATTCATATCATCAGACCTATCCATAACTAATGGTACGCGTCAGGGTTGCCCCCTCTCTCCGCTCATATTTGCCATGGTGATGGAGCCACTGGTACCATCATTAGATCAAACACTTCTGTGTCGGGAGTGTGTTTGGGAGCAGTTGAGCACAAGATCGGCCTTTATGCTGACGACGTGATCTTCACATGTACAAATGTAGCCACCACCATCCCTGAGATAATGAATATACTGGATAACTTCTCTACAGTGTCCTATTACAAACTAAACCTCACTAAATCTGTATTATTCCCAATCAATATTCCTGCCCCACTCCAGGGGGAACTACGCCAAAAATTTTCATTTACTTGTGCCCACAAAAGTTTTACATACCTGGAAATCCATATTACCCATATGAAACAAATGCTACAAACTAACTGTGACTCACTAGTAAGAGACCTGGCGGCTTTAATCTCCTTGTACTTCCTCACACAACTGACGTGGATGGCAAGAATACAGTTAGTTAAAATGACTTTACTTCCAAAGATTCTCTATTTGCTCCGATGCCTCCCGATTTACTTCCCCGCAAAACAATTGACCCGGTTCCAAACCATACTGAATAAATTCATTTGGAGTAATAAACCACATAGAGTAAAAAACAGAATCCTGGTGTTGCCGAGAGACATGGGAGGACTTGGGGCACCGGATGTGCGGACATATTACCAGGCAATTCTCCTCGAAATGGCACAGATCTGGTGGTCTGGCTGTACAGCGCCACTTTGGCTACAAATCGAATCCTCGTTTGCCCCGAGGCATTCCACCAGACTTCTGCTAGAGATACAACTCTTGAATGGCTCTGGCCATAGTGATCTACTGCGCTCCATGCAAGCAGTATTGAGAGTATGGTCTCAGGTAAGGAGGACACATCTGGGCTCCCTGTACCGCTCTGTCTCCTTACGAGCAATAGAGGAATTGATAGACTCCTTGTCCCTAGCCACCTGGAGAGAAAAGGGCATGAATATGCGGTCATTTAACTCCTTGACCTCGAGATATTCTCTGCCTTACTCAGCCTTTTTTCAATACCTACAAGTGCGCCACCTTCTTTCCTCATTGATGATATCTCAGGAGGGGAGAGAGGATCAAAACCCAATTATACAGGCATACTTTAAGCAGGGAACGATTATCCATCATGGTATCTCATTGTTGTATAAAGCAATAAGACACGACCATGCAACAAAACTGCCATACATGACTAGATGGGAGACACGTCTCTCATTTTCTGCCACCCTGGAGGAATGGCAATCTGCTGTGCAACATGCATCTTCTTACAGTGCCTGCATAGGTCACCTAGAACAGGCAAAAAAGCTGCAGATGGACTGATACCTCACTCCGGTTCGACTGGCCAGCTTTGTGGGAAGAACACCACCAGCTTTACCTCGTTGTTGGCGATTATGCGGGGGAATAGGTACACCAGACCATATCTGGTGGTTCTGTCCGAATGTCATACCTTAATGGAAAGGGGTGGAGACTTTATTGGAAAACTTGACAGGCCTACCTTGCAAATTGTCTCCACAGCTGGCCCTCTTGGGTATTGGTCTGGCAGACTTCTACGGCCAATTCTGTCTAATGTACTGGTGGCCTCCTTTATGTCTTTAGCTTCCTATTGGAAGCTTTCTTCGGTGCCTACCCAAGAAGAATTACTAGGGAGAATAAACCTACATTTTTTGTACGAGCTAACCCTTGCACACGGCCTCTCCCACAGGACGAAAATTCTCAACTGGTGGGACCCATGGGTAGATTCTACGTACAACACTGTGGAAAGTTAGCATTGGAATTTGACACACGAGTGTCGCTGTGATCTTCTGTGGCTATGTGTGACGGATATATTAGTTCTATCACTAAAACTCTATGCGAATATGCAAAGCTCTTTATCTACATCTTCAGAAAACACGATAAATGTTTAATCTGTATAAACTTTAATGCATGATTTATGGTTCTTCATTCCCAATGAAAATACCCCCTTCCCCTCCACCCCCTCCCACTCTCACCTTTCTCCACTTTCCCTATTCCCACTTTATTATTTAACCCAGATGACTCTAACTTGTCTATATAATATGTCATAGGATTTTTTCTCTTCCTGTTATTATTACGGTTGTGATGAAACAAAAAACGAATGGTTTAAAAAAAAAAACAAAAAAAAAATCCTTCTCTTGCAGAATTCTATAAGCAGCTACCTCCTTTAAATAAAATGAACATTATCATATTCACAAAAATATGTATTTGTAAAAAGAGCAATTTGTTGTGTGCACATGATTTTCCCATTATTCACAATCGAAAAGCATTAGAACTGCATAAATACAAGAAAATACAAAAGGATCTCAGAAAAACAAGTGCTGGAATGATTCTTCTAAGATCACTCCATGGAAGCAGCTATACACACAGGTGTACTGACGTGTATATATAAGTGTGCTGATGTATTTGTGCTAGACCTCATTGTGCTATATACTATAAAAAAAACATTTTAAACCAAGGAGCAGAAGGTCTGGGGCTGAAACAAGTCACCTTCATTTCTCTACTTCATTATTTCATACTTATTAGTATGCTGTGAAATCTATCTTCATACACAGACTGGTTTTAGGTTTAGTCGCTTTAGGTGATTTGTACTATTGACAAACAATTAGTAGTTATACAAGGTTATTTCAATGACTGACAGATTTTTGCTCAGTACCACGGTCAAACAGTGAGGAAGGCTGGAAGGAGTTACTTTTGTCTATATTCTACAAATATTATATTTTATATTTTTTTTTTTTTTACCTACACTATACAGAACAAGGCTCATCTAAACTTGTATCTTAACTGAAGCTTTCTAGTTTATAAATCAATCTACCAAAAAATTATTATATGTTTTACATAGGCTTTTATGGGTCCAGCATGAACCTTGTCTCAGATTCCATTTTAATAATCGCAAGCTTTTGAGACTCTAAAGTTTCTTTATCAGGCTAATAATGACACAAATTCTAAATGCACACACTTATATATACACACAAATAGAAAAGGTATCAACCACTGAGGACTCTCAGATTCTAATCTCTATTTGTGTGTATATGTGTGTATGTTCACAATTTGTGTCATTATGAGCCTGGTGAAGAGACTTCAGTAGTCTGGAAAGCTTGCTATGCTTACCATCTTCTCAGTTGGCCATTAAAAGGTATCAACCACTGAGGACTCTCAGATTATAATATTTTTCTATCTACTGGCTAAGGGACCCGTCCCACTTGATGATGTTCCAGCGATCCCGACAAGGATACGACCTGGTAAGGATCGCTAGAACATCGCTACATGGTCGCTGGTGATATGTCAAACAGTCAGATCTACTCAACGACGCAGCAACGATACGGTGACCCATATAAAGACCTCAATAAAAAAGAGGAGGGGGAACAAGAGGCGCAATAGTTCCCTATCACTAGTGACACAAAATATCAAGGTGATATAAGGATTACACTCACCTATGCCAGTTGTGAGACCCACAACTGGTTTGAAGGCATATAATAATAATACTGATTGCTGCTGCTGGACTTCCACTGGCCTCTCACTCGTGGAGACACATCAAGATGTTGTTGGGAAAACGGTGTTAAACGGTCCGCGCTGCCAGGTCAAGACGAAACTCCAAAGAACACACGTGTTGGTGATGTTCAAACAGTTTTCCTTTATTCTCTCCGACGCGTTTCGGTGCCCTCCTGGCACCTTCCTCAGATCCCTGAGGAAGGTGCCAGGAGGGTACCGAAACGCGTCGGAGAGAATAAAGGAAAACTGTTTGAACATCACCAACACGTGTGTTCTTTGGAGTTTCGTCTTGACCTGGCAGCGCGGACCGTTTAACACCGTTTTCCCAACAACATCTTGATGCATAAAGACCTCGGCGGTTGTTGGGACCCTGTCACACAGCAGCTTGTCTGACGACTCAGACCTACTGGGCTGAGTTCTGAGTCGCCAACGAGGTTGTTGTTAAGGTGTCAAACACACCGATGCATGCTGCCCAGCGGGAACCCGACGATCAAAAAATGGTTCAGGCCATTCCGACATAATCGGCAATGTCACAGCAGGGGCCTGGTCACTGCTACATGTTAAACATAGCGAGATCACTGGCGAGGTCGCTGTTACAAAACCTGTGACTCAACAGCGAACTCGCTAGCGATCTCGCTATGTGTGACGGGGGCTTAACATGGTACCAACATTTTTTACTTTTTCAAAGTGAAAACTAAATCCAAATGCTAAGAGGTGTAAAATTAACAATTTTTTCCTAAATTAATAGATCGACTATAATGCAAAAAATGTGGAGTGATTGTTTGTTACTAATTGATCTAATATATTTACTGTATATATTGCCAACATATTATGCTGCAATTTAAAATTGAAAAATCACTTAACCCCTGCCTTGAAATATATTAGAATCCGATATCATGAATGAATTGCCAGTTGACATTTATTATTACTATTATAATTATTATTATTATTATTATTATTATTATTATTAAACTCCCTTATTGTTAAAGTATTGACAACATCTTTATGATTTCTAATTACTGCCCATATGGTGATTGAAGCACAGGTGTGATTCTCACTTCTGCTCATACTTCAAAATTTAACTTTCGAGAATGTCTAGCACCTGAATTGACATAACACATCTGTTTCCTTCTAATATCGATATTTTTCCTGTTGTCAGCGACTGGCTACCAGATGAGCTTTTGATGAATTGTAGGCACCTTCTCCGATGGTTGTTTTATGATACCATTGACATGAAATAGAAGCTCACAAGCATTGTCAATGAGCAAAGTCTTGTACTCTCCTCAGTTCATTGAACCCATATGGAAGAGAACAGCTGGTTAGATGGTTTTGATTCCTCAGGCCAATGTTTGTGTTGTCAACCGCGACTTTAACTTGCTGACCCTTGTATAATTCATAGCATCCAAGGAAATGTTGTACCTTCTATCCCATTATGTGATGGATGATGTTACTTAAAACTGATTGTCCTGTAAAACATCTCATAGCCCTGCACATTAGACACATGTAAGCAAGAAACTGGCCAATAAATAACACAATAGTTCATACAGTAGCTTCTTAATAATTCTAGACACGTCAGGATCATCAGTGGGAGAAGTTGTGATGCATCTATGCAAAATATCTGCATTGTGACAACGCACTGTTAGTGTGTAATCCTATTTTAACTTTGATAGAAAACGTCAGTATAATATCCTAGTCTGAACAATTCCTGTGTGCTGTCCGTGCAAAAGACTGACCGCACTGGGACTAATGCCATTTCATAGGGCTGTGCAAATGAGCAATACTTTTACATGGATAGAATAACCATGTGGAAAAAATGGCAGCATGCACTATTGTTTTCCTTATTTCAAATTAAACTGCCTATTCAAGTCTATGAGTCTTGGCTGGACTAAGGGCGTGTGAGCCTGAAACTTCGCCATTTTGCCTGAAGCTTGAATAGAGAACACATTAACACTATCACAAGAGTGCTGCGAGTTTTTTCTATGAATTGCAAATCTATGAGTAGGAATAATAATTGGATCCCATATGGATCAACTATATAGCATCTGTCCAAGAAAGTAAGACCAGTACTCAGAAGATCCAAGGTAGGAAAAATTTATTTCAAGTATAACACACCAAATGACATAGGGAAAAAAGGAATCTCAACAGCACTGAGTAAGGTCCATTTAGGACAGAAACGCGTTGCCACTATGTTTTAGAGATGAGCATATCAGGCATAATTTAAATCGACTATTCACGCGGATTTTCCTGTAAAATATAATGTCCCTTATAATACTTTGGGGTCTTACGAGACCCCAGAGCATAACAAAGGTAAGGTGAAAAAATATAAAAATCCTTAAACTCACCTTACCAATCACCTTTCCAGCCCCTCCACTTCTCACCATCTCCTCTCCAGTCCTCATCACATCTTCTGTCCCTGTAGTGAACATTGAAATCTCACAGTCTCACACTGAGCTGGGACCTTTGGCTCAGATGATGCCCAGATGGGACAAAGTTCATGACTAGAAATGAGTGAACTCTCCCCAAACATGTTGACCAATTTCAAATATATAATGAAAAACCTGCAGCAATCAGAAGAAAACAAGCCTTGGTCGGGGAGGAGCTAAAACATAACTCAAACAAGTCCTTCACTTAACAGAATGCCAACTAAGGGATGGGTCATTAACCAAACAAGATACCTTTTTAGGAAAGTCCACTGTACTTGATGTTAATACTGTCTGCCAGGTTTCTCCGTGCCACCTGGGTTGAAGGTCACCGTTGGTCATGGTACTCCACTGCTGGATGGTCTGGGGGGATTGCAGGGGCTACTCACGCAGAGGCATTCTCTGCCACCACCTGCCCCCAATACTCACCTTCCTGGCCACTGCTGGAGAAGATGATGGAGGAACAAGGGGATGGGGGATGACCCCCCACTCTAGGAGAGATATGAGCAACTTTTGAAACATTGACAGGCCTATGGGTTTGGGTGCAGCTGGCTGGCTTACCAAGAAAGGTCTACAATGCCACATTTTCTCCCTTTCAACCTCCTCCAGCCACTTCTTAAAGTTGTCAGTGGCAACTTTATATATTATGTTTATTCATATGTTTGTGTTTGAAACTTATTATGATGTGTGCTACAGGAAAGTTTTTGTACTTCACTCCTTGTGTGCTGGACAGTTTCTGCAAACAGATTCTTTAAAACTGCCCTGCAAAGACTCATGAGGAAGCTGCAGGCCTCTGGCCTGATGGTCTGAAGTATGAAAATGCAAAGCACTACACACACTCCTGTAGAACAGGGCTTGCCAAGTGCTAGGGCCACAAACACTGCATGTTTTCAGGATTTCCTTAGTATTGCACAAAGTGCTGAAATCATAACCTCTGCAGGTGATGAAGTTAATACCGGAGCAATACTAAGGAATTCCTTAAAACAGAACTTGAGGACTGCAGTGGGCCACCTCTGCCCTAGAAGTCTCTGGTGAAGTAGCCAGGGGGCAAGAGGAATCCTCAAGCCCTTTCACCACAACTGTTTCTCTCCATTGGCCTTCTAAGGTCTTTTGACCACAGTGAATTGTTTGATGAATCTTTTGCACAGATTTTGAGAATCTGCATCAAAATCTGCATGTTTATCCTGAGGCCAGCCAAGTTTATGACTAGTCAGAATTGCTGTGCCCATGTTGATTTTTGTTTTCCTTGCACGTGATTCAGATTTCTTTAAAAGAACCAGGAAACAAGGTAGCATGGCAAGGGCCTTACAACAATATGGTGAGGTCATGTTCACAGAAAGCTTCCCTCATATGCTCTCAGAGCAGGCATGCATGTGAGTGGACAAGTGATGCCATCGCAAACATTACTGCAGTTCAGGCTCAAGGTGTCACATAGTGACTATACTGCAAGTTAGAGCTGCGCTGCACTCCCTGATGTCAATGCTCCTCACACATGCTATCTCATGATACTATCAAAATATATTTTTTATGTCTTGGGCAATATTTTGGCTCTCACAAGACAGCTAGTGTTATGAGTGCTGATGCCACTGAGGTTATCTCAGGTCACACAGTGGGATTCGCTGCTGAGTGATACCCACTGTGTAACCTGACACAACCTCAGGAAAGTTCATGAGTGGGCCCACAAGCAGGGCTGGTGTTATGGGGGGCAGACTGGGCAGTTGGCCAGGACCCCCACTTTTTTTGGAGCCCCCATGGCCTACAACAGGAGCTACACTGAAAATAACATTAAAACAATAAGAAAATTACAAATAAACATATTTGGTATCCCTGCATTTGTAAGAGTCTAATCTATCAATATAGTAGTAAATTAATCCAATTAGTAAGTGGCGTAATGGGAAAAAATCAAAACACCAGAATAACATTTTTAGGCCACCACAACATTACAATCTATTATATAATTGCCGTAGCTGACTTCCGTCTGACCGGCGCGACTTCCTGTGGCTTTGTTCGCGTGGCTCGGAACTTTCTCCAGGACTCCGTCCCTGGCCGCGCAGCGGCCAGGCGACTTGCGAAGCAATGCCCGCAAAGTGGGCATTGCGAGTCGTTGCAGACTCGCGAAGCAATGCCCACAAAGCGGGCATTGCGAGTCGCCGACTCGCGAAGCAATGCCCGCAAATCGGGCATTGCGAGTCGTTGCCCCGCGAACAAAGCCACAGCATGGGGCTGTAGTGTACACCGCTATGGTATACTACAGCCCCATGTCGCTGGCGCTATCCCCTAAACCTCGCCGCCCATAACCACCGCCGTATAATAAACCCTTGCTGCCTACAAAGCCACAGCATGGGCTGTAGTGTACACCGCTATGGTATACTACAGCCCCATGTCGCTGGCGCTATCCCCTAAACCTTGCCGCCCATAACCACCGCCGTATAATAAACCCTTGCTGCCTAAGACTCTACCTCCTAAGCCCACCTCCTAAGCCCCTACCCCCTAAGCCAGCCTATAAGCCCACCTCCTAAGCCCCTACCCCGCCGCCCCTAAGCCCGCTGGCGCCCCTAAGCCCCTACCCTGCCGCCCCTAAGCCCCTACCCCCTAAGCCCACCCCTAAGCCCCCTACCCCGCCGCCCCTTGCTGCTAAGACTCTACCTCCTAAGCCCACCTCCTAAGCCCCTACCCCCTAAGCCAGCCTATAAGCCCACCTCCTAAGCCCCTACCCCGCCGCCCCTAAGCCCCTACCCCCTAAGCCGCCCGTAAGCCCCTACCTCCTAAGCCCCGCCGCCTCCTAAGCCTCCGCCGTCCCTAAGCCCCTACCCCATAAGCACCCGCCGCTCCTAAGCCCCTAAGCCTCCGCCGCCCCTAAGCCCCTACCTCCTAAGCACCTAAGCCCAGCCGCCTACGATCCCTGCTACCCACAGCCCACCAACGAGCTGCCCCCTGTGCCTCCCCCCCAGCCCCGATCCACAGCCCAGCCCCGCCTCGTCCCCCAGCACCGCACACCCCCAACGCCGCACAGAGCCCCCCCTCACTGCCCGCACACCTCCGCCGCCAGCCCCCATCCACAGCCTAGCACCGCCCCCCAGCCCCGCTCCCCAACACCGCTCCCCCCCAAACCCCCACAATATGTCCGCACACCCCCAAACCACCCCAATATGTCCGCACACCCCCCCACAATATGTTCTGACTTGCAATGGCCGCGCAGTGCAGCCCCCCCCAATGTTCAAACAGCCCTCCCACCCCCCACAATGTCCGCACAGCCCCCCCCCCACACACAATGTCCACACAGTCCCCCCCACAATTTACAAACAGCCCCCCCACAATGTCCGCACAGCCCACCCCCACAATATCCAAACAGTCCCCCCCACAATTTACAAACAGCCCCCCCCACAATGTCCAAACAGTCCCCCCCACAATTTATAAACAGCCCCCCCCACAATGTCCGCACAGCCCACCCCCACAATATCCAAACAGTCCCCCCCACAATTTACAAACAGCCCCCCCCGCAATGTCCAAACAGTCCCCCACACAATTTACAAACAGCCCCCCCCACAATGTCCGCACAGCCCACCCCCACAATATCCAGACAGTCCCCCCCACAATTTACAAACAGCCCCCCCCCACAATGTCCAAACAGTCCCCCCCACAATTTACAAACAGCCCCCCCCACAATGTCCGCACAGCCCACCCCCACAATATCCAAACAGTCCCCCCCACAATTTCAAAACAGTCCCCCCCCCCCCAACAATGTCCGCACAGCTTCCCCCCACAATGTCCGTACAGCCCCGACGCCGGCGATCACTTACCTGTCTTCATCACATCTCATTCGTCAGGTCCAGTCTTCCATCCGGCCCAGGCGTCCTCTTCCTTCAGCCCGGCCCACGAGTCTTCCATCCGGACCAGGCATCCTCTTCCTCCGGCCTCGGGGGTCTTCTTTCTTCCTCCACCGAGCTCCGGGTCTTTAGAAATGACTCAGTTCTCCTTCAGGTCCGCTGAAAGGGCTCATAGAGTTACATGGCGGATAATGCTGCACGCTGATTGGTCGCTTCTTCCCATAGAGAAACATGGCCATGTTTCTCTATGGGAAGAAGCGACCAATCAGCGTGCAGCATCATCCGCCATGTAACTCTATGAGCCGTTTTAGCGGACCTGAAGGAGAACTGTCTCATTTCATATTATTAATACTATTAAACCTAATAATCATGCTTTTAATGCTATTAATAATGCTATTAATGCTAATAATTATGCTATTTATGGTAATATTAATGATAATAATGATAATAATAATGATATTATTAATGCTATTAAGGCTAATATTCATGCTATTAATGCTATTAATAATGCTATTAATGCTAATAATACTGCTAATAATGCTATTAATACTTCTATTAATGCTACCAATAATGTTATTAATGCTATTAATAATGTTATTAATGCTAATAATGCTATTAATAATGCTATTAATGCTAATAATAATGCTGTTAATGCTAATAATAATGCTAATAATACTATTAATGCTAATATTAATGCTATTAAGGCTAATAATCATGCTATTAATGCTATTCTTAATGCTATTAATGCTAATAATATTGCTATTAATTTTATTAATGCTATTATTTATGCTATTAATGCTATTATTTATGCTATTAATGCTATTAATTTTGCTATTAATGCTATTAATAATGCTATTCTTGCAATTAATAATGCTATTAATGCTATTAATAATGCTATTAATGCTATGAATTATGCTATTAATGCTATCAATGCTAATATTAATGCTATTAATGCTATTAATGCTATTACTGCTAATATAAATTCTATAAATGCTACTAATTATGCTATTAATGCTAATAATGCTAATAATAATGCTATTAATCATATTATTAATACTATTAAAGCTAATAATCATGCTTTTAATGCTATTAATAATGCTATTAATGCTATTATTAATGCTAATACTGCTATTAATAATGCTATTAGTGCTAATAATAATGCTATTAATGCTAATAATTATGCTATTTATGGTAATATTAATGCTACTAATGATAATAATAATGCTATTATTAATGCTATTAAGGCTAATATTCATGCAATTAATGCTATTAATAATGCTATTAATGCTAATAATACTGCTAATAATGCTATTAATACTTCTATTAATGCTACCAATACTGTTATTAATGCTTTTAATAATGTTCTTAATGCTACTAATGCTATTGATAATGCTATTAATGCTAATAATAATGCTGTTAATGCTAATAATAATGCTAATAATGCTATTAATGCTAATATTAATGCTATTAAGGCTAATAATCATGCTATTAATGCTATTCTTAATGCTAGTAATGCTAATAATATTGCTATTAATTTTATTAATGCTATTATTTATGCTATTAATGCTATTATTTATGCTATTCATGCTATTAATTATGATATTAATGCTATTAATAATGCTATTCTTCCAATTAATAATGCTATTAATGCTATTAAGTATGCTATTAATGCTAATATTAATGCTATTAATGCTATTACTGCTAATATAAATTCTATAAATGCTACTAATTATGCTATTAATGCTAATAATGCTAATAATAATGCTATTTATCATATTATTCATACTATTAAAGCTAATAATCATGCTTTTAATGCTATTAATAATGCTATTAATGCTATTATTAATGCTAATACTGCTATTAATAATGCTATTAGTGCTAATAATGCTATTAATGCTAATAATTATGCTATTTATGGTAATATTAATGCTAATAATGATAATAATAATGCTATTATTAATGCTATTAAGGCTAATATTCATGCTATTAATGCTATTAATAATGCTATTAATGCTAATAATACTGCTAATATTAATGCTATTAATTGTATTATTAATGCTATTAATTGTATTATTAATGCTATTAATGCTATTAATAATGCTATTAAAGCTAATAATAATGCTATTACTGCTAATAATAATGCTATTAATGCTAATAATTATGCTATTAATGCTATTTTTAATGCTATTAATGCTAATACTAATGCTATTAATGCTATTATTTATGGTATTAATGTTATTATTTATGCTATTAATGCTATTATTAATGCCATTAATGCACATACAAATGCTATTAATGCTATTCATAATGCTATTACTCCTATTAATACTGCTCTTAATGCTATTAATACTGCTCTTAATTCTATTAATACTGCTATTAATGCTATTAATACTGTTATTAATGCTCATAATACTGCTAATAATGCTATTAATACTGCTATTACTGCTGATAATAATGCTATTGCTAATATTATTGCTATTGATGATGCTATTGATGATGGTATGGATGATGGTATGGATGATGGTATTGATGATGGTATTGATGATGGTATTGGTATTCATGCTATTGGTATTATGTATGCACATTCGATGTCCTTAACTATTCAGTGAGCTGTTACTATTATTGATATTAATAACAAACATGTCTATATCTTTGTAATACGTCGTAGGGTACATTATAAGGACATTCAATTTTCCTTAAATGATATCAACAATACAAATATATGTAGTTAGTGTAAAGATGTCATTGGAATAATTGGATTATTATTTAAAAATCTTTAAAAAAACATATTCTATATTCATATTCTAGACACCCAATGCATTTGCATCAGGCTAACAGCTATAACTACTATAATCAAATTAATGCACATTCTAGAATCCCGATGCATTTGCATCGGGCTCACAGCTAGTTAAATGTAATAAAAGGCAATAAAAACATTGTATCTGCGTCAAAATGGTATCAGTAAAAATGTCAGCTCAGGGTGCAAAATGTAAACTATAACATAGCTCTGTATTTAAAAAAAAAAATTGTTATGGCTCTCAGAAAATGTTGACTAAAGTATATTTTATTATTATTTTTTTATAATTTTTTTTTTTCATCATTGAAATAAAAACAAACAAACAAACAAACACTGTATCTGTGTACTCATACTGACCTAGATAATCATCTTACAGTGGGTATGGAAAGCATTCAGACCCCTTTAAATTTGTCACTATTTGTTTCCTTGCAACCATTTGGTAAATTCAAAAAAGTTCATTTTTTTCTCATTAATGTACACTCTGAACCACATCTTAACTGAAAACAACAGATATGTAGAAATTTTTATAAATTTATTAAAAAAGAAAAACTGGAATATCACATGGTCATAAGTATTCAGACCCTTTGCTCAGACACTCATATTTAAGTCACATGCTGGTCATTTCCTTGTGATCCTCCTTGAGATGGTTCTACTGGTTCATTGGGGTCCAGTTGTGTTTAACTAAACTGATAGGACTTGATTTGGAAAGGAACACACCTGTCAATATAAGATCTCACAGCTCACAGTGCATGTCAGACCAAATGATAATCATGAGGTCAAAGGAACTGCCCAAGGAGCTCAGAGACAGAATTGTGGCAAGGCACAGACCTGGCCAAGGTTACAAAAGAATTTCTGCAGTACTCAAGGTTCCTAAGAGCACAGTGGCCTCCATAATTCTTAAATGGAATAAGTTTGGGACCACCAGAAGTCTTTCTAGACCTGGCCGTCCAGCCAAACTGAGCAATTGTGGGAGAAGAGCCTTGGTGAGAGAGGTAAAGAAGAACCCAAGATCACTGCTGCTGGGCTCCACAGATGCAGTAGGGAGATAGGAGAAAGCTCCACACAATCAATTATCACTGCAGCCTTCCACCAGTCGAAACTTTATGGTAGAGTGGCCCGATGAAAGCCTCTCTTCAGTTCAATACATATGAAAGCCTGCAGAGATTTTGCAAACAAACACATGAAGGACTCCCACACTGTCAGAAATAAGATTCTCTGGTCTGATAAGATGAAGATAGAACTTTTTGGTGATAATTGTAAGCGGTATATGTGGAGAAAATCAGGCACTGCTCATCACATGTCCAATGACAGTGAAAATAGTGATGGCAGTGATGAGCCCAGGGCAAGGGGTACTCGGATACTGGGCCTGGGTCTGATGGTTTTAACTGGGGAATCACGGGTGGTCGGGTTCCCGGTTCCATGTCCTGGCTGTGATTTGTTAGCTGGTGGGGAGGGAATATTTACAGGGGTACGTGACGCCATCTGTGGATCCCGGTAATTTGGGTGCGCTGCAGGCCGGCCGCTGAGGTGATGATTGGTAAAGCTTAGTGTGGTCCAGCTCCCCACAGGAGGAGCTTTTACCTCAGGGCAGCGGTGATGGAGGATGATGAGGGGGATGAGGGGAGTAGTGGTTGTTCTTACCCCTCCGGTGAGATGCTGCTGAAGCCCTCCGGGCACTAGCGAAAAGAGTGTCAGAGACCAGTTCAACTCTAACTCCACTTTACTGGGTACCGGCAGATGATAAGCTGAAACACGGCACAGTCTTGTTTAACGGGTGTCTGTTGCCGGTTCAAGGTCCCCCTATGGAGTCTCCAGATGTTCCTTCCCAAGTCTTTTGGGGTCTAATCTGCTCTTCTCTGTCTTTCACCACCCTTGCAGAGCTCTCCTGCCAGTCCCCTGATCTCCCACGGTGGAGCACGGGTTTCCTTTACTGGTACAGACGGGAGCAGTAACTCCTCCCAACACCGGAATCCGGACCGATGCTCCTGTGATCTTGGATCTATTTTTGTACTGAGGGGTGAGGTACCTTTTTGTGGCGCTAACGGCTACCCAGTTATTATGGGCCCACAGCTCGTCGCTTTAAGACCAGAGATAAACTGCTGACCGCCTCGGCTCTCCGTGTTGCCGGTGTTTCCCCGGACGTTACCAGCTGGCTCCAACTACTGTCCAGGGCCCCCTCTTAAAGATGGGGATCCCTCCTGTCAGCGGTGCTGTCAGGCGCGTCCTCCCTGACTGCCTTCCCAGCACTGTCTGAGGTAACTGTCACTCAATCATAGTGAATGATCCACTTAGTTCTCTGCTGTCCCTTCCCCTTAGGATGATATGCATGTCACATCACAGCACAGGAGATCAGTGAGGGGGGCTGTATCCTCCTCTCTACTCTCTGTGCAGCAAAATCAAGAGATCAGATAATCACAGGATCTCTCACAGCACAGCAGGGATTCCTTTTAAAAGAAACAAATGGAGTCTAGATATGATAAGGCAGACTTGTAGCTCTCTCCCTCCATGTCCTGAATAGAACAGTAGCTTCAGAAAGTGAATCCACACAGTACTGAGAGCAGAGGGAGGAGAGAGCTGCTGACAGGGAGGAGAGAGCTGCTGAGATGGAGTGCATAATTACATGACAGTTTATACAGAACAGGACTAATCGTCTCTGCTTAGAATGGAGAGGACTAATGCAGCATCTCTCTGCAGGGTCTGACAATGGTGATAACATGGAAACTACAAATGGTACAATAATGATTTTACATGTTTTTAAAAGGTCTGCCCAGGCCCTATTCAAGAGTAATATTAGTATCATACTGAAAAATGACCTGACAGTGTCCCTTTAAGACCGTGTGATATTTCACTTTTTATTTTTTAATAAATTTGCAAAAGTTCTATATTTCTATTTCTTTTTTATTTCAGTCAAGATGGGATGCAGAGTGTACACTAAAGGAGAAAAAAATGAACTTTTTTGAATTTACAAAATGGCTGCAATGAAACAGAGTGAAAAATTTAAAGGGCTCTGAATACTTTCCATACCCACTGTATAAGGTCAATTTTAACATATAGTTAAAATGAGAAATACATGTATGAAAAAAAAATTGTGGAATTGCACTTTTTTTGGAATTTCAAGCACTTGGATTTTTTCCCCATTCTCCAGAACTTTATGTGGTGGAATTAGGGTTAGATTACCCCCTTAATTCCTAAATTTGTAGACAGTTATCAGGTGGGCAAAATTTACAAGGCATTAAATGTCAAGGATTAATAAAACTTTACTACATTCATTAAAAACAGTGCCACCTCCTCTCTACAGTTTGCATGTGGTATTGCAGCATAGGACCATTCACTTAAATGGAACTGATCTGCGATATCACACACGACCTATAGACAGGGGTGGCGCTGTTTATGAAGGAAATCAGTCATGTTTATATAATTCTAGACAACTCCTTTTAAGGTCAAAATTTCTACTAGGGACATCAGAACACCACAAGACCACCAGGATGGGGCTTAATTCAAATGAAACTTTTTTCTGTGATAAAATAAACTATAGTATGACGAATAAAGGAGATATTTGTAAAAATTAAATTTAAATAGATGATCCTATGAAAATGTTCTTCTAACTGACTCTACAGTTTGTAAAACAAATTTTATTAAACACTTGTGGTAATTTTTAATCAACATAAGGCATCCTGTGTTCAGAATCCCCGTTTCTTGTTCAAAGTATAAGTGGCTGCAGCGTGTCCCTCCCTACAGGAGCTGTCCTATATGACACCAACAGACAATGATGGGAAAGGATATGTGTGTTTGTGTGTGTGTGTGCTCGATGTATACATATGTCTGTGTGTGCTTGGTGTATACATACATGTATGTAACATACAGTGTTTGCGTCACATAATGTGTGTTGTGTGTATGTAGCATCCACATTTATAAATCCTAGCTGTATGGACGAGAGGCCATAAGTGTATGAGTCGGGCCGGCGGGGAACGGGTTACTCGGATACCGGGACGGTGGCTTCAGTGGGGGATCACAGCTGGTCGGGTCCCGGTTCCGTGCCCTGGGCACTCAATGGCTCATAGGGATGATGATTGGGGGATTAGACGTGACGCCACCTGTGGTGTCTGGTAACCGGTTACCAGCGCTGCAGCCCGGCGCTGAGGTGATGGTGTGGTGCAGCAGGGGTAGTACAGCTCCCCACAGACAGAGCTTTTCCTCAGCGTGGCAGGGTGGTTGAGTAGTAGTCCCAAATCTCTGTGGTGCTACAGAGGCCTCCCGGGCAATTGGTTAAATGAAGCCGGACACCAAAACAGCTCAAACAGTTCCTTTATTGGTACCAGATGCATAAGGTACTCGGTACAGTCTGGCCCACCGGGGATTATTACCACAGGTTTCAGGATTCACCACAGAGTCCGTCAGAGGTGCCTCTCAATTATCTTTCTTGGTCTCACTCTATAATGGCTCTCTGCCCTCCCACACTGAAGTCTGGCTACTGGTCCCCAAGTCTGTTGCCTTAAGACACTATTACCTCTTGGTGTCTTGGAAATAGTTATGGGACAGAGGTTAGGCTCCTTGGTGGGTGTCGTGGCTCCCTTATGAAGGCCCACAACGTGCTGGTCTGTGGTTTGGGATAAACCTGAAAAAAACACCTCGGCTCCAGTTTACCGATGTGACCTGGGCACTCCAGACGGCTCTGTCCAGACCTGGAGTGTCCCCTTCTTGTCTGGGTCACCTCCGCTCCTTAAAAGTGCCCTCTCCTCAGGACAGCAGGGTCCCCTGCGTCCGTCCGTTCTCTCTCTCTGTCACCATCTGACTGACTTGTGTCTTAATTGTCACTCACGTCTCCCGCTCTCCTAAGCTCCACCCACCTGGGACCTATTGAAATACAGTTAGGGTGTCTGTGGGTGGGTTCTGTGGACAGACTCTCTAGTTCCCCCTCCACCTGTGACTACGGAGATACTACACCTTTTTTATGGGGTGCAGTACCTGCCTGTGGCGTCCCGCCAGGGAGGCGCCACATGAACACATGTTGGCAGTCGCCCAACAAATTAGCAAAATGCTGCTCATTCATCAAGTGATTAAAATTTTTTATGGTGGAACAAAAATCATTGTTCTCAGCAGCACATCACCTGGTGCAAACTGCAGAAGGTCTGCCGATAACCTGATACTGTAGATGCCACATTAATCAATTAGTGATCATTCTTTCCTCACTATTCTTCATCATCCTTAGTAAAAAGGCCAAAATCAACCACTGAATGTATTGAATATTGTTGATCGCACTCAATTAACGGTCTGCACTCAGTGCATGTAAATGTAAACTAAATATTTGAGTGTGATGGTGCAATATGTGAGCATTTTGGGCCCCACTTTAAACTTTTGCCCAGTGCCCCACTTTGTCTAAAATCGGCCCTGCCTGCAAGCATGGTGAGTATAACAGTGGTGCTGAAGCTTTCTAAGTAATAGGGAAAGAAGATAATGTCCGTGCCAAAACAGTGGGACTCCACTGTAAAATAATTTGAGCAATTTATGTTTTCAGAGTTGAATTCCTTCATCAGAAAAAAAAACTGCAATCTGCAAAATAATACAACTGCTCTTTGTTCAACAACATCATGTCCATTGGATATCTTGTTGACCAGAAGCACAGCAGATTCATCTGTATATATACTATTCTGTTTACTGCTAGTATTATTCTAGCATACAAAGCAGTAGCAGTTGAGATATATATATATATATATATATATATATATATATATATATATATATATATATATATCTATATATATATATCTACATAGAAGTTGTGCCTGACACAACCCATCCCTGTTGAATATTGAAGAACATGTAAAGTTTACTCAACAAAATTTAGACAAACCTGTGAAATACTGGGAAAATATAGTCTGGTCAGATGAAACCAAAATTAATCTCTTTGGATGCAGTAATACACACCATGTTTAGAGGCCAAAAGACACTGCATATCGCCGCAGAAATACCATACCGACAGTGAAGTGTGAAGGTGGGCACATCATCGTGTGGAGGTGTCTTTCAGCATACACCACTGTCAATTGAAAGAAGGAAGAATGGACAAATGTACCTACACAGTCTTGATAAAAATCTGATGCCATTTTCCAGGATGATAAAGACGAAACGAGGGTGGACATTTCAACAAGACAATGATTTCAAACACACAGCCATGGAAACTCTCAATTGATTTCTCAGAAATTAGAGGAACTAAAGCACAGAGTTTTTGGTAGGTTCCCATATAACGTTCAGGATTTGAAGAGTGTTTGTGTGAAAGACTGCTCCAAAATCACACGTGAGCAATGTATGGGACTTAGTTTCTCCATATGAAGGCATCTTGAAGCAGTCATCATAACAAATACTTTTCTTTTACAAAGTATTAAATAAATATCAGCAATCTTGTTTAATACTTTTTCCCTGTGACATATCTCATCACTAAATGTATGTACATCTATAGTTTAATTACGTTGTCTGTTTAGATTAGTTGGGTTGTCACACACATTATGGGACTGCAAATGGCCCATGTACTGTTCTTGCACAGAAGCCCTCTTCTGCCTGTGTCCGCTCCTGCATACATGTATGTATATATATATATCATGGGTGGAATGAGTATTGAATCTGTCACCAATTTTCAAAGTAAATATGTCTAAAGGTGCTATTGATAATAATTTATCACCCGATATCAATAACATCCCATCCAATCAACACAGCCAAGGAAATAAAACAATAGATGTCTATAAATTATGTATAATAATGAGAAATTACACTAGGAAAAAGTATTGAACCTGCTCTCTGAAATATAATTAATACTTTGTACAACAGCCATTGTCGGAGATGACAGCTTCAAGACACCTCATATATGTAGTAACTAGTTGCATGCATTACCCAGGTTTGATGGACTCCTTATCTGGACTTTGAACCTTAGTTCCTTTCATAATTTTTTTATTGGATTCAGGTCAGGTGATGGGCTGATCCATTCTGTCAGCTTTATTTTCTCTCTCTAAAACCAATTAAGGCTGGGTTCACATTTGCGGACCCCTCCGCAGCGTTCTACGGAGGGGATCCGCAATGTGACCGCAGCCACCGCAAGCTCCTATCTTAATAATGGGAGCGCACGGTGCTGTGCTTGACTGCGCATGACCGTGCGCACCCATTCACTGCCATATGTGATCTGTACGCAGGCGGATGCCTGCGCACAAATCACACAGTCTCGTCCGCACCAGGGACGCGACATGTTGCATTTCTGGTGCGGACGACACTGTGTGATTTGTGCGCAGGCGTCCGCCTGCGCACAGATCACATATGGCAGTGAATGGGTGCGCACGGTCTTGCGCTGTCAAGTGCAGCACCGTGCGCTCCCATTATAAAGATAGGAGCTTGCGGTGGCTGCGGTCACAGAACGCTGCGGAGGGGTCCGCAAATGTGAACCCAGCCTAAGAGTTTCCTTGGTGGTGTGTTTGGGGTCATTGTCTTGAGGAAATATCCACCCTCATTTCATCTATATCATCCTGGTACATGGCAGTATTATTTTTATCAAGAATGTCTCCGTACTTTTGTCCATTCATCCTTCAATCATCTGCATGAAGTTTGCCAATATATTCTATATTCTCCCATTATTTCCCATGTTTTTCTAAATATTGTTGAGCTAATTTTAAATGTGCTTGAACATTCAGAAAACATGATCAATACTTTTGCCTTGTAACATTTCTCATCATTACTCATAACTTAATTCAAGGATATCTGTGGTTTAATTTCTTTGCCTGTGATGATTTGTTGGATTTTTACCAGTATCTGGTGAAAAATTCTTGTCAATAGCACCTTTAGAAATACATTTATTAGAAAATTGGTGATGTGTTCAATACTTATTTAACTATGTCTTTATACCATTGAAATACGTTTTCTAAAATATATTAACTATAATAATAAAAATAAAAAGTCAATGTCAAAAATGATGTTACTCTACTACATGTGTAAAAAATTAATAAAGTCAAAGAAAAATTAAGACTTGCGACCATAGCAACAAAAGACAATTGGCAATGTTATCATTTGTCATATATTCTTGAGAAAGGAGGAGACAGCTGTGTCTTGCTGCCATCCATTTCCATTCTGCAGTTTATCCTAAATCACATTAAGCTCTTTTGTAAATGGAGAGAGAAGTACACAATGTTTTTATGGTGTTTAACAAAATCTGAGTTATGATTAAACTGTGTATATAGTGGTGACATTGAAGTAGCTCTATGTAGAACACATCATAATTAGCACATAAAGGTTTGGGCTGAAGCCAGGACCCTCTTCTCTGATTTATTATTGTAGAAAGACAAAGGAAAGATTCCCCTGAGAGAAGACTAAGTGATTGTCCGCATGGGATAGTGAAAATATATCAATTTCTGCATCTATTGCTGTCACCTCTTGTCAGTTTAAGACATTAGGAAAAGCCAGTCTACTGCACTGTGTAAGGGTGCTTTCACATCAGCGTTTTTCGTAATTCGCGGCAGATGCGGTGAAAAAACCGCATCTGCCGCGTTTGCCGCATAACCGTTCCACTTGCGGCGCGGTTGCGGTTTTTTCTATGCAAAGTATAGGGGGACTTGCGGCAGGTGCGGCAAGTGCGGTTTTGCACTTGCGGCAGGTGCGGCCGCGAAAAAAACCGCAGTAAGCCGCGGTTTTTTTCGCGGCCGCACCTGCCGCAAGTGCAAAACCGCACTTGCCGCACCTGCCGCAAGTCCCCCTATACTTTGCATAGAAAAAACCGCGCCGCAAGTGGAACGGTTATGCGGCAAACGCGGCAGATGCGGTTTTTTCACCGCATCTGCCGCGAATTACGAAAAACGCTGATGTGAAAGCACCCTAAGTCAAAGATTAGTAACTAAAAAGATATAGCAATTTTATACTCTTATACCATGGGTATCATGAGTTAAACACTGGCTGTGTTACTGTAGCCAAGTATGTTTTACTTTGAAATTCGGAGAAACTTCAGGAAAAATATACTTTCAAAAGCAGGTCAGGGATCAAGCTTAAAAAATGACCAATCTAAGGTAGTTTGACAGTGGCTCTCCTGACCCCACTCTCAATGACCTCTAGCTCTCCAATAATACACACACTCAGATGACTAGAGATGAGCGAACTTTCCCTGAACATGTTCACTAAGTTCAAATTCAGCACAAACATTGATGATTCTGTTCACGATCACAAACCAGAGCAATTTACCACAAAATCGGTGAATGCAGCGTTCTTCAGGAAAATAAGTTTGGAATTTAAAATGGCCCTAAAACTTTCCCTGCTTGTCACTGGAAGACCTGCTGACCGGGAACAACACTTAAACTTAAGTTAGCAGTGTTGCAGAGCTGTTGTGTCTGCTGACTTGTATTAAGCTGTAAACATTTTTTTATCCTTTAAAATAAATTTTTTAAGCTTTCTCGAGTTTGCACTTGTTTTCGACACCTGCAGATGTGAATTTTGGAAACAATGCTATATGTGGCAACAGCTGTGAAGTCCAGGAAGTTTACAATGTCTTTAAAATATTCGTTTAAGAGAGCTTAATATTTTGTTTTTCATATTTCTTTTTAATTATTTATTTTTTTAATTATTATTATTTTTTTGAGACAGTAGGCCTTTATTATTGCAAGCAATCTCTTCTACACTTATGTGATAGCAATTCATATAAAAATAGCATATGGGCTTCAAATACATAATCTTATAGGTCTGTTCACACTTATGAAGCGCCATACTATAGATATTGCTTCTTGAAAATGTGCAATCACCTTATTTCATTTCATTCCATACATTTACAAGACAGACTTTTGGCATGTGCACAAGTGAGTTATATGTATAATTAATATTGGGATTGTGCTTGCACTAGCCTTAGTCAGCATTCCAGATGAATTAGTGTTGAGCTGAATAAACTTATTTGTTTTCATTATTTCTCCTTCAAATAGGTGAGGCTTCAATTATCACTACACCCAACCACAAGCCCAGGTGTTACCTGTGGCATGGTGAAAGAGATTTATAAGTCACATGCCTTATGCAGCACACCCCATGGAGGGTTAAATATGAACTAGGTAACAAAACTGTGCAAACTATATTAGGCTAGCTTCACACCACAGTTTTTTTTATCCTGTTCAGTCTGGATTGAACAGGACAGAACAGGATCCTGTTTTGCCTCCCATGTACCCCTATGGTGCCAGATCGGTCATATATGGCCATCCGGTTTTGTGTATTCAGCACAGGATTAGTTTCTGTTCTGTTTTATACCATCCCCCAAAATAGAGTCTGCAGCACTTTTGGGCTCCGGTGAAAAAAATCAGACAAAATGCAAACATGTCCCCATATTGCTGTATGTACTGATGAATTTGTTTTTCATATACAGGTGCTGACACCGAGGATGCAGAATATGCATGATCGACGTGTTATCGTGGCTCTTACGTTGGCGGAAGAGCAAATGTGGATGGAGGATCGGTATGAAAGGTTGAGGCGTCGCAGACAACGGCGGCTGTGGAGCCGGGATTGGCTTTGCCGCCGGGAGACCCGGGGCCACATACAGCTGGTGCGTGATCTGGAGGATAACAATCCGCTTGATTACCGAAACTACCCTCGTATGTCCGAGGACTCTTTCACCTTCCTTTTGGTGCGCGTGGGGCCACTGATAGGCCATCAGGACACTATCATGCATCGATCGGTATCAGCTGAGCAGCGGTTGGCTATTACTTTGTGGTTCCTGGCTACAGGGCAGTCAATGACATCCCTCACATACACGTCACGTGTATCCCTGTCCCTGCTGAGCCGCCTGATCCCTGAGATGTGTGAGGCCATCTGGAGTGCTCTGCAGCCATCCTTCCTAAAGTTGCCACAAACAGCCACAGAATGGATTGAAGTAGGCCGAGGCTTTGAAAGCCGGTGGAACTTCCCAAACTGCGGCGGGGCATTGGATGGTAAGCACGTGAGGATTACTAAACCCCCTAACTCGGGCTCTTTGTTTTATAATTACAAAGGGTATTTTAGTATAGTCCTCATGGCCCTGGTGGATGCGAACTATGAGTTCCTCTACGTGGACGTTGGAATGAACGGCCGTATCTCATATGGGGGGTGTTCGCACACTGCTCCTTGGCACAACTCCTAAGGACCGGTGCGCTGAACTTACCCTCAAATGAAGAGACGAGCCATCATCTCAACTTTGCGTTTGTGGCGGATGAAGCATTCCCACTTCAGGAACACCTACTGCGGCCATATTCCCAGAGGACCATTACTTCTGAACGACGCATTTTCAATTACCGGCTATCCCGGGCCCGCCGTGTGGTTGAAAATGCGTTTGGGATCATGGCGAATACATTCCGGGTTTTTCATACGCCTCTGCATATGAAACTGGAGTCTATTGACGTGGCAGTGCTGGCCTGCTGTGTGTTGCATAACTTCCTGCGTCGTAGGGATAGAGCATCATACACGCCAGGAGGTTCTGTAGATAATGCAGATGCCACAACAGGGGAGGTCTGTCCAGGGGCTTGGCGTGATGACAACCATGGTGTGGTGCCACTCCAGCCGCTGAGCCATGGTCGCACTCAGCAGGAGGCCAGGGACAGTAGAGATGCATACTGCTCCTACTTTAATGGCCCTGGTGCATTGGGCTGGCAGAACCAGCACGTGTAGTGTGGGTGGTTCTGGTTCCTCATAAAATGGTGGCCATGGTGCTAACAGCAGGGTGGCTGCACTATGGTGTTTATTTTGGTTATTTAATTGTGTGCACAGGTTTTAGTTAGTTAGTTAGTTTAGGTTTTATTTGTGTTATGTTGGTGGTGCACACTGTATCTTTTTTTGTGTTTTTTTGACCCAAAAATTATATTATGTGTTTACTAGTGATGAGCGAGTACTAAAATGCTCGGGTGCTCGAAGCTCGGGCCGAGCATCCCGAGATACTCGTGTACTCGGCCCAAGTACTGAGCCCAATGTTATCCTATGGGAGACACGTGTATTTTTATGAAATGACTGCCGGCAGCATGGAAAAACCCTAAAAATGTCACAAAAGTCTCAGAAGAGTGCTCAAATGACATGGCAACACCATGGGAAGACCCTTGGAAGCATTTCTCACTCAAAAGTCACAACTGTGAACAATGTTGTCCGAGTTTCACGCCAATTTTACGGAGTCTCCAGAAAACCTTCCAAAATGACACCAACATGAAAATTTAGGGTGGAAATGTTAAGGGCACATACCCAATAGTGAGATACAGCTGGTGTATGTTACTTTTTGTGATTACATGAAAGATTTTACGTGAAAACATTGTGCGGCACTCCGATGACCCTGAGAAGAGACGAACATGAATCCCTGTCTTGAAATAATGTGCCCATTTTGAGGAACTGGGTCTATTGTAGTATCTTCCTTTGCCAGGGCAGTCCAAAATTGGGAGGTTCACCAATGCCCCTGGATACAGACATGCAGGAGGGCCTGTAAACAAGAACTGGGTGTATTGTAGTATAGCCCTTTGGCCAGGGCAGCCAAAAATTGGGAGGTTCAACAATGAACCATGCATACAGACATGTAGTAGGGCCTGTAACCCTCAAGTGGGTGTATTGTAGTATAGCCCTTTGGTCAGGGCAGCCAAAAATTGGGAGGTTCAACAATGACCCATGCATTCAGACATGTAGTAGGGCCTGTAACCCTCAAGTGGGTGTATTGTAGTATAGCCCTTTGGTCAGGGCAGCCAAAAATTGGGAGGTTCAACAATGACCCATGCATACAGACATGCAGTAGGGCCTGTAACCCTCAAGTGGGTGTATTGTAGTATAGGCCTTTGGCCAGGGCAGCCAAAAATTGGGAGGCTCCTTATTGTCCCTGGATAGAGACATGCAGGAGGGCCTGTAAACAAGAACTGGGTGTATTGTAGTATAGCCGTTTGGCCAGGGCAGCCAAAAATTGGGAGGCTCCTCATTGTCCCTGGATAGAGACGTGCAGGAGGGCCTGTAAACAAGAACTGGGTGTATTGTAGTATAGTCCTTTGGCCAGGGCAGCCAAAAACTGGGAGGTTCAACAATGACCCATGCATTCAGACATGTAGTAGGGCCTGTAACCCTCAAGTGGGTGTATTGTAGTATAGCCCTTTGGTCAGGGCAGCCAAAAATTGGGAGGTTCAACAATGACCCATGCATACAGACATGTAGTAGGGCCTGTAACCCTCAAGTGGGTGTATTGTAGTATAGCCCTTTGGCCAGGGCAGCCAAAAATTTAGAGGTTCAACAATGACCCATGCATTCAGACATGTAGTAGGGCCTGTAACCCTCAAGTGGGTGTATTGTAGTATAGCCCTTTGGTCAGGGCAGCCAAAAATTGGGACGTTCAACAATGACCCATGCATTCAGACATGTAGTAGGGCATGTAACACTCAAGTGGGTGTATTGTAGTATAGCCCTTTGGTCAGGGCAGCCAAAAATTGGGAGGTTCGACAATGACCCATGCATTCAGACATGTAGTAGGGCCTGTAACCCTCAAGTGGGTGTATTGTAGTGTAGCCCTTTGGTCAGGGCAGCCAAAAATTGGGAGGTTCAACAATGACCCATGCATACAGACATGTAGTAGGGCCTGTAACCCTCAAGTGGGTGTATTGTAGTATAGGCCTTTGGCCAGGGCAGCCAAAAATTGGGAGGCTCCTCATTGTCCCTGGATAGAGACGTGCAGGAGGGCCTGTAAACAAGAACTGGGTGTATTGTGGTATAGCCCTTTGGCCAGGGCAGCCAAAATTGGGAGGCTCCTCATTGTCCCTGGATAGAGACGTGCAGGAGGGCCTGTAAACAAGAACTGGGTGTATTGTAGTATAGTCCTTTGGCCAGGGCAGCCAAAAATTGGGAGGTTCAACAATGACCCATGCATTCAGACATGTAGTAGGGCCTGTAAACCCTCAAGTGGGTGTATTGTAGTATTGCCCTTTGGCCAGGGCAGCCAAAAATTGGGAGGATCTCATTGTCCCTGCATAGACTGTAGGAGGGCCTGTAAACAAGAACTGGGTGTATTGTAGTATAGTCCTTTGGCCAGGGCATCCAAAAATTGGGAAGTTCAACAATGACCCATGCATTCAGACATGTAGTAGGGCCTGTAACCCTCAAGTGGGGTATATTGTAGTATAGCCCTTTGGTCAGGGCAGCCAAAAATTGGGACGTTCAACAATGACCCATGCATTCAGACATGTAGTAGGGCCTGTAACCCTCAAGTGGGTGTATTGTAGTATAGCCCTTTGGTCAGGGCAGCCAAAAATTGGGAGGTTCAACAATGACCCATGCATTCAGACATGTAGTAGGGCCTGTAACCCTCAAGTGGGTGTATTGTAGTATAGCCCTTTGGTCAGGGCAGCCAAAAATTGGGAGATTCAACAATGACCCATGCATACAGACATATAGTAGGGCCTGTAACCCTCAAGTGGGTGTATTGTAGTATAGCCCTTTGGTCAGGGCAGCCAAAAATTGGGAGGTTCAACAATGACCCATGCATACAGACATGTAGTAGGCCTGTAACCCTCAAGTGGGTGTATTTTAGTATAGCCCTTTGGCCAGGGCAGCCAAAAATTGGGAGGTTCAACAATGACCCATGCATTCAGACATGTAGTAGGGCCTGTAACCCTCAAGTGGGTGTATTGTAGTATAGCCCTTTGGTCAGGGCAGCCAAAAATTGGGACGTTCAACAATGACCCATGCATTCAGACATGTAGTAGGGCCTGTAACCCTCAAGTGGGTGTATTGTAGTATAGCCCTTTGGTCAGGGCAGCCAAAAATTGGGAGGTTCAACAATGACCCATGCATACAGACATGTAGTAGGGCCTGTAACCCTCAAGTGGGTGTATTGTAGTATAGCCCTTTGGCAGGGCAGCCAAAAATTGGGAGGTTCAACAATGACCCATGCATTCAGACATGTAGTAGGGCCTGTAACTCTCAAGTGGGTGTATTGTAGTATAGCCCTTTGGTCAGGGCAGCCAAAAATTGGGACGTTCAACAATGACCCATGCATTCAGACATGTAGTAGGGCATGTAACACTCAAGTGGGTGTATTGTAGTATAGCCCTTTGGTCAGGGCAGCCAAAAATTGGGAGGTTCGACAATGACCCATGCATTCAGACATGTAGTAGGGCCTGTAACCCTCAAGTGGGTGTATTGTAGTGTAGCCCTTTGGTCAGGGCAGCCAAAAATTGGGAGGTTCAACAATGACCCATGCATACAGACATGTAGTAGGGCCTGTAACCCTCAAGTGGGTGTATTGTAGTATAGGCCTTTGGCCAGGGCAGCCAAAAATTGGGAGGCTCCTCATTGTCCCTGGATAAGACGTGCAGGAGGGCCTGTAAACAAGAACTGGGTGTATTGTGGTATAGCCCTTTGGCCAGGGCAGCCGAAAATTGGGAGGCTCCTCATTGTCCCTGGATAGAGACGTGCAGGAGGGCCTGTAAACAAGAACTGGGTGTATTGTAGTATAGTCCTTTGGCCAGGGCAGCCAAAAATTGGGAGGTTCAACAATGACCCATGCATTCAGACATGTAGTAGGGCCTGTAACCTCAAGTGGGTGTATTGTAGTATTGCCCTTTGGCCAGGGCAGCCAAAAATTGGGAGGCTCTCATTGTCCCTGGATAGAGACGTGTAGGAGGGCCTGTAAACAAGAACTGGGTGTATTGTAGTATAGTCCTTTGGCCAGGGCATCCAAAAATTGGGAAGTTCAACAATGACCCATGCATTCAGACATGTAGTAGGGCCTGTAACCCTCAAGTGGGTATATTGTAGTATAGCCCTTTGGTCAGGGCAGCAAAAATTGGGACGTTCAACAATGACCCATGCATTCAGACATGTAGTAGGGCCTGTAACCCTCAAGTGGGTGTATTGTAGTATAGCCCTTTGGTCAGGGCAGCCAAAAATTGGGAGGTTCAACAATGACCCATGCATTCAGACATGTAGTAGGGCCTGTAACCCTCAAGTGGGTGTATTGTAGTATAGCCCTTTGGTCAGGGCAGCCAAAAATTGGGAGATTCAACAATGACCCATGCATACAGACATATAGTAGGGCCTGTAACCTCAAGTGGGTGTATTGTAGTATAGCCCTTTGGTCAGGGCAGCCAAAAATTGGGAGGTTCAACAATGACCCATGCATACAGACATGTAGTAGGGCCTGTAACCCTCAAGTGGGTGTATTTTAGTATAGCCCTTTGCCAGGGCAGCCAAAAATTGGGAGGTTCAACAATGACCCATGCATTCAGACATGTAGTAGGGCCTGTAACCCTCAAGTGGGTGTATTGTAGTATAGCCCTTTGGTCAGGGCAGCCAAAAATTGGGAGTTCAACAATGACCCATGCATTCAGACATGTAGTAGGGCCTGTAACCCTCAAGTGGGTGTATTGTAGTATAGCCCTTTGGTCAGGGCAGCCAAAAATTGGGAGTTCAACAATGACCCATGCATACAGACATGTAGTAGGGCCTGTAACCCTCAAGTGGGTGTATTGTAGTATAGCCCTTTGGCCAGGGCAGCCAAAAATTGGGAGGTTCAACAATGACCCATGCATTCAGACATGTAGTAGGGCCTGTAACTCTCAAGTGGGTGTATTGTAGTATAGCCTTTGGTCAGGGCAGCCAAAAATTGGGACGTTCAACAATGACCCATGCATTCAGACATGTAGTAGGGCCTGTAACCCTCACGTGGGTGTATTGTTGTATAGCCCTTTGGTCAGGGCAGCCAAAAATTGGGAGGTTCAACAATGACCCATGCATTCAGACATGTAGTAGGGCCTGTAACCCTCAAGTGGGTGTATTGTAGTATAGCCCTTTGGTCAGGGCAGCCAAAAATTGGGACGTTCAACAATGACCCATGCATTCAGACATGTAGTAGGGCCTGTAACCCTCAAGTGGGTGTATTGTAGTATAGGCCTTTGGCCAGGGCAGCCAAAAATTGGGAGGCTCCTCATTTTCCCTGGATAGAGACGTGCAGGAGGGCCTGTAAACAAGAACTGGGTGTATTGTAGTATAGTCCTTTGGCCAGGGCAGCCAAAAATTGGGAGGCTCCTCATTGTCCCTGGATAGAGACGTGTAGGAGGGCCTGTAAACAAGAACTGGGTGTATTGTAGTATAGTCCTTTGGCTAGGGCAGCCAAAAATTGGGAAGTTCAACAATGACCCATGCATTCAGACATGTAGTAGGGCCTGTAACCCTCAAGTGGGTGTATTGTAGGATAGCCCTTTGGTCAGGGCAGCCAAAAATTGAGAGGTTCAACAATGACCCATGCATACAGACATGTAGTAGGGCCTGTAACCCTCAAGTGGGTGTATTGTAGTATAGCCCTTTGGGCAGGGCAGCCAAAAATTGGGTGGTTCAACAATGACCCATGCATTCAGACATGTAGTAGGGCCTGTAACCCTCAAATGGGTGTATTGTAGTATAGCCCTTTGGTCAGGGCAGCCAAAAATTGTGACGTTCAACAATGACCCATGCATTCAGACATGTAGTAGGGCCTGTAACCCTCAAGTGGGTGTATTGTAGTATTGCCCTTTGGCCAGGGCAGCCAAAAATTGGGAGGCTCCTCATTGTCCCTGGATAGAGACGTGCAGGAGGGCCTCAAAACATTTTTCCCATTGAAAAGGAGCGGGTCTCCTGTCGTTGTAATGCCCATTCTAAAAGAATGGGTGAAAAAATTTACCACTGCGGGTATATCTCAAACAACAGCCTAACTATTGTAACGGTCATCATGGTGTCACATGAGGAGAAGGAGAAGCAGTCCAGCGATTAGCCAAAGTCCTGAAGTGTGTACCCATGGGTGAGTGGCGGTACATGGCAAATTCACATAACAAAATTTTAATTCAGTTGTCATTTGCTGGTGGTGTGGTGAAGTCTGGCCCAATCCAACCCTTGTGCATCTTGATCAGAGTCAGCCTGTCAGCATTTTCAGTTGACAGGTGGGTGCGTTTATTGGTGATGATTCCACCTGCAGCACTGAAAACACGCTCTGATAAAACGCTAGCGGCAGGGCAGGCCAGGACTTCCAAGGCGTAAAGAGCCAATTCATGCCACGTGTCCAGCTTGGAGACCCAATAATTGAAAGGCACAGAGGAATCTCGCAGTACAGTTGTTCGATCTGCAAGGTATTCCTTCAGCATCTGCCCAAACTTAGCATTTCTGGTGGCACTACCCCGCACCTCAGGGGCTGTGGTACGTGAGGGGCTGAGAAAACTGTCCCACATCGTAAAGACAGTTCCCCTACCTCTGGCGGATTGGACTTGTGCCCCTCTCGGCCGTATGCCTTGGTTGTCCACCGAATCCTGACCTATGCCGCTAGCGTTTTGTGAGGGGAATGATTTGACTACTTCCGTGACTATGGCCCTGTGGAACTGCTGCATTTTGGCTGACCTCTCCGCCTCAGGAATGAGAGACATAAAGTTCTCCTTTTAGCGTGGGTCTAACAGTGTTGCCAACCAGTACTGATTGTCAGCCAAGATGTTCTGAACGCGAGGGTCACGAGCCAGGCAGCTTACCATAAAGTCAGCCATGTGCCCCAGACTCTTAACAGCCATCACTTCAGTATCCAGACCAACATGATGATTGAACATGCTGTTCTCCTCCTCCTCCTCCTCCTCCTCCTCATCTCCCCTGTCCTCTGGCCAGCCACGCTGAATCGAGGGTATGAGTGGTGTGCATGTCATATCCTCAATTTGGCCAGAGAGTTGCTTCATGTCTTCATCCTCCTCCTCCTCGTCATAGTCCTCCACTGCACGTTGTGATGAGATGAGGCTGGGCTGTGTGTTTTCACCCACACCCACTACTGTTTCTTGCTCCAAGTCATCGCGCTCGGCCTGAAATGCATCCTCTTTGATTTTCAGCAGAGACCGTTTTAGAAGGCAGAGTAGTGGTATGGTGACGCTAATAATGGCGTCATCGCCGCTCACCATCTTGGTGGAGTCCTCAAAGTTTTGGAGGACGGTAGATAGGTCCGACATCCATCTCCACTCCTCAGGTGTTATGTGTGGAGTTTGACCCATTTCCCGACGGCTTAGGTGATGCAGGTAGTCCACAACTGCCCTCTTCTGCTCACATATCCTGACCAACATGTGCAGAGTTGAATTCCAACGCGTGGGGACATCACACACCAGTCTGTGGGCCGGAAGACGCAAACGGCGCTGAAAGCCGGCAAGGCCGGCTGAAGCAGCAGGTGACTTGCGAAAATGTGCAGACAGACGGCGAACTTTTACCAGCAGTTCAGACACCTCTGGGTATGACTTTATAAACCTCTGAACCACCAGGTTGAGCACATGGGCCACGCATGGAACATGCGTCAGCTGGCCTCACCTCAAAGCTGCCACCAGGTTCCGGCCAATGTCACACACGACCTTTCCTGGCTTTAGGTTCAGAGGTGTGAGCCAGTGATCTGCCTGCTGTTTCAGAGCTGTCCACACCTCTTCTGCATTGTGGGGTTTGTCACCTATGCAGACTAGCTTCAGCACAGCCTGTTGCCGCTTTGCAGAGGCAGTGCTGTAGGGCTTCCAGCTTAGGACTGGTGTGGAGGGTATAGTGGATGAGGATGCGCAGGAGGAGGAGGCTGAGGAGCATGACATTCCGGAGCTGTAGAGTGTCGGTGAAACCCTGACAGAGATAGGGCCTGCTATCCTTGGTGTGGGAAGGACGTGTTCCGTCCCTCGCTCAGACTGGGTCCCAGCCTCCACAATATTAATCCAGTGTGCCGTCAAGGAGGTGTAGCGGCCTTGCCCACAAGCACTTGTCCACTTGTCTGTGGTTAGGTGGAATTTGGCTGAAACAGCGTTGTTCAGGGCACGTGTGATGCTGTTGAACACGTGGTTATGCAATGCGGGGACGCCACATCTGGAGAAATAGTGGCAGCTGGGGACCGAGTAACATGGGACAACAGCCGCCATCAGGTCGCGGAATGCTTCCGTCTCCACCAGCCGGAAAGGCAACATTTCTAGCGCTATGAGTCGCGAAATGTGATCGTTCAGGACTGTGGCATGTGGGGCATTGGCAGCGTATTTGCGCCTGCGTTCATGAATGGATAATTGAACGCTGCGTTGGGACAAGGACGTGCTTGATGGTGGTGTAATTTGTGCGTGGGCAACTTCAGGTGCAGGGCGGAGGCTTGTTCGCGGCCAGCATGAACAGGGGATTGGTTCGCACGCACAACAGGCGAAGACATAGCAGTGACATCATCAAGCACCGCTCCTCGACTCTGTTGTACTTCCCACAAAGTCGGGTGCTTGAGTGACATGTGCCTGATCATGCTGGTGGTGGTCAGGCTGCTAGTTTTCGTACCCCTGCTGATACTGGCATGGCAGGTGTGGCAAATGGCCTTTTTTGAGTCTTCTGGAGCCAACTTAAAAAACTCCCAGACTCAGGAAGACCGAACATTTGCACAGGCACCTTGAGTCGTGTTGTTGTTCCGGGGAACGGTTGCCTGCCTTCTGCCTGCGGACACGACCCTGCTTCGTACTGCCTGTTGGGATGCTACGCCTCCCTCCTCCTGTGCACTGCTGGCCTCGCTCTGCATATCCTCCTGCCATGTTGGGTCAGCTACTGGATCATCCACCACGTCGTCTTCCTCTTCCGCACCCTGATCCTCCTCCTGACTTCCTGGCAATTGTGTCTCATCATTGTCCACCCCTTGTTGAGACACGTTGGCAACGTTCCGTTCGTGAGAACGTGGCTGCTCAAATATTTGGGCATCTGTACATACCATCTCCTCATCACCCACTTCAAGAGAAGGTGGCGACAGGCCAGATTCTGCGAATGGATACGTGAACAGCTCTTCCAAGTGTCCTAGTGTGGGATCAGTAATGTCCGTGGACGTGTACTCGGCCTGGTGGTAGGAAGGAGGATCAGGTTGGGAAATGTGCTGTGCAGTATCACGGCTACTGACACTTGACCGTGTGGAAGACAGGGTGTTTGTGGAGGTGCCCATCTAACTTGAAGCATTATCCGCTATCCAAGTGATAACCTGTTGACACTGCTCTTGCTTCAACAGCGGTGTACTGCTGCGGGCTCCAAGAATTTGGGACAGGACGTGCGAGCGAGGAGATGTGGCCCTTTGTTGTTGCGAAATTAGTGCTTGCACACGACCTCGGCCTCTGCCTGCACCACCATCACGTCCACTTCCTTGTTCCTTGCCAACTCCCTTGCCAACGCCCTTGCACATTTTGCCTGTATACTGCGACAACTGTCTGGTGACTGTAGAGGTCACAGGAGATTAGGATAAAAGTCCCTAACCTGTATCAAGGTAGTACGTACACCAGTCTGGTGACTGTTCAGATCACAAGTGATTAGGATTTTAGTCCCTAACCTGTATCAAGGTAGTAATTACAACAGTCTGGTGACTGTAATGGTCACAGGAGATTAGGATTTTAGTCCCTAACCTGTATCAAGGTCTGACGTACACCAGTCTGGTGACTGTTCAGATCACAAGAGATTAGGATTTTAGTCCCTAACCTGTATCAAGGTAGTAATTACAACAGTCTGGTGACTGTAATGGTCACAGGAGATTAGGATTATAGTCCCTAACCTGTATCAAGGTATGACGTACACCAGTCTGGTGACTGTTCAGATCACAAGAGATTAGGATTTTAGTCCTAACCTGTACCAAGGTAGTAATTACACCAGTCTGGTGACTGTAATGGTGACAGGAGATTAGGATTTTAGGCCTAACCTGTATCAAGGTATGACGTACACCAGTCTGGTGACTGTTCAGATCACAAGAGATTAGGATTTTAGTCCCTAACCTGTATCAAGGTAGTAATTACAACAGTCTGGTGACTGTAATGGTCACAGAGAATTAGGATTTTAGTCCCTAACCTGTATCAATGTGAGTACTATCACCAGTCTGGTGACTGTTCAGATCACAAAGATTGGATTTTAGTCCCTAACCTGATCAAGTATAATTACACCAGTCTGGTGACTGTAATGGTGACAGAGATTAGGATTTTAGGCCCTAACCTGTATCAAGGTAGACGTACACCAGTCTGGTGACTGGTCAGATCACAGGAGATTAGGATTTTGTCCCTAACCTGTATCAAGGTAGTACGTACACCAGTCTGGTGACTGTTCAGATCACAAGAGATTAGGATTTTAGTCCCTAACCTGTATCAAGGTAGTAATTACAACAGTCTGGTGACTGTAATGGTCACAGGAGATTAGGATTTTAGTCCCTAACCTGTATCAAGGTAGTAATTACACCAGTCTGGTGACTGTAATGGTGACAGAGATTAGGATTTTAGGCCCTAACCTGTATCAAGGTATACGTACACCAGTCTGGTGACTGTCAGATCACAGGAGATTAGGATTTTAGTCCTAACCTGTATCAAGGTAGTATACACAGTCTGGTACTGTTAGTACAAATTGATTTTAGCCTAACCTGTATCAAGGTAGATTACACAGTCTGTGACTGTTCAGATCACAAGAGATTAGGATTTTAGTCCCTAACCTGTATCAAGGTAGTAATTACACCAGTCTGGTGACTGTAATGGTGACAGGAGATTAGGATTTTAGTCCCTAACCTGTATCAAGGTAGACGTACACCAGTCTGGTGACTGTCAGATCACAGGAGATTAGGATTTTAGTCCCTAACCTGTATCAAGGTATGTAATACACACAGTCTGGTGACTGTAATGGTCACAGGAGATTAGGATTTTAGTCCCTAACCTGTATCAAGGTATGACGTACACCAGTCTGGTGACTGTTCAGATCACAAGAGATTAGGATTTTAGTCCCTAACCTGTATAAGGTAGTAATTACACCAGTCTGGTGACTGTAATGGTCACAGGAGATTAGGATTTTAGGCCCTAACCTGTATCAAGGTATGACGTACACCAGTCTGGTGACTGTTCAGATCACAAGAGATTAGGATTTTAGTCCCTAACCTGTATCAAGGTAGTAATTACACACAGTCTGGTGACTGTAATGGTCACAGGAGATTAGGATTTTAGTCCCTAACCTGTATCAAGGTAGTATTACACCAGTCTGGTGACTGTCAGATCACAGGAGATTAGGATTTTAGTCCCTAACCTGTATCAAGGTAGACGTACACCAGTTGGTGACTGTTCAGATCACAGAGATTAGGATTTTAGTCCCTAACCTGTATCAAGGTAGTAATTACACAGTCTGGTGACTGTAATGGTCACAGGAGATTAGGATTTTAGTCCCTAACCTGTATCAAGGTAGTAATTACACAGTCTGGTGACTGTAATGGTACAGGAGATTAGGATTTTAGTCCCTAACCTGTATCAAGGTAGTACGTACACCAGTCTGGTGACTGTCAGTCACAGGAGATTAGGATTTTAGTCCCTAACCTGTATCAAGGTAGTACATCACCAGTCTGGTGACTGTTCAGATCACAAGAGATTAGGATTTTAGTCCCTAACCTGTATAAGGTAGTAATTAAACAGTCTGGTGACTGTAAGTACAAGAGATTAGGATTTTAGTCCCTAACCTGTATCAAGGTAGTAATTACACAGTCTGGTGACTGTAATGGTGACAGAGATTAGGATTTTAGTCCTAACCTGTATCAAGGTATAATACACCAGTCTGGTGACTGTTGTGATCAGAGATTAGGATTTTAGTCCCTAACCTGTATGAAGGTATATACACAGTCTGGTGACTGTAATGGTACAGGAGATTAGGATTTTAGCCCTAACCTGTATCAAGGTAGTACGTACACCAGTCTGGTGATGGTCAGATCACAGAGATTAGGATTTTAGTCCCTAACCTGTATCAAGGTAGTACCAGTTGGTGACTTAGTACAGGAATTGTTACCAAACTGTATCAGGTATGGTACACAGTTGGTGTGTTCAGATCACAAGAGATTAGGATTTTAGTCCCTAACCTGTATAAGGTAGTAATTAAAACAGTCTGGTGACTGTAATGGTTTCAGAATGGATTTTAGTCCCTAACCTGTATCAAGGTAGTAACTACAACAGTCTGGTGACTGTAATGGTCACAGGAGATTAGGATTTTGGTCCCTAATCTGTATCAAGGTAGTACGTACACCAGTCTGGTGACTGTTCAGATCACAAGAGATTAGGATTTTAGTCCCTAACCTGTATCAAGGTAGTAATTAAAACAGTCTGGTGACTGTAATGGTCACAGGAGATTAGGATTATAGTCCCTAACCTGTATCAAGGTATGACGTACACCAGTTGGTGACTGTTCAGATCACAAGAGATTAGGATTTTAGTCCCTAACCTGTATGAAGGTAGTAATTACACCAGTCTGGTGACTGTAATGGTCACAGGAGATTAGGATTTTAGGCCCTAACCTGTATCAAGGTATGACGTACACCAGTCTAGTGACTGTTCAGATCACAAGAGATTCTGATTTTAGTCCCTAACCTGTATGAAGGTAGTAATTACACCAGTCTGGTGACTGTAATGGTGACAGGAGATTAGGATTTTAGGCCCTAACCTGTATCAAGGTATGACGTACACCAGTCTGGTGACTGGTCAGATCACAGGAGATTAGGATTTTAGTCCCTAACCTGTATCAAGGTAGTAATTACACCAGTCTGGTGACTGTAATGGTGACAGGAGATTAGGATTTTAGGCCCTAACCTGTATCAAGGTATGACGTACACAAGTCTGGTGACTGGTCAGATCACAGGAGATTAGGATTTTAGTCCCTAACCTGTATCAAGGTAGTAATTACAACAGTCTCGTGACTGTAATGGTCACAGGAGATTAGGATTTTAGTCCCTAACGTGTATCAAGGTAGTAATTACAACAGTCTGGTGACTGTAATCGTTTCAGGAGAGGATTTTAGTCCCTAACCTGTATCAAGGTAGTAAGTACAACAGTCTGGTGACTGTAATGGTGTCAGGAGAGGATTTTAGTCCCTAACCTGTATCAAGGTAGTAAGTACAACAGTCCGGTGACTGTAATGGTGTCAGGAGAGGATTTTAGTCCCTAACCTGTATTAAGGTAAAAAGTACAACAGTCTGGTGACTCTAATGGTCACAGAAAAGCTTGGATTCCGATCTGTATCACTCTGCCTATATCCTCCTAGATTTATCCTGAGAAGGACTGTTGTGGTCAGCAGCAGTTTGCAGCCCTGCTCCGGATCTACCTATAAGGGCCGCAAATCTGTCTCTAAGCAGCAGCAGACACTCTCCCTACACTGACTGTCTGGATGGCTGTGTGCCGAGCACAGCGCGCTGGGAGTTATAAAGGCTCGGTCACGCTGTGCAGGGCGGCCAATCACTGCTATGCCACAACTAACAGGGCTGTGGCATTGCAGTGGTCTGCCAGCCAATCCCTGCACGTGGGCTGGCTCTCAAAAGAGCGCCAACATGCAGAGATGACGACCACGAGCACAGCACGAGTATCGCGAGATTACTCGGTGCTCGCCGAGTACAGTGATATTCGTGCGAGTACCGAGTAGTGGCGAGCATGCTCGCTCATCACTAGTGTTTACAATGTCACATGATGTTTGAATGTCCATTGTCTTTCCTTTCTGTATCTGTTTTTTTTTTCTATTTCATGTTTTAAAAAAAAAAAAAAAAAAATACATTTTATTTTCTTTGATCCAAATTACTCTGTGTGAGCCTGATTACTTGGGGATGGAGGGCAGTGTGATCAAGGTTTGGGGGTTGTGGCCAGTGCTGTCGCACACATTGGCACCTATGGCTGGGTATGACACACAATATGTGTGGGTGGGCATGAGCTATGTGAAGGTATTTGGGCAACAGTCTATGTGACAAATGTGTGTAAATAACCATTGTGTTTTGGTGTAGGCAGAGGGTCACCTGGACACAACACATTGATGCAGCACATCATATTGTCTGTCAGGTGGGTTTAAGTACATAGACACACACATCATGGACATGTGGCATGTGAGCTGCTCAAGGCCATTGACATCTGTTCCCACATATGCGATCTGCATTGGGGCTCTATTCACACATTGCTATCCAGACACACACATAGGCCAACACTTAGTTTACAAAACGCACAGACTGTGTGGTGTAAGCCGCTACTGTGTGTTGCCTAAGCGTCACCTAACAGAATCGCCACACTCCGCTATGTCACAAGCGCTTATTCCGCGTGACAATGTAAACACTTCCACTACGCACACATAGCCCAACACTGAATTTTTTATACGTACGGAGTGTGTGACTGTAAACCGCTCCTGTGTGACGCATAACCATCCCCTAGCTGAATATCACCACACTCCGCCCTGTCACAAGCGCTTATTCCGTGCGACAGTCCAAACACTACTACGTCACGCCTCCGCCATCCGCCCTTCGCGCCGTGCCCAATCAGAACACTATTGTGTTGGCCAATGGTTGTCGTTTGGGCGCTGCGTGATGGACTGTGGCACGACTATGTGTTGTCCCTGCTGCCCCTGGTCCGCCCATATTACCTTGTGGTAGCGGCGTGTAAATGAGGGAAGGTGCTCTACAGAAAGTAACCTGCGGCACCCGTCGGTGCATCCAGGGATAGAAAAAACCTTCTGTAGAGCACCTTGTAGCGGCATGTAAATGCGGTATCGGGTACCGTTAGCAACCGTTGGAACGTGCTCGTGAACGTGAGACACCCGGTTGTTTCTAACCTTCTGTAGCGGCGTGTAAAGGTACCATAAGATGCAGTCATTTAGCCCTAGCCTGAAGGCAGCATGTTAACTGACCCTTTTATCTGTGAATTGGTCCCCAAAGAAAAGCCCTAAAGACGGCGTCACATGTGTCAATATTAGGGATGAGCGAGTATGCTCGGCGCTACTCCTTACTCGCACGAGTACCGAGTACCATCGAGATGCTCGGACTCCTCGCTAATAATTAGAAATCTGACACAAATACACAGCTCCCTTCAGTGCACACAGTGAGTTGGCACCTCATAGATAGCAGATTGATTGTTAGGATCCCTCTGGGGGCACAGCAAGGTGATTTGAAAAAGTTCCCCCTCCCGCCCTTTTGCAGAAATACTCGTTTTATAACCGGAAGTCTGTGGACGGAACCTGTCACTAATTGACTTACATTGGGCTCGGTGCTCTGGCCGAGTACACGAGTATCTTGGGATGCTCGGCCAGAGCATCGAGCACCCGAGCATTTTAGTGCTCGCTCATCTCTAGTCAATATTGCTAACGACGTCGCCGAAAAGTGACGTCACTAGCAATATCACAAGTGTGTCGTGCTGTGTAACAGCGTGACGCAACTGCGATATATCACTGGTCGCAGGTTGACAGGTTTACGAGGATAAACATAAACCTGTCAATCTGCAACCAGCCATTAGGCTGGATCATGCCATCTGAAATTGCAATAGTGATGTTGGCAGCGATCTAGGCTATACCGCAGAATTGCTGCAGATCGCTCACTGGGTTGATCCCATCCCAGCAAGCAATGGCTCCCCCCACATCGCCGCCGCGTCACTAGCAACATCTTGCCGTGTGACAGCTGGCCTGCGATGTTGGAAGCGAGCGCGAACCCGGACATCGCTTCCGACATTGCAGGTCATATTGACACATGTGACGCCGGCTTTAGATCGTAGTTACAAAAGGCTCGTTTAAATATACAGCCAACAGCAGGTTGAGCCAGAGAGTAGATGGATAAGGAGCAGAGAATTTGGATGGAGCCACAAGGCAGGGCTATGCCGGTGATAAGACCATGGAGTGTCGGTGAGGGGGACGGTATGATGCGTATCGCCGTAAAAAGGCGGCTTCGTCAGGGAGGTGTGGTTTCAACTGACAAGAATGCACCTTAAATCGCAAATATAATCACCCATAAATCGTTACCGGTCTGCACGGTTAGCTAGCAAGCATACGATGCCAGGAAGTGACGTGTGAAGAATATCTGGTCACATGATCAACAACCTAGCGAACGATACTTGTTCACTGTTGTGAATAGGAGAAGTCATTAATGACATCTTTATCGCGGTGTCACACACAATGATGCAGCAGGTTGGCTGAACGAAGATCGTCTGATTTGAGAACATGTTCTGAAATCTGCGATCAGCGATCCAACGATTTATCGTAGTCGTATCTCGGTGTTACACAGAACGACTTACTAACAATGTCGTTTGAACAACTCCAAACCCGTGATGTTTGATTGATATCGTTCACAACCTCGTACCGTGTAACGGGACCTTAAGTTCATACATCCAGTAATCATCAATTAGGATGGATCCAGCAGCAATCTGTTGGCAAAAAAGTTGTGCAAACTTTGTCTGTTTTGAAAAGATTGATTTCTGCAGGATCTGTTTTTTTTTTAACATGGGAGTTTATGAGTTTATGGATCTGTAAGGCCGGCTTCACACTGCTGCACGATCCGGTCCGGGGCTGTCCGGGATGACCCAGACAGCCGCTGACCGGATCAGCACACAGGACTGGAGGGCTATTATGCCCTCCGGTCTGGTGTGTAGCGCACGCAGTTCCCGCTGCTGATAAGTCAGGACCGCGGTCACCACGGTCATGACCTGTCAGCAGCTGCAGCTGCGTGTGCTGCACACCGGACTGGAGGGCATAATAGCCCCCCAGTCCTGTGTGCTGATCCGGTCCGCGGCTGTCTGGGTCATCCCGGACAGCCCCGGACTGGATTACGCCGCAGTGTGAAGCAGCTCTTCGGCACAAGCTGAGTATTTGATGAGTTCTTTACCTCAGGATTTGTAGACAGATTTCTATGTAGACATTCATTATCTTTAATTTGTAAAGGATCCTTTTTTTGCTTACTGGATCATTTTCAAATGGAATATAAATAGCAATCAGTTAATGGATTTGTTGTCCATACATTCCCATTTAAGAAAAAAAGACCCTGCAGAAATTCAAAATGGATAAAAAAAGTAGTGTTTACAACCAATTTTTGCCAACGGATTGACGCTGGATCCATTCTACCGGATGATTTCTAAACATGTGACTTTAGCCTTAACGAAGATCTCTGGTTACAGTGAAATCATGGACACATTGTTCCATTTTGTGGCTGTGTACAAATGGAGCAATGTGTCCTTGATTTCACTGCAACCAGAGATCTGTTCAGAAGTTGGTCACAGATATCTGTGTGTGTAAAGTGGCCTTTAGATTTATCCAAGATTCCTTAAGCAAAGGTGATGCTCCTAATTGTAAAAAATGAAAGATAATGCATTGCTATCTGAAAGTTGTATTCAGATAACAATGCATTAGAATAGGAATAATTAACAGCTGCGAAATCCAAATTAAATAGTAGCAGGCAACCTGGGACTATAAAATTGCTTATAAGTCAATTGTCTAATTAAGTCTGCTAAAACAGTAGGACTTTGTAAAAAATGTTCGTAATTCCTAAACAGATAATACAATATTTTGAAAAAGCTCATAGACTTAACCCCTTCATCCAAGGGAAATTTTCCATTTTTCAGTTGTTTTTTTTTTTCTCCCTTCCAAGAAAAATAACTTTTTTGTTTTTCCATCAATACAGCCATGTGTCGGCATGTGTTGTGCAGAATAAGTTATACTTTTGAATTACTCCATTCATTTTAACATATAATGAATTGGAAAATGGAGAAAACATTCCAAGTCTGTTAAAATTGCAAAGAAAGTGCAATTCCACAATAGTTTTGTAGTTATTTTATTCACCATGTTCAATATACGCTAAAACTAACCTTGCAATATGATTCTTCAGGTCAGTACGAGTACTGCACATACAGGTGCATCTCAATGAATTAGAATACCATCAAAAAGTTTCTTTATTTCAGTAATTTATTGTAATAAAAGCCCTAAGCCAACTTCCATCACTATGTAACGGTATCGCTACGTCACATCCGTGACAGAATCTGGTTGTAGACCCGTCGTGGGTGACCCAAGATGGCCGACCTTTGGCGGTAGCGGGGCTTTTAAAGCCCCACTACTGCCATCGGAAGCCTCTGCTCTGCCCCACATTCTCCACTGACACACCATCACACTCCTCACCACACCCCTCCCTCTCTTTTTGCACCTCCACACACACGCGATCCCCCGGCCACTTTATATATCCTCCCTTCTCTGTACAGTGTCACACTCCTACCCCATGCACTCTCACGCTGACATCTATACTCACCGACACCCGTCCGCTAACACGCCGCCGACATCCGATCATCTCCTGCACGCCGCCGCCGACATCCGATCTTCTCCTCCGCCGACATCCCATCTTCTCCTCCTCGACTGTTGGATCCGCCCCGTCTGGCCCGGTGACATCCATTCTCGACGATGATCCACCATGTTGGATCTCGCGAGATCCAAGATGGTGGCCAGGAAGTCTCGCGAGACTTTCCAGACGCCATCTTGGATGTGGCGCAATCACAATTCACTGCGCCGCCCAGGAAGTGCGCAGACCGCCATATTAAGACACCTGTCACAGTAAGGTAAGCACCGCACTCCCGGCTGTCACCCACACTTTACTCACCTCCATCACCTCTACTGCCCCCTTCCTCTACTCCACTGCCCCCCTCTGCTCCACTGCCCCGCTACAATGCTCCACTGCCCCCTACAATGCTCCACTGCCTCTGTTCTGCTCCAATGCACCCCACTCTCCTTTACTGGCCCCCCACTGCTTCACTGCCACCCCTCTCTGCTCCACTGCCCCCCCCTACAATGCTTCACTTCCCTTCCTCTCTGCTCCACTGCCCTCCCTCTCTGCTCCACTGCCCCGCCACAATGCTCCACTGCCCCAACTCTCTGCTCCAACGTTCTGCCCCTCTCTCCCCCGCTCTGCTGCACTGTCCTTCCGCTCACCCTTGCTCTTCCTCACTCTCCCCCAGTCTGCTCCACTGCCCCCCCCTGCTCCACTCACCCCTGCTCTGCTCCATTGTCCCCTTGCTCTACTGAGGCTGTCCCCTCCACTCACCCCTGCTCTGCTCTCCCTCGCTTTGCTCCACTTTTGCTGCGGCTGTCCCCCTGCTCACCCCTGCTCTTCTCCACTTTCCCCTGCTCTCTGCACTTTTTGCTCTGCTGCGCTGCCCCCCCGCTCTGCTGTGCTGTCCCCTCACTCACCTCTGCTCTGCTCTCCCTTGCTTTGCTCTGCTTTCCCTTGCTCTGCCCCTCTCGCCCCCCACTCTGCTCCATTGTCCCCTCACACTACTGCAAATGTCCCTCTTCTCTGCCCCACTCACCCCCGCTCTGTTCTTCTTGCTCTGCTGCGCTGTGCACACCCGCTCTGCCCCACTCACCCCTGCTCCGCTCTCCCTCGCTTTACTCTGCCCTCCCTCACTCCGTCACTCTCTCCCCCACTCTACCCCACTCACCCCCGCTCTGTTCTTCTTGCTCTGCCCTGCCGTGCTGTCACCCACGCCGCCGCGCTGTCATCCCGCGCTGTCACCGCTCTCCGCCGCGCTATCACCCCGCTCCGCAGCACTATCCCCTGCTCTGCTCTCACTCGCTCTACACTGCCCACCACCCTGCTCTACTATCTCTCGCCCCCCACTGTGCTAACCACTGAGCCACCATACAGTGCTAACCACTGAGCCACTGTATACAGTGCTAACCATTGAGCCACCGTATACACTTCTAACCACTGAGCCACCATGCAGTGCTAACCACTGAGCCACCGTATACAGTGCTAAACACTTAGCCACCGTATACAGTGCTAACCACTTAGCCACCGAATACAGTGCTAACCACTGAGCCACTGCATACAGTGCTAACCACTGAGCCACTATATACAGTGCTAACCACTGAGCCACTGTATACAGTGCTAACCACTGAGCCACTGTATACAGTGCTAACCATTGAGCCACCGTATACAGTGCCAATCACTGAGCCACCGTATACAGTGCCAACCACTGAGTGACCGTATACAGTGCCAACCACTGAGCCACCGTATAAAGTTCTAACCACTGAGCCACAGTATACAATGTTTACCACTGAGCCACCATACAGTGCTAACCACTGAGCCACCATATACAGTGCTAACCACTGAGCCACCATATACAATGCTAACCACTGAGCCACTATACAGTGCTAACCACTGAGCCACCATACAGTGCTAACCACTGAGCCACCATATACACCATATAAATCCTGCAACAACAGTGTACTTTCTGGAGAGAGTACTGTACTTTTCAGCGGATATTTCTACGGCACCTGTTCACTTCACCGCACTCCCAATGCGATAGCTCATACATAAAGTGAAACACATGTATAGAGTCATTACACACAGAGTGATCTATTTCAATTGTTTATTTCTGTAAATGTTGATGCTTATGGCTTACAGCCCACGAAAACCCAAAGGTCATTATCTCAGAAATATAAAGCTGGGAGTATGAAGGGTCTGAGAGATAAAATATTATAATATTAAGTCAGTATCAGAGGCTTCACCTTGTGTGGTTGTGAGAGTCACAACCACTATAAAAGTATGTCACAGCTGCTGTAGTTCTCAGCATGGTCCATCTACAGTAGGGAGTATGAAGGGTTAAAAATAACGGTGCCGTATTCTACGAGACATCAAAGGGTGAATATAATATTGATTTATTAGTCAACACATTTTAGGGCTCCCTGGCGCTATCCACAGGACAAATCAATAACATATTGCCAAAGTTCAAGGCGTTTCAGAGAGCCCTGAAATACATTGACTAATAAATGAATATTATATTACAGCAGCGTGGTTTTTAACCCTTCATCCTCCCTACTTTAATTTTTTGAGATAATGAATTTTGGGTTTTCAATGGTTGTAAGCCATAATCATCAACATTTACAGAAATAAATGCTTGAAATAGATCACTCTGTTTGTAATGACTTAATATAATATACAGTGAGTACAGAAAGCATTCAGACCCCTTTACATTTTTCACTCTTTGTTTCCTTGCAGCCATTTGGTAAATTCAAAAAAGTTCATTTTTTTCTCATTTAAGTACACTCTGCACCCCATCTTGACTAAAAAACAGAAATGTAGAAATTTTTGAAAATGTATTAAAAAAGGAAAACTAAAATATCACATTGTCATAACTATTCAGACCCTTTGCTCAGACACTCATATTTAAGTCACATGCTGTCCATTTCCTTGTGATCCTCCTTGAGATGGTTCTACTGCTTCATTGTAGTCCAGCTGTGTGTTTAATTAAACTGATAGGACTTGATTTGGAAAGGCACACACTTGTCTATATAAGACCTCACAGCTCACAGTGCATGACAGACCAAATGAGAATTATGAGGTCAAAGGAACTGCCCAAGGAGCTCAGAGACAGAAATATGGCAAGGCACAGATCTGGCAAGGATTAGAAAAAAATGTCTGCAGTACTCAAAGTTCCTAAGAGCACAGTGGCCTCCATAGTACTTAAAGGGAACCAACCACCCCAAATGACCCCCCTTGCCTGTTAATATGTGTCCCTACACCCAGCACACACATTTGGGGCAATCGTTTTTGCTAAAAAAACTGTTTAGTAGAAGCTAAGATATAGCTTTATGAAGTTTAATAAATTGAGACGGATGGGTGTTACCTAGCTTTGTCCACGTGCAGTGTTCGTGCTTGTCAGATTCCTCTCCCCCTCCCCTCTCACTTTCTAAGAGCCTGGCCGCGTCATGAAAGGGGCGGGGCTCGCCACAATTTAGCCCCGCCCCTTTCATGACGCGGCCAGGCTCTTAGACAGTGAGAGGGGAGGGGGAGAGGAGGATCACAGGCACGAACACTGCACGTGGACAAAGCTAGGTAACACCCAATCGTCAGAAGTTATTAAACTTTATAAACATATATCTTAGCTTCTACTAAACAGTTTTTTTAGCAAAAACGATTGCCCCAAATGTGTGTGCTGGGTGTAGGGACACATATTAACAGTCCGGTGGGGTCATTTGGGGTGGTTGGTTCCCTTTAAATGGAGCAAGTTTGGAACCACCAGACGTCTTCCTAGACCTGGCCATGCAGCCAAACTGAGCATTCATGAGCATAGGTGAAGCTAGGGTTACACATAGCAATCTGTTTTTGGAAGTGCTTTTCATGACCAATCCGTTTTTCCTAGGCTGCATTTTGTGTCTCCTGTGTCCCTGGACGTTTTTTGGACTTAGTCATTTTTTCTTATAAACGGATGTGCATTAACGTATGCATTAACGCATGGTACTTATATGTACCTATATGTACCATGCGTTAACACATGCGTTTCCCATAGGGCCCCATGTTACTACTAACGCTACTAACAATATTTTTGTGTGCAGTAAAAAACAGGTAAGGTGTTTATTACATATAATCCATTTTTCCATCAGTTTTTGGATTTAGAAAAAAAAAAGCAAAAACTGATGCCAAAAACGGACTAAGGGCTTATGTGTGAACCTAGCCTGAGATAGGTAAATAAGAACCCCAAGATCAGTGTGGCTGAGCCCCAGAGATGAAGTAAGGAGATGGGAAAAAGTTCCACAAAGTCAACTATCACTGCAACCCTCCACCAGTTCGGACTTTATGGCAGAGTGGCCCAACAGAAGTCTCTCCTCAGTGCAAGAAAAATAGAAAGAGAGGCGATCTTTGAAGAACCTGGTGGTTCAGTAAAGGTTAGTCCGGTCACACTGGGAAGATTCTCACCTGTTCGGGTTGTGCCGTCCACACAACCAGGATAACTAGCGGCAGGAGTGAGCTCCTTCGGTCGGCGTGTTTCTCTGCCTACTTCAGTCTCCAGATCACGTGGGCCGCCTTCCGATCACAAGACTCTGTTCCTCACTACGTCACGCAAGTCCTGTGCTTGTTCATGCCGCTGTGGCTGCCTGCAGCTTCAACCACACAACCCAAAGGGTTGTATGTACATACAGGAGATTAGATTTGTGGTTTAAGTTAAAGCGCTGGGGCACACAAGGACTGGAGCAAGGATTATAGGTTGTCAAACCTTTTATTTAGCGCACAGCACAACGCGTTTCAACAGCTTATACCGTCTTCATCAGGTGGATTTACAGAATAATGACCCTCATGACACATTAAATACTATTAGGAACCAATCAAAAATTGTTACTCTACATGATGTCACTTAACCCTATCTCATCCTCATCAAAATTTAGAAACCGTTGTAACCCTTTACATACATTTAAACAATACTTCTACATACCCTTAATATTTATAAAATTAATTATTTAAAACAATTAAAAACAATAAAAATAAATATATATATATACATATACTGTATACATACATTTTTTAAAAATAATAAAATAAATTCATTATTATAAAATCATTAAAATAACAATACATTTACGCTCCTATAAGTACTCTTTCACTATACCCTGATGATATAATAACCACATAATATCAATTGATTCCCATTTATATGAAAAATTAATTTCCATCTATATGAAAAAATTAATAACATTCTCTATAAGAATAATATTATCCAAGTATTTAACACAAATTTATACTCCCTACTATGAAACTATCATTAGTATAATCCAGATATTCATCATAAATTTATTTATTTACAAACATTATTTATAGTTAGATTCAAGCCCTCTGGACTAAGTGTTCCTAGTTTGAACATCCAGTAACTCTCCTTATTTATTAGGCTACCGAAACGTTTTTTCACTGTCTCAGGTATCTGATCGATTATTGTTAATTTCAGACAGTTAGGATCTTTTTGATGTACCATAGATACATGTTTAGAAATGCAATGTAATAAATAGCCATTCTTAATATTAGAACGATGTTTGTTCAATCTGGCGTGCATTCTTTGCACCGTACAGCCCACATATTGGACCCCACATATGCATTGTAAAAGATACACTACATAGCTAGAATGACAATCTACCTTACAATTTATTTGAAAAATGAGTGTCCACGTTTACACACTTTAAACAGGGAGGACAGGGATGTCAGCATAGGACTCATCAGACCTGAGGTCACCGTGTCGTGGTTGATGAGCAAACAGACATTGGCCAATGTATGTACCAAGAATCTCAGAAAATAAAAAAATAAGAATATTGAGTTTTTTTAAAAAAACGTAAGTTTTAAAATGTTTTCCTCGTATATCGCTTGTTAGCATGTGTGCATTACTGGTAGTAGCTGAGTGCTGCAGGAAAACGTTTTCTGGTTGTTTGATCCAGTGTCCCTGCTGGCACCAGTTCACACTGTGTCTTTGAGTGCTGTGCAGTTTTTTCTGTTTTTTGTCTAATATGTGGAGTTGCTGGCTCAAAGTCTGCACTTAGCACCCTCATCGCCCACAGGTGGTCTGAGGTTGAGAAGGTGTCCACCAACTTGGAAGTGGGACAGGGAGGACAAGGAGGACAGGGATGTCAGCATAGGACTCATCAGACCTGAGGTCACCATGTCATGGTTGATGAGCAAACAGACATTGGTCAATGTATGTACCAAGAACCTCAGAAAATAAAAAAGATAAGATTATTGAGTTTTTTTAAAAAAAACATAAGTTTTTAAATTTATTCCTCATATATCGCTTGGTAGCATGTGTGCATTCTTGGTAGTAGCTGAGTGCTGCAGGAAAACTTTTTATGGTTGTTTGATCCAGGGTCCCTGTTGGCACCAGTTCACACTGTGTCTTTGAGTGCTGTGCAGTTTTATATATATACAGTATATATATATATATATATATTTCCAAATGTAGAAGTAGAAAACTGGGCACTATATCCTGACACAGGGTGGAATGGATAGTGGAATGGAGTCTCTCGCTTCGCGGGTCGTTGTCTTGGCACCGTCAGCGAAACGGCAGGCTGTCGTCCGCCATCTCCCAGCACCCCCTCCCCTGCCACTTTGCCGTTGTCCACTGTCTCCCAGCACCCCCTCCCTTGCCACTCTGCTTGCCAATGATGGCTACTAAATAAAGGAGAAATAAGCTCAACCTCGGTTAGTGCGCATCTTTTCCTTTACTATATACATATTTTTTTTAAATGTTTTAATTGTTTTAAATAATTAATTTAATAAATATTAAGGGTATGTAGAAGTATTGTTTAAATGTATGTAAAGGGTTACAATGGTTTCTAAATTTTGATGAGGATGAGATAGGGTTAAGTGACATCTTGTAGAGTAACAATTTTTGATTGGTTCCTAATAGTATTTAATGTGTCATGAGGGTCATTAATCTGTAAATCCACCTGATGAAGACGGTGTTAGCTGTCGAAACGCGTTGTGGTGTGCGCTAAATAAAAGGTTTGACAACCTATAATCCTTGCCCCAGTCCTTTTGTGCCCCAGCGCTTTAACTTAAACCACAAATCTATACTCCTCAGAGCAAGACATATGAAAGCCTGCATAGACTTTGAAAGAAAACATATGAAAGACTCCCAGACTATTAGAGATAAGATTTTCTGGTCTGCTGAGAGGAACATAGAAATTTTTGGTGATAATTCTAAGTGGTATGTCTGGAGAAAACCAAGCACTCCTCATCACCTGCCCAATACAATCCCAACAGTGAAACATAGTGGTGACAGCATCAAGCTATGGGGTGTTTTTCATCTGCAGGGACAGGATGACTAGTTGCAATTGAAGGAAACATGAATGTGGCCAGGTACAGAGGTATCCTGAATGAAAACCTCTTCCAGACTGCTTTGGACCTCAGACTTGCCCGAATGTTCACCTTCCAACAAGATAATGACGCTAAGCACAAAGCTAAAATGATAAAAGAGTGGTTTAAAGAACAACTCTGTGACCATCCTTGACTGGCTCAGCCAGAGCCCTGACCTAAACCCAATTGAACATCTCTGGAGAGACCCCTAAAATTTCTGTCCACGAACGTTCACTATCCAACCTGATGGAACTTGAGAGGATCTGCAAAGAAGAATGGTAGAGGATCCCCAAATCCAGGTGTGAAAAACGTGTTGCATCATTCCCAGGAAGACTTATGGCTGTACTAGCTCAAAAGGTGCTTCTACTCGATACTGAGCTAAGAGACTGAATACTTATCATCATGTGATATTTCAGTTTTTCTTTTTTAATTTGCAAAAATTTCTACATTTCTGTTTTTTTCAGTCAAGATGGGGTGCGGAGTGTACATTAAGGAGAAAAAAATGAACTTTTTTGAATTTACCAAATGGCTGCAATGAAACAAAAAGTGAAAAATGTAAAGGGGTCTGAATACTTTCTGTACCCATTGCATGTGTTTCACTTTTTGTATTGAATTACTGAAAAAAATTAACTTTTTGATGATATTCTTATTCATTGAGAATGCACCTGAAGATACTAAATGTGTACACTTCTTTTTATTAAGTTGTGAAAACACATTCAGAAATTCGTGTCATCACTTTCTGTGACCCATGGTGTTTGCATTTTGGGGATATGAAGTTATGTGACATCTTATTTTTTGCACTGAGCTGACGTTTTTACTGATAATATTTTTGGGGAGATTCAATGTGTTGATCACCTCTTATTGCATTTCATTGCAATGTTGCAGCAACCCAAAAAAACATAAATCTGGCATTTTTAGTTTTTTTTTCACATTACATAATTTACCGATCAGATACATTTATTTTATAATTTAATACATCAACCATTCCTAAATGCAGCAATAGCAAATATATGTATTTCTAATTCTTTAAATTGCTTCAATTTTATTAGGACTAAAGGCGGGTGATTTAAACTTTTGTGTTTTTTTCTTTTCATACTTTCAAAAACTTTTTTTTAGAATTACTGAATTTACTAATCAGGGGACTTGACGATGTATTCACCTGATTTCCTGTGCTACAGCAGAAATTACAATCTCCTATAAATGCTGGCCATGGAGCCTGATTTGAACTTTTGTGGGGTATTATTTAATATTTTTTAAAACTTTTTTTCTATTTACTATATTAACTTTGCTACTTTAGGGAACTTGAAGCTGCAATCATCTGATTACCTGTGTTATCAGCAACGGTCTGTGTAGCAGAAATCAAGATGTCCTATGAGCGCCTTTGGCGTTATCACAGCATGTGCGCGCAGATGGGCAGGAGGAATGTCATGCCCCTTGTCATCAAGGGTTAAATTCCACTGTGAAAGATTTTTTTTTTTTGATCAATATATTTTTATTGTAATTTCAAATAAAACAAAACATTTCCTGACAACGCATGAAATCCAGTATTGTAATACAATTTCCATCAATACCTTTAAATGCATTTCCATCAAGGAAGAATATAGAGTCGTAACACCAAGCTTAATATGCAAAGGAATCTAAGGTATCTAAGAATTTTAACACCAAAAAGGGAAGGGGGGGGAGGGGAAAGGGAGGGATTAAATTGGGAAGGGGGGAGAGGAGAAGCTTGGGGGACCCATAGAAGGCGAAAGAGGGGGGGGAGGGGAGGGCTGGGGGAAGGGAGGTCTTGGTCTGAGATATCTTTTCAACTGTAAAATCATTTAACCAATACAAGAATATATAATACTACTATAAACTGGTCATTAACAAGTCCGTAAGATGCTTTGAAGGTAAATTAGTAAGTCGTGCTAGGGCCCTGACTTATTTGCCCCAAACGGGAGGGTCTACTTTGATGACTCAACCAGAATGGTATTATATGTTGATAGAATCCACGGATCCCACCAGGCTAGGATTTTGTTGCGGCGGGTTGCACTATGTGCCAGCAAGAGTTCGTGCTGGAAGTGTGTATTTATAGAATTAACCAGTTCTCCTTTGGTTGGGATGGTTGGTGTTTTCCAGTGCCTTGCAATGCAGGCTCGAGCGGAGATGAGAATATTGGCAATATTTGGTCTGTGCAGATGTGAGAATTTGTCAAGGTCCAGTCCCAATATTGCCAATTCAGGATTTAAGGTTATTGGATAAGGCATAATCTCGGTCAACAATGTTTCAACTTTAGTCCAGAAAGTGGACACTGTAGAACAGAACCACCACATGTGTTGAGCATTACCCCTAAGACCGCATCCCTTCCAACATAGTGGTGAAGAGGGAGGCGATGCAGAGGGGGAGAAACGCGAGATCCGTTCTGGAGTTAAATACCAACCCATGTGTACTTTCTTTAGTTGTTCATGATGTACGATGCATCTGGAGTAAGCCGTGTTGCATGTCGCCGCGCTTTGCCACTGTTGCAATTCTTTAGTGAATTGGAAACTGGATTCCCACTTTAGCATGTAGGGTAGTTTCACTTTGCTTCTGAGGCCATTTATTGCTTTGTATACTATTGAGACCCCGCGGAGACCAGGGGATTGAGTCCTAAAGAACCTATGTAAGGGCTCATCAACGTCAACTAGGCTCAGCTCAGGAAGGGCGAGGGAGTCGAGAAAATGTCTCAATTGCAGATATCTGAAGAAAGAGGAGCGGGGGATTTGAAATCTCTCAACAAGATCTGTGAAAGCTTTCACTCTTACTCCGTCCCTCACCTGCCGCAAGAAATCCACCCCAAGCTCCTTCCATTGTGAGAGAGAGAGAGACTCCACAGAAAGCTCTACTGCAGGAATAGTGATATAATGATGGAGGAACAAAAGAAGGCCCACTTTGTGTAGAGACCACACCTGTAAGAGGGTAGTCATGGATTTCAGAAAATTTGGAGATTGTTTGTGGGCAAGGAGCGAAGCCTCCAGCAGGAGTCTGGTGGAGTTCCTGGGAGAGAAGTTTCGTTCAATTTGTAGCCAATGACACTGGGAAGATTCTTTCCACCACTCAGCAGCCGCTGCAATATGGATGGCTTGGTAATACAAGGTTATCTCAGGGAGCGCTAGACCGCCCATTTTAGAAGGTAGTGTTAGAATTTTTTTTCCTACTCTGTGTGGCTTATTGTTCCACACAAATTTGCCTATTTAAGATTGCAAGGAGTTCAGATATTTTCGAGGAAAACTGAGGGGAAGACATCTCAGGACATGCAGAATTTTTGGCAGATAGGTCATTTTTATGACTTGAATTCTTGCTATCCAAGAGAGGTCTAGAGAAGAATGTGATTCAAGTCCTGCCTTTATATTTTTATATAAAATTTCAAAGTTACTTCTAACAATAGTGGCTGTGGAGGTGATTTGAATGCCTAGGTAGGGGAAAACCTAGAGGGGACCAAGCGAATGGTAAACTCTGCTGGAGCTGAGAAGCCTCTGTAGGAGGCATATTCACAGGAAAGAAGAGAGATTTTGCTGGATTTAATTTATAATAGGAGACCTTCGAGAAATCTGCAAGAAGACGTATGATGCACGGGATGGTGTGGGACAATTTAGTACAAATGAATACTACATCATCGGCGTATAAGCCTATTTTATGTTCGCGAGAACCAACGCGGAGACCCTGGATGTTGGGGTCCGACCTGACTCTCTCAGCTAGAGGTTCCATCACCAACGCAAAGATCAATGGCGATAGGGGACACCCCTGCCTGGTTCCGTTTGTTATGGTGAAGCCTGATGAATTATATCCTGAGGTTCTGACCTTCGCGTTGGGGTTTGAATAAAGGGCCATAACCGAAGTTTGGAAGTCTCCAATCAGTCCAAATCTGTTTAGCACTTCTTTTAGATACCCCCAGTGCACCCTATCAAAGGCTTTTTCGGCATCTAGGGAAAGGAGTGCACCAGGGGTATGTCTACGTTCCATCAGCTCCAGCAGGTCCACCAACCTCCTAGTGCCGTCTCCCGCCTGCCGTGCCGGTATGAAACCAACTTGATCCGGGTCAATCAAAGAGGGTAACACCGCCATCAAACGATTCGCTAATAATTTGGCGTAAATCTTCAGGTCTCCGTTCAGGAGGGCAATGGGTCTAAAATTTGAGGGGGTATTGGCGGGTTTACCGGGCTTCGGTATTGTGGAAATAAGAGCCTCCAATCCCTCAGGCGCAATTTGGCTTTGTTTCCGCCAATAGTTAAATAAGTTGAGGAGATGAGGAGTTAATTCTTGGAGAAAGCTGTTATAATACGTGTATGGATAGCCGTCTGGGCCTGGGGCTGACTTTTTTTTCATAGATTTAATAGTTGATTGAATTTCTTCTATTCTAAAAGGGGCATTTAGAAAGGCTTCTTGTTGTGATGTTACTCTTGGCAGGTTAACGTTATCTAAAAATTGGTTAATGAGATCTGTGGTTGGTTGATCTGTTTGTTTATCTGTTTGAAGGTTGTATAAATTAGCATAATAGTTACGAAACTCTTCCGCTATCAATAAGGGATTCCTAATTGGGCGATTTTGTTGGTTCAATAGATGATCAATTTTTGATGCGGCCTGCCGTTTTTTGAGGCGTCTTGCTAACAGCGTGCCCGCCTTATCTCCCATGCCATAGAAGTTTGCTTTTACTCTTTTGAGGTTATGTTCCACTTTACCTAGCAATATACTTCTCAGTTTAAGACGGGCCTCAGTTAATTCCGCTAGTATAGTAGGAGTAGGATTATGCTTATGTGTTTGTTCCAATTTAGCTATTGTATTGGTAAGTTGTTTAGTCAGCTCTTCTCTGTTACGTTTTGCGCGGGACGCGATTTTAATCAGCATTCCTCTGATGTAAGCCTTATGCGCATACCATACCGTTTCGGGTGAGGTCTCTCCAGTGTCATTGTGGGTAAAAAATTCCCCAATTTGCAAGCCAATGGTTTGCTTATTTGCGGGAATCGATAGGAGGTAGTCGTTCATCCTCCAAGTGCCAGTTGGGGGAAAGTGAGAGGTATCTGCAATGGTGAGCGAGACAGGGGCATGATCTGTCCACGTGATGTGGCCAATATCTGCTCGTATGCAGTGGGGTAAGAGCAAATCGTTAACTAAAATAAAATCAATCCTGCTATAGGTGTTGTGTCTAGGGGACATGAAAGTGTAGTCTCTCTCCTCTCCATGAAGGTATCGCCAGATATCGTGGAGTCGATGTGAGGTAATCAGTTTACTCACATCTGCGCGGCAGAGTGAGGCGGAGGAAGAGTCCAACCTCCTATTCGGAGGTATATTAAAATCTCCTGCAATAATTGTAGGGCCCTTTACAATCCCCTCTATTTTTGCCAATAGGGCTCTATGGAACTTCACTTGGCCTATATTAGGACCGTAAACTGATACCAGGGAATATAGTGTATTATTCAGTTTGACCCGAAGTACAAGGTATCTCCCTTGGGGGTCGGGGACTTCTTCAATGAGGGATACGGATACTGACTTATGAATGAATATGGCCACCCCCGCTCTCTTTTCTCCCGAGCTCGCGAAAAATCTATGAGGAAAGTTAGGGTGAGACATACGACTATTATCCTGATGTAGTAGGTGTGTTTCTTGTAAGAATATTACCTCGCTGCTGAGCTTCTTGAGTTGATTCCATACCAAAGATCTCTTCCCCGGCGAGTTGAGCCCGTTGACGTTGATGGTTGAGCATTTTATCGACATTTTCAGAGACTTGTTAAAAATAATAACAAATGAAGAAAAAATAAACGTGAGTTATGCAAATGTTAAATTGCAAGTATTATAACCAAAGACAATTTTATGTCAGACCAAAGACCTAAGTTGCTATTGGAGATCCCTGTTCAGGGAGTAGGGTAGTAGTGTTACACCAGGGGAGAGGAGGGGGAAAGGAGGGGGAGAGGAGGGGGAAGAATGTGGGGATCGCTTAAAAAAGCGAATTAACTATTTACAAGTCCACTTATCCAAGTGGGGAGTGCCAAGCACTAAATTTGTCCTTTAGTGTATATCCGGTTAAGGAAACACCAAAGGATAGCAAAGGTAAGGTACTAAAAAGGTACCTATCGGGGCAGAATTAATCCAAAGAGTTGGATCAGAGCATAAAGCAAGAATGGATATAAAAGGAGTTAGCTAGAGAAGAGATTAAATAGTCTCAGAGGCAGATTCAGTGAATTAAATGGGAAGGATGGGAAAGGGGAGATATATATCGGCCGTTCAATCCAGAAAGAGTTAGGTAGGGGTGTAAAGGGTAAAACTTAAGAGGTGGAGGAACAAGAGAAGACAGAATGAGTACTAAGGATAAGATAAGAACAGAGAAGAATCAAAAGGAAGAGATCAGGAATAGAGGCCCCGAGTCAACAATGTAAAAAAGGTAGAAAAATACAAAACCAGCATTGTACGAGTACAAGAGTTCAGGCTGGGTCCAGGCGGCGATTGGAGTCGGCATCATCTTCCGCAGGCAGATCAGGGTCATTTCGTGTCGGTGACGAGTGCCGCTGAGATGGGAGCATCTTCCATTTCTGCAAGTGATCCATGGCTTGTTCCGGAGTGAAGCAGGCGTAGATAGTATTGTCTCGTTTTATTAATAATTTCATAGGGAAACCCCATCGATAGTCCAGGTGGCGGTCCCTTAATATTGCCGTGGCCTCCTGGAATGCTCTCCGTCTTGCCAAGGTTCCTGGTGACAGGTCAGGATAAACGGAGATGTGGCGGTAATCCTCTGGAACTTCAGCTCCGTTCCTTAAAGCTCTCAAAAAATCCTCTTTAATTTCAAAAAAATGGATTCGGGCCAAGACGTCCCTGGGTAGTGCAGGATCAATAGAAGAAGGTCTCGGCAGCCTATGTATACGGTCAATAATCACATCTGTGGGCTGCAGGGTAGGCAGAATGGCAGAGACAAAATTTTGGAGCAGCTTTCTTAGTTCTCCGGGAGGGGTGGATTCAGGGATCCCCCTCAATTTAACATTATTCCGTCTGGAACGATCTTCCAAGTCTAGTTGCTTTAAAGCCTGCCTCTCCATCTTAGCCTGCAGCTCTGCATGGGCATCCAGGAGGTCATTATGTGATTTGACCAGCTCCTCCAATTTAACTTCTATATGATCAGTACGTGTGGAGAGGGCACCCACCTCTCCCTGCAGCCCCTCCATCATTCTCTGCATATCTTCCTGCAGAGAAGCTCTAAAGTCTACCAGCAGCTCTCTCATAGCTGCGTGTGTGATAGGGCCGCCCGCCATCGGTCCCGGTGATGGGGGACCCGAGGTGAAAGAGGCCATGGAGTTTCGCCTGGAAGCGCGCGTGGAGCGCTGTGGAGAAGAAGGAGGAAGCGCCATGTTGGTTGCTGCAGCCGCGGGGGTGAAGGGCTGAGCGTGCACAAAGAAGTCTGTAACTTTGCGCGGTAGGGCACGTTTGGCGGCTCTAACACGGCCCATTCGATGCCTGACCTGTTCCGCCGTATGTTACTCGCTCTCTGGAGTGTGGAGCGCCGGTTTTGGAGGTATAATATCGCTGTGTTGACTCAGGGCCTGCAGAGCTCCCGAGTTATGCGGCCATTGCAGAACAGCTCCAGGCCACGCCCCCCCACTGTGAAAGATTGATGGCCACATTTAACTGGTTAATAGCTGCAGGCAGATGTCTTCTGCTGTTAGACAAATATTATGGCTTGTCATTTGCAGAGAATGATGCGGGCTTGGCAGGTTAGCCCGCATAAGAGGCAGGGACACGACTTTAGACGTACATGTATGTCAAAAGTCATGAAGGGGTTAATGAAGTCTACACTTCAATGACCTCATTATCTTAGGGTCAAATCCAATGTTAATGCATTCAGCCACAGCTTTTAAGATGGCAGCAACTTAAACCAGTAAGAGTCAAACATTTTTTTGCTTTTAAAGGCCATTTGTTTTTATTAGAATTTTGTCCCACCATGGCTATTATTCAGTAAGCAGCTATTGACTCAATCTTTGGAACATTTAGAGCGCTATGGAAAAGTCATGATTATCTTTCTTTGCATTTCTGGTTTCTGTGATCAAGTTGTACCAAAATATTAAAGGGACTCTCGTCAGATAATTTTGTCAGTATGATACTAATAGTACCCTTGAATAGTGCTTGTGAGGTCCTTTCAGGATATGTAAAAATCATTACTGTACCCTGTATAGTTCTCTTGCTAGAAGCATCTTTACACCCAGCAGGCAGCTGATCTTTTTTGGCAGCTCCCTATTCTATTCACAACCAATGATGTCCCAGATGTGCTCGATTGGAGACAAGTGTAGAGATGTTACAGGCCATGGTAGCATGTTTAGGCAAATCACAACCGTAGGGAAGGAATCTGGGCACTAGAGGGCTTTTGGTGTTTTCCTAGGCTTGTATGTGCTGCCAGCAATATGTGATGTTCACTCCTAATTATTTTATATAGGGCTGTCAAGCGCTGCACTTGTCTTTTTTGGTAGCCCTGCAGAGAATGAATGGAGCAGCAATTGATCATTTCAATTGCCATTCCATTTTCAAATAGAGATAAAAGTATCCCATCGGAGATAAAAAAAAAAATTCCCATTCTACTAATTGGTAAAATCCCATGGATGGTTGATAAGTTGCTCTTCTCAGGAACCCCTTTAATGCAAACTAGTGTAATTACAGCATAAACCACAGTTGTGGTGTGGCCACAGTCAGGGGCGTAACTACAATAGGTGCAGGGGTTGCGATCGCACCCGGGCCCTGCAGCCTAGGGGGGCCCCAAAAGTCCCTTTGGCCTATAGAAAAAGACTAATACTACCAAAGATTTGCAATAATTGGGGGCCCTGTTGGAGCTTTCGCATCGGGGCCCCTGAGCCTGAAGTTACGCCACTGGCCACAGTAAATATTCAGGGGCCATCTGTAGTTTACAGCTGATATTCTAATGGGGATAATGCCTAACAGATATTTGCAGGTAGCTATTGTCTACCTGTGAACCCAATGCACTGTAGTCCAATAGTGATTAAATGTATATTATGCCTAAAAGGGACTTCTAAACAGTTTACATGTAGCGAGATCGCTAATGAGATCGCTGCTATGTCACCGATTTTGTGACGTAGCAGCGACCTTGCCGGCGATCTCGCTGCGTGTGGCACTTAGCAGTGATCAGCCTCCTGCTGGGATATCGGTGATCTTTACTAAATGGCTTGGAACGTTTTTTGATCCATGATCTCCCGCTGGCCATTATGCATCACTGTGTGTGACAGGCAGACTTACAAACGATCCCTAATGACCACATAGCGACGCACCAGCGATTCCGGTCAGGCTGGATCGTTGTCGGGATCGCTGGTGCGTTGCTACGTGTAAACCCTTCTTAAGACTTTAGCATTAATAGTATAACTGTGTAGTCCTTTGGCCCTTAACAAAAATCATATCTTTTATGTACAGATCAGATGTGCCAGTCCTGCCCTCCACTAACCTCCCTAAATTTGACATCTCCCTCTCAGTATGAGGCACCATGATAACGCCTAGGAGGCAGGCTAGCTGTCTGGGTGTTATGTTTGACACTGATCTCTTCTTAACTTCCTATATTTAAACACTCACCCACTCTTGTCGCTTGCACCTGAGAAACATCTAATAATCCACCCCTTTCTTACCATGGAAACAACAAAATCCTCACTGTGGCCCTGATCCAATGGCCTCCCCCTCACTAGACTTATTCTTCACTAGTCCATCCTTAAAGCAGCAGCTAGCATCACCAATCTGGCCAATTTTTACGCAGAGGCCTCCGCTCTGTGCCAGTCATTGCACTGGCTGCCTATACACTGCAGGATCCAATTCAAATTACTTGTTCTCACCCACAAAGCTCTTCACAGATTTGCTGGTGACCACTCATGTAATTGTATCTATCCCCCATTTCCTCAAGATGCCTGGACTATCATTGTAAATAAGCCCCTGTATTTTGCGTAACCCCCATCTCATTGTATATTGTAAGCTCTTTTGAGTAGGGTCATCTATATTTTTTGCTTTGATTATTATATTGCATTTTTTACATTGTTTCTCTGCTTTAATTTTTGTATTGTATTTTTATAATTGTTATTTATGACTGTATATGAACCTCTGAAATGTAAAGTGCTGTGGAATATCTTGGCGGTATATAAATAAAGATGATTATTATTATTATGTCTGCTCTGGTTAATACAGACTTAAAATACCATCACACCTTTCAACACCATTTCCGATGTCGTTCAAAAGTGATGTCAGGAACGATGTTGAAACAACATCGTTGTTGCGTTGTTGCGTGTAAATGCACGATTCAACAATGATAGTAGTTCAAGTTGGAGTTGACAGGATTTCCTGCATGCAGGAAAACCTGTCAATTTCAACTTAAACAACCTGCGGCATCATTCGGTCTGACACCGCAATAGCGATGTAACGGCCGATCCCGCCTCTTCGCTGGGTTGATCCCAGTCCAGCGAGCGATTGCTGCGCCAACATTGCAGCGCCGTCTCCGGCAACATCTTGCCGTGTGACAGCTAGGCTGCAATGTCGGAAGCAAGTGCGCACCCGCAGCATCGCTTCAGACATTGCAGCCGATGTTGTAAGGTGTGATGGTACCTTTAGTCTTTTTCCAACAAGAGACATGATCTAATGATGTCTTCGTGCCTGCATCACTGAGTTACTTTAATCTCTCAGTCACATAGGCAAAGTGGCGCAAGCAAGGCACTCATGGTTCCCTGCTGCACTATTCTACTCAGTGATATCTGCATCCCGTGGATTAATTTACTGTTGAAATTATGAGAAGTGGTTGTAGGTGCTGAAATTGGGTGAAGCAATTTAGCACTGGGTCCCTCCAGCCTGAGACTCAGCATGGTCAAGGCATGATGATGTAATTTCACTAAACCTTTAATTCTAAGACTCACATCCCCTTGATGTGGTAACATCACTACATCATGTCTTCAGTGGGGTACCTCAGTTCTTCTCCACTTCATGAGGGACTGAGTGGTGCGGTGGCTGTGTGGGCCATCATACTGAGTGGGAGCTGGGCTTTGAGGACATCATACTGAATGGGAGACTGAGGGAGCCATCAAACTAAGTGTGTATGTATGTGGGGGTACTTTAGCGTGAAAGGTGGGGGGATACACTGTGAGGGTATCATAGTCTTTGTCTTTTTTTCAATAGCATCTTGCTCTAATATGGTCATCGAAGGGGTATTGTGGATAAGAACACCAAGGGTCTTCAATAGGGGTATAATTACTGTGTATGTGCCACAATACATGTCCCTTTACTGACTTAGTGGAAGTAGTGGAATGCGAGCTTGCCTACTTCTCTGAATATTTTTGGGGGGAGAAAGGAGTCAAATTAGAGCTTTTGCAATAGGGCTTTGAAATTTTTATGTAAGCCCCTCGTGACCACATTTTCACTGTGGTGGTAACATGTAAAGATCCAAAGCAGAAAATCTTGGTTAAAAGTTTCATTATGCTTATTTACTTCATAAAAAAACATTGATATTCCCATTTGTTGTGGTAATGGCCCAAGTTTAATTTGAATTGTGTGTAATTGTGTGTTTTTTGAGTGCTGTTAGGGATGGGCGAATCTACTCGTTAGGACTCGTTACTCTGCGAGTAGTAAGGAACTCACAGGAGTCGGTACTCTGCGAGTTTCCAAGCGATTACTCGCACAGTAACGAGTCCAATGCAAATCAATGGCAATCCTAGTTTTGTCAGAGTTTGCATTTAGTATTTTTCTCAGTCGCTAAACTCGCTATCACATCGCTGTCTATGTAGCTGGATTATCCCCAAATTGTTTAAACAATAGCACCAGTTCACGGATACCCGCTGTCAGCAGCGAGTCTAATGGTACCTTTACACGCCGCTACAGAAGGTTGGAAACAACCGGGTGTTGGTGTATCTTGCACCGTCAAAACAACCCGAGATAGCGGCGTGTAAACTAGGTTGTTGCCACCCGTCACTGTCGACACCTGTTTCAGAGCAGTGCTCTAAAACAGGTTGGTTTCAACCCGATGGTAGCGTCTAAATGAGGTACAGGAAGGTTTTTTCGTCACCTAGTTAACTCCCTGGGGTGTGACACAGCCTCCGGGAAACCTCCCCCTTCAGCGATCATTGGTGGAAGCTCCTGCGTTACGATTGGTTGTCGCTGCATAGGGCGGCATATTTAAGGAGCTGACCAGTCACACTACACAATTGCAATAGCATCATGTATTAGCCAGCCTTCCTGCGCTTCCTGGCCAATCATGATGCTATTGCAATGTCCAATCATCGTACAAGCGTCTCGTAATCCACAACTCTGGCACGCCTATGTGTTGTCCCTGCTGCCCCAGGTCCTCCCATATTACCTTCTGTAGCGGCGTGTAAATGAGGGACGGTGCTCTACAGAAGGTAACTTGAGGCACCCGGCGGTGCTTCCAAAGGTAGATTAAACCTTCTGCAGAGCACTTTGTAGGGGCGTGTAAAGGCGGTATCGGGTACCGTTTGCAACCGTTGGAACGTGCTTGTGCACGTGAGACACCCGGTTGTTTCCAACCTTCTGTAGCGGCGTGTAAAGGTACCATTAGGGATGAGCGAGTCTACGACTCCTGTATACTGTATTCGGGACTCGCTGAATACAGAATATGTTAATGTTCCGAGACAGCCTAGCATGTTAGGTCAGAAAACTGTGAAGATGGACAAGCATGTTAGCCAATCATATTCAGTAATGCCACAGCCCTGTTGGTTGTGGCATTACTATGATTGGTTGCTGTCCATCGTGATGCCTATGTCATGTATGACAGGCAAGGCTGTATATAAGGCTTGCCCCCACCATTTTGGGCACATTCCTGTGATGATCTGAGCTAGTGCAGGGCGAGTAGGGAGACTTGGAGCAGATCCTAGCTAGGGAATGTCAGTGAGTGTAGGAAACCCACCTCAAGATTCCTCACATTTAACCCAAACAGCTCTTCTGAGAGCTACCAGGACAGAGGAGTGCTGTGTACAGGACTGTAGGCAGGGAGACAGGCAGGCAGCGACGGGCTGCCCCCAACCCCCAGGTACCTATTTGTACCTGGCTGGACACAAGAATATAGGGGAGCCCCCTTTTTTTTATTATTTCATGAATTTCATGAAATAATTAAAAAAATAAATGCGTTGGGCTCCGTGCTATTTTTATGTCTAGCCAGTTACAGCTAAGCAACTGGGGGCTGGAATCCGCAGCGCAGGGAGGCCCAAGCTTTCTGGGCCCCCCCACGCTGCAAATTGCAGCCCGCAGCCGCCCCAGAAGATGGCGCGTTCATTGAAGCGCCATCCTCTGGCGCTGAACCCCGCTCTTCCAGGGCCCTGGTGCGGTGGCTCACTGGGTAATAAAGGGGTTAGGGCCAGCTTTGTGTTATGTGTTAAGATGTCCCTACTAGGCTGTTTCTAAAACTGACATATGCTGGTTGTTATGAAGATCCATCTTTAGTTAACACAGGGGGTGGGGAGTAAACAGAATGCCACAATACAGCTGATCAGACTGTCAGGTTACCTGAGAGTCTGATCAGCTGTATTGTGGCATTCTGTTTACTCCCCACCCCCTGAGTTAACTAAAGATGGATCTTCATAACAACCAGCATATGTCAGTTTTAGAAACAGCCTAGTAGGGACATCTTCTGAAAGGTTTTTGAAAGGTTTTCTTCCAGATTTCACATATGAAGTGTATTTGAAAGTTTATTATAATCACTTGCTTTACATTACTATTAAATAAAAATTTAAACAGCAATTACACTTTAAAGTATGTTTTCTGCTCAGCAGAGTGAAGCAGCAGAGTTGATCTGGTTGTTTAACACTAGAATTCCCAGAGACAGGTCATTTGACCTTTTTACCATTGAAAACCAAGGATCCTTTAAATTCCCGGGACTTCTAGTGTTAAGAGGCTTTTGACAAAACACTAATGGATCTTTCACATGAACATATAAATTTGACCAGTGCACCTCTACGCCAACGACACCCAAATCTACCTGTCTGGACCAGACATCACCTCCCTACTATCCAATGCCTGTCCAGCATCTCATCCTTCTTCTCTACTCGATTTCTTAAGCTGAACATGGACAAAACTGAGTTCATAGTCTTCCCCCCAAGCCGCTCTCCCTCACTACCCGACCTATTCATCTTCATCAACGACTGCTCTCTCCCCAGTCCCCCACGCCAAGTGCCTTGGGGTAATCCTCGACTCTTCCCTCTCCTTTAAGCCACAGATCCAGGCCCTTACCACCTCCTGCAGACTCCAGCTCCAAAACATTTCACAGATCCACACTTTTCTTGACCACGATACTGCTAAAACACTTATTCATGCTCTCATCATCTCCACCTCGACTACTGCAACTTCCTGCTCACCGGCCTCCCTGCTACATCCCTTGCACCTCTCCAACCTATCCTACACTCTGCTGCCTGTCTAATGCTTCTGTCTTCCCGATACTTCCCTGTCTCCCCCATCTGCCAAGCCCTTCACTGGCTCCCCACTTCTCAGAGATCTCAGTTTAAAACACTTACCATGACATACAAAGCCATACACAACCTTTCCCCTCCATACATCTCCGACTTGGTCTACCGATACCTACCTTCACGCAACCTGCGATCCTCCCAAGAACTCCTCCTCTACTCCCCCCTCATCTCCTCTTCTCACAACCACATACAGGATTTCTCATGTGCCTCTACCATACTCTGGGCCTCTCTTCCCCATCAGACACTCTCCTACCCTGGGTACCTTCAAAAGCAGCCTAAAGACCAACCTCTTCCATCAAGCCTACAACCTGCAATGAGACCCAGTCTACCGCACCACCCTGCGACCGGCACTTCCCCTTCCTACTGTATTCCCACCCGCCCCTTGTAGACTGTGAGCCCTCGTGGACAGGATCTTCTCCCCTCATGTACCTGTATGACCTGATCGCCCTGAAAGGGTATATTGTTGATAGTAGGTTTACTGCTTTCAATAGGTGGAGCAAGACTATGGGTCATCTTCTTTTCTGAAAAGGATATTTGCATATTTAAATCCCCAGAGAAACTGCATGGCTTATAAGTCTCCTTGGCACTTTCCACAAGGAGAAATTTTAGCCCTTAGATCACAGGTAATGTGACATCCACCTTTTTAGGACTACTAATAAATTTGGTGTTTAGATTGCAATTGCGTTCATCAATATAATAATACACATGTTTCAATATGTTTTTAAAATATTGTCATTCTACCGTTAAGACTAGAAAGTAAGGAAAATGAAATAACATGTTTGGTGTATAAAAATGTAAATATTACTTCCTTACAAAAATTAAGAAAATGGTAAAACCCTCAAGTAAGAATTGCCATGGCTCAAAAAGTTATATTGGGTGACTCTCTTGTACTGTTACGTATTTAATTGTACATTTTCCAATCCTTCCTTCTGTTTTGTTGTATTCTATATTTTAGCTGGCCAGGTGCCCTTTATGGAGGCTTCAGTATTCTTATCTTAAGCATGTTATATGTGGAATACATTATTTTAATTAAGTCTACCGCGATTTACTTTCCTCTGAGATCCATTTCACTGAGCAATTAGGGACCTATTGATAGTAGTACATATGAATATTCAGATCTGTGTCAATTAATTAGCAGACAGAGGAATCTCATTATAAGTACTCCAACCTTTTTATTGCTAAATAGAATTAGAGGTGCTTTTGCCAGTGCTTTGGATTAGTGAATATTTTACCATGCACTCATTTACCTTCATTACAAGATTACTTACAGTGCCCTTTCATTTTATCAATTAAAATTGCATTAATCTTTTTTACAATATATTTTTTAACAACATTATAAATTTCAGGTTAGATTCTTCAGAAATTACCATGAAGCAACCACAAATGGTGTGCACAAAATCTGCCAAATTCCTACGTTCAGCCCATTACATACATATTTTGTACATGAAATACATTTTCATAGACTATAACCCAGTGATATTATATATTCCAAAGTTATATAATTTATTTCAGTAATTCAATAAATAAAGTGAAACGCATATATTATATAACGTCATTACAAACAGAGTGATCTATTACAATTTTCTATGTATGTTAATGTTGATGATTATGGCTTACAGCCAATGAGAACCCAAAAATCATTATCTCAGAAAATTAGTATAATTAACACAAAACACCTGCAAAGGCTTATTAAATGTTTAAAATGTTCCCTTAGGCTGGCTTCACACTGCAGTTTTTCACTGATCAGTGTCCATCAGTGTTTGTGTGCCAAAACCAGGAGAGGAACCAGGAAAGGAACCTGCAGAGAAAAACTATAATTGAAAGATTGACACCTGTTCTGAGTTTTGGAGACACTCCTGGTTTTGGCACCCAAACACTGATGGACACTGATCAGTGAAAAACTGCAGTGTGAAGCCAGCCTAAGTCTGGTTTAGTAGGCTACACAATCATGGGAAAGACTGCTGATTTGGCAGATGTCCAGAAGGCAGTAATTGACACACTCCAAAAGGAGGGTATTGCTAAAGAATCTGGCTGTTCACAAAGTGCTGTATCCAAGCATATGTATGGTAGAAAAAGGTGCAACTGGGATAGCCGCAGCCATGAAGGGATTGTTAAGTAATGGTCATTCAAAAATTTGAGGGAGATTCACAAGGAGTGGACAGCTCTTCCATAGCCAAAACACAAAGATGTATCCAAGACATAGCCTACAATTATCGCATTTCTTGTGTCAAACCACTCATGACCAATATAGGAGACAAAGTTGGGGAAGCACCCTCTATTGAGAAGTACCTGGTGGTCTAGTGGGGATGAAGATTATAGGTGTGAGGGTTAGCCTCTCATCTTAGGAGGTTGTGCACCCTTGCACAACCATGGTATGTAGCACTGCTGTGTCAGAAGCCCGCGCCGTGCTTCGGTACATCCTCCGTCGTTCTTCCTGGTCATGAGGGAAGCCGGTCGGTCAGGTGACTTGCACATCAGAGGAAAACACGTCACGTTAGGTCCTTCAACCATCAGCAAGTATGCGGCACCTGGCAGCTCACTCCACAAACCCAACTGGTTGAATCATTGCATGCAGGAAAAGTTGTTGCCAATGTTTGAGAGCACTGGGGCAGCACATTAATTAGAAGGTAACTTGAAGATTACAAACCTCTTTATTAGTAACAAATACACCACAACACGTTTCCACAGCGAACCACTGTCTTCAACAGGTGATATATCCACCTGATGAAGACAGCGGTTTTCTGTGGAAATGCACCGTGATGTGTACTTGTTACTAATAAAGAGGTTTGTAACCTTCTAGTTCCCTTAGTTCCCTTAGGTCAGAGTGCTGCCCCAGCGCTCTCAAACATTGACCAAAACTTTTCCTGCACTCATGACCAATAAACAATGTAATCTTACCTGGGCCAAGGAGAAAAAGAACTGGACTGTTGCTCAGTAGTCCAAGATGTTGTTTTCAGATGAAAGTTTGCATTTCATTTGGAAGTCAAGGTCTCAGAGTCTGGAGGAAGAGTGGAGAGGCACACAATCCAAACTACTTGAGGTCTAGTGTGAAGTTTCCACAATCAGTGATAATTTGGGGAGCCTTGTCATCTGCTGCTCTAGGTCCACTGTGTTTTATCAAGACTAAAGTAAGCATTGCCATCTACCAGGAAATTTTAGAGCTCTTCATGCTTCCATCTGGTGATAAGCTTTTGGGAGATGGAAATTTCATTTTCCAACAAGACTTTGCACCTGTCCACACTGCCAAAAGTACCAATACCTGGTTTAATAACCACAATATCACTGTGCTTGATTGGCCAGCAAACTCACCTGACCTAAACCCCATGAGAATCTATGGTATTTTGTCTAAAGGAAGATGAGAGACACCAGACTGAACAATGCAGACGAGCTGAAGGCTTCTATCAAACCAACCTGGGCTTCCATAACACCTCAGCATTGCCACAGGCTGATTGCCTCTATGCCACACTGCATTGCTGCTACATTCAAAAGAAGCCCCAAGTTTCGAGTGCATATACTTTACATACTTTTCATTAGGTCAACATTTATTAGTTAAAAATCATTTTTTCAGTTGGTCTTATATAATATTCCATCTTTCTGAGATAATGCCTTTTGGGTTTTCATTGACTGTAAGCCATAATTATCAACATTAACAGAAATAAACACTTGAAGTTGATCACTCTGTGTGTAATGACTCTATATAATATATGTGTTTCACTTTATGTATAAATGACTGAAATAAGTTATCTTTTTGATGATATTCTAATTTACTGAGATGCACTTGTAAGTCTGTTGGAGAAAATAATTCTGAGAATCTATAGTCCAGTCCAAATGTTGTGGTGTCCTTGATGGTTATAAGCTACCATAATATAGGCTTATCATTGATAAGAAAAGGAAATTATATAGGAAGAGCTTAACAATGTCAACCAGTAATTAAGCTGTCTGTATCTTCTTTGGTTTTCCTCTCAATTAGTTATGAAATTTGTAGCTGTACTTCTACAACACTACATGAATGCCTCATTATTTTATCTTTTTTTATGGGACAATTTAGTTATGGTCTTGTTTTGAAGTTTCCACCATCTACTTTTCTAGAGAATGATTTTGAGTCCATTCTTTCAGCTAACAAATGTCAGTCATACACATAAAATAGATGTCAGGCAAACATTGGTTCAGTTGATAACTCCTTCTATTGACTCCCCGATACTGTTATTAATTGGCTCAATTGGCTCAATTGACCAAACCTTATCTTCCACTATATCATCCTCCAGTGAAATCAAAAGGCTTGGCATTAAAAATTCAATTGCCTAAACCTTATTTTCCCAGACATGATCCGCTAGAAGAGAGTCAGGAAGCCACTGTACAGATCAGAAATTCAGCTAGCCCTGGATAAATTTACAACATCAGCCACCTTTCATCTAATGTGTATGTGGCTTCAAAGTGACCCTCCTTGGCATAGAAAAGTGTCTATACATCTGGTATAGAGTTGAACTAATTGTTTTGCAAGAACCAGGTCTAGCAGCATCATCAGTATTCCATGTCAGCAAAACAGAAGCCCTACAAAAACCTCATGCCTTGCAATATCTCTGACTACTTTTTGATTAACTGGCCTGGCATGACATTGTGATGTGACACACACAACTTGCCAAG